>CM077095.1:29838439-30246262 GCA_039513925.1 Platanthera zijinensis
GTGGCAGCGTACAGGTTGGATTTGCCAGTGACCTTTCCAAGTGTGCACAATTTGTTCCATGTGAGTCAGCTGCAGAAGTGTGTGCGGAGTAGTAGGCAAGTGTTGGATGCGGTGCCTAAGTTGGGGCCGAATCTTACTTTTGTGGAAAGGCCGGTCCGCATTATGGATGCGCAGGATCGAGTGTTTCGGCGGAAGACCATACCCATGGTTAAAGTCTTGTGGAGGAACCAGGAGGTGGAAAGCGCCACATGGGAGTTGGAGTCGGCAATGAGGGGGGCTCACCCTCATCTTTTCCCTTGATTTGTGCCGGGTATGTTTTGCCTTCTCCTCTTTATCTCTTGTTAGACTATTCCTGTTTCTTCCCTGTTGGGATCTTGTGCGTAATGTTTCGGGGCGAAACTTTCTTTTAGGAGGGGTGACTGTAACGCCCCCTGTTTTTTCCTGTATTTATTTAATTCCCCTTGGGCGTTACGTGGACGCATTTTCTGGCCCGTGCCATTGTTAGAGTACCTCGTTAGGTGTTCTTAGAGGTTATAGCCTGTTGTGTGGTTTCCCCAGCTAGCCGGCATTTGTTTTGGAGACCCGACTGAGCCTCTTAGGGAATCCTTGTGCTTTGGCTTCGGGCGAGGTTAGCTCGAGTGTGTGACCGTCGGAAGTAATTTCCTACTTCGCCGTTGTTTTCGTGGCCCGAGTTTTTTTCTACGGTGCGAGTTTGGTCGAATCTGATAACGTTAATTTCTACATCGTCCCAACGGTCACTTGTTAGCGAGTCGTCACCTTATGCGAGCGTTTATGCATAGTTGCGCATTTTTGGGCATAGCGCATGTTTTGGACGTGTCGGTGCGAGAATGCACATGTACGTGCGTGCGGAGTGTTATTTAAGCGTACGTGTGAGTGTTTACGTATATATGTGTGTTAGTATATTTAGGTGTGCTCGCGTATTTGTGCGTGTGGTTTTATTTATGGGAGAATATGTTTCGTTTATATTTAGGTGTTGGGTTAAACCTTAAGTAATAGGATATAACTAAAGTGTATAATATAATTCAAGTTGTAAATTTTAGGTTTCATAAACTATATTATGCATTAGGTTTTATATGATACATTAGGTTTGTATTATATTATATATTAGGTATTATTATAAAATAGTTAGTATTAGGTATCCTTCCCACCCCCCCCCCCATTAAACCGCCCAGCATCGCAGGAAAAAAAAACCCGAGCGGCAAAACCAGCAGAGCGGACTGCTGGAGACGCGCCAACCCCCCCCCCCCCCCCCCCCCCCCCGATCTCCGGCCATTTCCGCCCCGGAATCTGCGTTTGAGGCCGGATCTGAGTTCCCCTAGTCGCGATCTTTGTTCCGAGGTAAACCTCACGCGATTCCTCCATGAATTTTTTTGCACCGATTGGTAGCTAGGTCGGTCTTTCTTGGATGGTAATGGAGTGTTCTTCCCATTTTTTATGTCCAGAATTTTGTGGTATTAGTGCTCGATTAAGGTTGTTGGGGAAGGGGGGTGCTGCCCATTTTTTTCTCGTTTGCATAATGTAATTGTGTGGTTGTCTAGGTTCTTGCTAGAGCATTGCTTACAACCGGCCCTGGTGGGAAGATCTTTGTTTGCCGAAATTTTCAAACCAAAAAAAAACCAAGGCAAGTGCCCCATCGCCCTTGACAAGAAGCTCTAACTTGTATTCTTCGTTTTGGTTAAATATGGATCTAGTTTGATTAAGGACCTAGTCTTGATATTTTTCCTTTTGTGCAATCTCTTGATCGTTGAAATCGGTTGTCGGAAAGTTCATTAGGTGTGTAGTCGTGTACTTTGTGTTTTAGACTTCCTTCATCGTTTGCGTCGCTCCCGGATCCGTTAAGAGCCGTAGTCTCGTTCTGTTCAAATCACTTTGTTGCCAAACAAACAAAAAGAAGAAATTCGACCGTAATCTATTAGCGTAGCTTTTGTTTGTGTTGTGTGATGGCTCGAACCATGCCTAAATAGAGTCGTAGCGTAGATCATTACTCTTTTCATTAGGTTTTTGTGGTTCTAAATCTTGTCTGATTCGCCCCTATTTTTTATAAGTTTAGTTCCAAACCGCGCTAATTGCTCAGTTATGTTTGGTAGCAAAGTAGCCGTGTGCGTTTTGGGTAGCGAATTAATTACACGCATTGTTTGTCCAATTAATTGCTAGCTTGTATGATCAAACCAATTGTATAGGGTATTTGAAATTACATTACGGTTCGCATACGATATTAAGCTTTTGGCTAGGGTTTGGTAGCTAGTGGACGGCGGATATCTTGTGATAATTATCCCTTTCTAGTGTTGGTTTGCGTAAATCCACTTGATTAGACAAACCGGATGTTTGTCCGCTGTGTTCTTTTATATAGGGCTAGTAGGTGGGTGCTTTAGACGAAATAGGGTTGTGTTGACTTCTTGGTGGTTCATGAAACCACCAGTAAGGGTTTTCTAGAGTCACTTGGTGCTGGAGTAGGATGTGATTTAGGGGAGAGTTTGACCAATGCCGCCACCCCTGTTTTCTTCTTATCTTACTAAGACAATATGGGTTGTTTGGCGGAGTGGACCGATGCCACCACCACAGCACCATGATGAGATTTAGGCCTAAAACACTTGGTTTGACATGTGGTCACTAGTTTAGGCCCTTGCTTCTGATTTTGTCCATCTCCAGTACTAGGTGACTCTTTCCGCTCTATCTATACGTTAGGGTTTTATTATGGCGCTAAACCTCTTTGCAGAGATCTTTGAAACTCGGCTTCATTTGTGCTCTTGGTGCACTCCCTTTCTAACTCACCATGGTTGAGTATCAGTTTTACCTGTTTTACTCACTTTCTTCTTTTCCTATACTGTATTACTTACTTTCACTTATTTCTGACCTGTTTTTTATTCCCACATAAATCAATTGTACCCTTGCTTTTCCTTTTTATGGTTTTTTTTCTGAGGTGTTCTGTTTTTCCGAATACCTCAGGTACAGGTAATTTAGCTGACTGTGCGGCTAGTTTGCTACCTGGAGATTTTCCAGTGTTTCAGCTACTGCAGTGGACTTCTGTTTCCTCTTGTTTGAGAGGTAGTTTTTCTTTAGACTTGTAGTATAGACATACCTACTCACTAGTGGGTTCATGTCAGTTGTTGATGCCCACTAGTGGTCTCTCTTTTAGATACTTTGTGCTTGCTTACACTGTTCGTAGTGCTATTTTTTTTATTCTTTAAACTTGCTCTTGGGATGATTTATGCTAGGTTGCTAGTTACTTTAAAACCTATAAACACTACTATATGTACGTCATAATTAGCATGTTTTTCTTAAAACTCAACCGCTATTTTTCAAACAACGTAAAAGCTTATTTTTCTTACATATATGTTATAAAATAAATCTAGGGTCCTACTTCATATAAGTGGCCCTCTGGGGGCACTTATGTACTCTCTTAGGATGTCAAGCGTTCAAATTAAACAAAGTATTTACCGCTATGTATAAGTATAGTTTGAAGTGTGGACTAGATGATCCACAGAGCCAAGAGATACGACCATAAAATATAACTGATTTTCCAATTATTAAACTCATGATTTTTTTATGAAGAGGGTAGTTAGTGTTTCGCCTGAGCTTCAACAGTTATCCCCTGCTCGACGTGGCATCACAACACGCATTTTCTCGTACTCTGATAAATATTAAATTCAGAGAAAATGCGGGTTGTGACAGTTATCTTATTCAATTTCCTATAATCAATGCACAGCCTCATAGATCCATCCTTTTGTCTTAACAAACAAGACAGGAGCACCCTAAGGAGAAGAAATTGGCCTAACAAATCTACACTACAACAACTCATCTAGCTGGGTATGTAACTCTTCCATCTCGCGCCGGGCCATACGGTAGAGTGCCTTAGTAATAGGGCGAGTACCCGGCTCCAGATCTATAACAAACTCCACATCTCTCTCAGGCGGAAGAGATGGAAGACTATTTGGGAAAACATAAGGAAATTCACGCACCACAGGAACATCCTCTACACGCGGAAAACTACCAACAACTCCCAAAACAGAAACCAAATAAGCGCAACAACTGAAATCTAAAAGCTTCCGAGCACATACCACAAAAATAATTGGGTAATTCTGGCGTGGAAAGCCTTACACACACCTAGGGTAGCCATTGTCCATCTTAAGTTTAAAATGATTAACCTTGCATTGGATAACCATATCATATCTAGACAACCAGTCAATACGCAGAATCACATAAAAGTCCTCCAGGTTTAGCACCTTCAGATCAAAAAAAGCTATAAATTCACATAAAGAAATATGATAACTCTAGATACCCTGATCTGACACCACCGAGTCACTAGAGGGAAACTTAATGTAAAACTGATCCCCAACTTAATCATGAGTCAGACGATGACGTTCTATGAAAGTCCTAGCCACGAATAAGTGGGTAGCACCAGAATCAAACAAAACACATGCCCAACGAATCTCTACCATAAACTTGCCTATACAATCGCATACGTAACTAATTGACCAACATCGAAACTAAAGCTATGAGCTAGGTTATAATCTAACCTAAGATCACTTAGGTGGACGTCTGCGCTTCTTTCAAACTCATCACATTCAACTTGCCTTCCCTTTATCCAAATGTTGTAGTGACGGTAAGGCTTTAAGTGGAACTGGGTACAGCGGGGGCTTAGACCGCGGGCACCTTGACTTAAAATGCCCTTTCTGTCTACACTGGAAACAAACCTTATCCTAACTCTAAAAATGGGCAGTATCATGCCCTTTTTTCTTACACGAAGCACAAACCAAATCTCCTTTGGGAATGATCAGAATTGCATGCACTTGCTGCTTCTTTTGAGCTCCCAACCTCTTGAAACTGTTTTTGAATGGATGGCCTGGTCGGCCATAGAAACTACACACCTCCTTGCTTCTATTCTTCGAAGATGGGCCAGAATTCGGAGATCTTTTGATATCATCAGACTTTCTTTTGTCCTTTCTCATTTGCATGCTGTTGGATCCCTAGTTTGAATTTGGGCTATGGTTCACTATTAGGTTTTGACCCATCTTATATAGCATCAGGTCAATTTGTTAGTTCTAAGGTTAGGACAGTCTGACCAGGTTAGACAACTTATGATCCAGCCTTAAGAAGAATTCAGAGATCCAGACTTAGAAGAATTGCAGTTTTTAAGAGAGTTCAGAAATCAGTTCGATGTTCTTCGAACCCAGCTCGACGATCGTCGATCGCAGATCAATGAACTCAGAGTTCCTTCTCTGAGTTGAGCTCGATGATATTCGAGCTCAGGTTGATGAACTCCCTTCTCTCTCAGTTTCTCTAGTCGACAATATTCTACCTCAGTTCGACGAACTTGGAGCTCAGCTTTGACAGTTTCTTTCCAGATTATTTTTCTCTGAGCTCGGGTCGATGAAGACGATTTCTCAACTTGACGAACTTTGAGTTCAGGTCGACGAAATCTGTTTTGAGGTCGACGATTTCTGTCAGTTTCAGCTTGATGATTTCTTTGTCATTTTGATTTGAATTGGTATTATTTTAAGTTAGTAATTATCTGATAATTAATGCTTATATTCTCAAGAATATAGTCGTTGGCAGACAGCATTGATTATGGATTTCACAGAGTTAATTACTTGACATATTTACTAGGACAGTTGAGGAAATTAATTAAAGACTTATTCCAACCGTTTCAACTCTCAGAATCTCAACAGCAATCAAGGATATTATTTTAAAATTCAAAGGCTGAAATATATATAGATCTTTTTCAAAAAGAAAGATAGTTGTTTTACAAACATACAATAATTGATACAGAGAAAAGTACTACTATCATTCTTACACGAAATTGAAGAAGAACATCAATACATTGATCTTTAGTCTTCTTCAGTTTCTACTTCAGGCTTCAAAGGGACAACTAATCAACACCAGTCCAAGAAGTTTCTGAATACCTTCATCAAGGCCTACACCCTGAGCAAAGCTCTCTCTTCTTGAACTATTCAACATCTCAGGGGGAGCTTTGACAACAACATCCACTAAAGTCTTCTCAGTTGTTTGAGAAAGAGAAGACAACAACACTTTTCATTTCCCACTATAAAAGGGTTCTTAACTCCCTTCAAATGTTATCACCTGGTTGACAAGTCTCCTTTTTAAAAGACTTGATTTGGTTTTTGGGCTCTTGAGCAAAAACTTGTTGTGGCATGGCACCTGATCAAAAACCTGTTAGTGGATTCCTACCAAGGTGGTAGAAGAGTGGATGTACCCAATTTTTGGGAACCACTATAATTTTCTTGTGTCGTCTGGTTGTTCTTTTCTTTATTTCTACTGTGATGTGATAGTTTCATTCTCTTACTTCTCTTTATACATATACTACTATCACCTTTTTTAATTCCGCAATAAAAACTGATTAAGTCTTTAAAATAATCTATTCACCCCCTCTAGAGTTAGTCAGATCTATCTCCTTACTTTAAATTAGTATCAGAGGGTGTGTTTCATTTGATTTTACAGTCTAATACCTAAATCAAAAGTTCCTTTGATAGATCTTAATATCTATAGTGTCTCTCCTTTATCATGGCACAGATTAAAGAATATTCAAGCACCAGACCTCTAGTCTGCAATCTAAATAAGTTCGCAATCTGGAAGGCAAGAATAAGATTATATATGAACTCTATTGATGAATACATCTACAATTCTATTTTGATAGGTCCTCCAACTCAAGAGGCTATTACTTCAACAAGCACACATGCAGTCCCACCACCTGAGCGGACTGATGAACAGAAGTAGGCCAAGGTGGCTGATATAAAGTCCATGAACATTCTAGCACAAACCATGTCAGATGACATATTTTAGAAGGTGGCTGAATGCACTTCAGCTAAAGCCATTTGGGATTCTCTAAACCAAACTGCTCCAGGATCAGCTGATGAGAGAAAGGATACAGGAGATTCCATCTCATCTCTCAGTATGAAAATTTCTAGAAAGATGAATCTGAGTCAGTAGCTGACATGTACAACAGACTCAGCTTAATTGTTAATGAGATAAAGAACTTGAAAAAAAACATCTCACTGACATAGATTAATGACAAGATCCTTATGTGCTTCCCCAGCACAAGGTATTCCAGGATCTGGCCATCAAGGAGGCCAGAAAGAAGCCTGAATGAAATATCCACTGAGTCTCTTCTAGGAAAGCTCAAGTCTTATGAGCAGCTGATAAAGACAAGAGAAGCAGCTAAGCAGAAGACCTCCTCATCAGGAAGGAAAGAGCAAAACATTGCTTTCAAAGCATCTGATGGACTAGAAGCTCCATCAACAAATGATAAACTCATAAGCTTACTGGCCATAAGATTCTACAAGATGACCAGAAAGAATTTTAGAAGGAAGTCATCCACACAAAATGACAGACCACGATATGAAAAAACTCATGCCAAGAAGATTGTCTGCTTTGGTTGCAGAAAACCTGGACACATTCTTCCCGAGTGTCCAAAGAATTAGATCAAGGAGAAAAGAAGAGGAAAAGACTCTAGAAAGAAGTACAACAAGCCATCCTCAAGCATGCATAAGAGGAAGGAGAAAGGTTTTATTGCAGAAACCTAGAGTGAAACAGAAGAAGAATCTTCATCTTCCAGCTCAAGTGAAGATGAGGAAGAAGCTAAGGCAAAAGAAGTTTGCTTGATGGCTATCAATGCATCAGGCAGCCTTTCAGAAGCTGAAAATTCAGAACATGAAGATTCTGAATCAGAAGAGGATTAGGTAATATCCTCATTTGATTTTAATTCAGAACATTTTAAATCTTGTTTTAAATTATTATGTAATGACCTTATCAAATCTGAGAAGGAAATCAAACTTCTCAGAAAAAAGCTAACTGAATATGAAAACCTGTTATCTGAAAACATTGAACTAAAAGATAAACTAGTTATAGCTCCAGAAGAAATTATTTCTTTAAAAACTAAACTTAATGAGGCTAAGTAACTTGAAGAATCCCTTAATGGGGGAAGCATCAAACTGATGAACATCACAAGCACAGTAAATGCCAGGCTCAATGGAAAACTGGGCTTAGGTGCTTCATCAAGGTAACCTCATCTAATTCAGGAAAATATACTTTCTACCCCCCATTAAATTTATATTAGAAAAAGGTAAAGAAAAGGTTTATGAAAACAATGAACAAACTGAATTAAAATAGAAACCTAAGAAAAAGAGAAAGAATAAGAAAACCTTAATTATAAATATTTTCAACATATTTTGTCGAACACAAATCGACGAAATATGTACAGTTCGTCAAACTCAAGTCGACGAACTCCGAACAGAGATTTCTATTTTAATTATTCTTCGAACTGTGATCGTCAAAACCAATATTGTTCTTCGAGCCGAGATCGATGATTTTGGGGCTCAGAGAATGAATATATCCATTCTCTGAACGGAGTTCAACGAACTCATCCCTATTCGTCGACCTCAATTCGACAAACTTATCAGAATTCGTTGATCCTAGTTCAGCCTAACAGAAACTTTAATTATTCAAGAACATATAATCATTCAAAATATTTTGTTAATCTATTCACCCAATGGTTGATTCCACCTAGGAAATTTCACCCCTTAGGATATAAAAAAAACTAGAATGCTCTTATATTTCTAGCTTTAAATTTGAAAAGAATCAAGGACCCAAGGTTACCTAGATCAAGAACACCTAACTTTTCATTTTGAAGGTGAAAGACTATCCTACCACAGAGTAACCGTGGTACCTGTATAGCGGATGCTCAAAGCATATGATAGGTAGCAAGGACAACTTAACAAACTACAAGTCCAAGCTTGGTCCAAAAGTGAAATTTGGTGACTCCAACTATGGCCAAACTGAAGGCTAAGGGATTGTTAAGATTGGAGCTGTCACTTTCAAAAAAGTAGCATATGCGAGAGGTCTAAAACATAACCTGATATCCATAAGCCAATTATGTGATGAAGGTTATCAGGTATCATTTAATCAAACCTCTTTCATTATATCTTCTGTAGATAATAATACTCTATTAACTGGCCTTAGGCAAGAAAACATCTATATAATTTATTTCAAATATGCTAGGTCAGAAATCAATTTATTTAATCAAATTAGTAACAATAATGAACTATGACATAAAAGATTAGGACAGGTTAATTTTAAAAATATTACTAAACTCTGTAGGGAAAACCTTGTTAGAGGATTGCCTTCTTGACCCTACAAGAAGGAAATCCTTTGTAGGGCTTGTCAATTAGGCAAGCAAACTAAAATAGCTTTAAATCCATTAATAAGAGTGATTCACCCAAGATTCTGTATTTGTTTAACATGGATCTAGTTGTACCCATTGTTGTACAAAGCTTGGGAGGGAAATAATATACCTTATTTATAGTAGATGACTTCTCTAGGTTCACTTGGGTGTTCTTCTTATGACACAAGTCAGATAACTTTAAAGTTCTTACAGATTTTCTTAAGAGCATAAAGATTGAGTATTCTTATAACATCTCTCAGACAGCTAGACCCCCTAGGAGTGGTTTTGTCATGACTAGGTCATGACAAAACCCTAGAAGCCTTAAAAGACCAAGTGGACTTAAGAATAAAGGTGATTGGGATGAATGGTCTGTAAATAGTAGATTCCTAAACCCTTGTTTAGGATGATTATTAGTCTTCACCATGACATTAAGACCCCACCATGATCTCACCAATCTGTTAAAAGGCCCTAAGGGTACACTTGAGTCAACCAAGGATGGCCAAGTTGACCAAGGATGGCCAAGTTGACCAAGGATCACCTTTGGTCTAAATAGGGCAAGGTGCCCTAACTAAGGGAAATGTTCCCTTAATGAGCCCAAACAACCCTACCAAGGTCTTCCTTGACCGAAAGAGGGGTCAATGGGTCACCAAAGACCCATTGGGGTCAACCATAGAGCTTGAGTTGACCTAAGTCAACCCTTACCCTAAATGGGTCAAACTGAACTACAAAGGGTCAATTGACCTTCCCTTAGCCAAGTGGACCCCACCCATACCCTCCTAACCCTAGATTGAAGTCAATGGGTCTCCAAGGACCCATTGGGTCAACCCTAGTGGCTAAGTTGACCCAAGTCAACTCAAACCCTAAAGTGGTCAAAGTGCCCTCAATAAGGGTGAAGTGACCTTCAAGGTGCCAAGTCAACCCTACCCATCCCTACCTAAACCCTAGGAGAGGCCAATAGGTCACCAAGGACCCATTTATGGCAACTCAAAAGGACAAATTTACCTAGGTCAACCCTAGTCTAGGTTAGGTCAAACCTATCTCAAATGGGCTAACCTAAGATCAAGCCATCTTTCCATTTGGACTAACCTTATTTCCATGAAATATTTTGGTTAGTGGGTTGCCAATAGGCTAGAGATGTCAGCAAGGTCAACCTTGATGACTAGGAGAGTGAAACTCCAACTCCTCTTTAATGGAGGAGATAGAAATGGTGAAAGAGAGCCATTCATGGCCAAGGAGGCCAAGGGCCATTCTTTATTGGCTGATCCAACTCCCCATTCAATTAAGGAAGACTAAGGGGCCATTTTGGTGGCTGTTCATGGCCGGATTGCTGCTACATCACCATGGCCGAATTGTGCCTTCAATGGCCATTGAAGCCTTGGCCTCTCCCTTCCACCCTTTATGGCTGGATTCAACTCCTCTGAGGAAGAGGAGGAGTTTCCAGCCATTTCCTGGCTGGATTGAGCCCACATTCATTCCCCACCACCTTGGCAGAAATTCACCTTAAGGGGGCATTAATGGCCACCACCAGCTAGACCCCTCTCTTCCCCCATTTTATCATTTTAAAAGCATTACAGGACTCGAAGCATTCATTTACACCCTTGCCCCGATGATCCCAAGCTACTTCACTATGAAGTTGCAGAACTCCGACAACTCCTCCACCACCATTAGCATCCCGACGATCGACCCTCCTCCAGGCCGTAAACAAGGTCCTCCCCTTCCTCTTTTCGTGTGGGTAGGTCATAGGAATTGTTAGGGAAAAGATTCAGGTTTAATTGAGCCAGATCGGGAGAATTTTTCTCCTTGTTTTTTCGCAAAATTAAGCTTGTCGGGATCACCAGAATCCGCCCCTACAACGGCTGTGCCGCTGATTGGCGATAGCCACCACTTTGACGGAGGTGGTGGTGGCGGTGGCTGGCCAGGGAGGTAGCTGGGTGGCCAGCGGTTGGCGGTTGGAAGTAGCCCCAGGATGGGTCAATTCTACATGTTGGCTGAAGGAAGAAGATGAGCCAGAGCCGCTGGATCTTGCGTCAAGATTCGTGCAAGAGCATTATATTAGCATTTCATTTTAATGATTCCAGTCACACTATTTCAGTTACTTTGTAAATTAATTTAAAAATACTTTGAGGCTAAAACATAGAAACTAGTCATAAATAAATTGTAGTCCTATGGGTTTACTTTAATTTAAAATTTATTTTAGTCAATTTGGACATCTGGTTTGACCAGGGTACACATTTTGGCGGCATTTATACCTAGGGTTATATAGAAACTAAAATGAGTGCCCCCACTTCATCCCTTATCCAAATGACCTGAAATTTGGATAGTGAGTCACTCTAATCTATACCTAGATCCTGCTCAAAAATGAGAATTTTTGGGGACCATTTTCCTATAGTTTTGTAAATTATTTAAATATCATAGGGTAATTTATTTAGGGGACCAAATGATCACCAAACCCTCCCAAATTTTGGTGGGTGGTCCTTGGGGTCATCATGAGGATCAGTAAAAATGTTCATCTCTTTTTGAGTTGATTTGAGTAGGAATTGAGAAAACCCTAGCCTTGTCCTAATGAGGGGTATTTAGGTCAAAAGTGCACTTTGAGTTTTGAGTTGTCAAACCACCTCAACAGAGGCTAAAATTTGGGCCACTAGTTTGACATGACATTTAACACCCTCATATGGGTTATGGGGTGGTTTGGGGTAGGATTGACCTAGGTCCCAAGTTCAAAACCTATGTTAGGACTTTGGGGGTTTTAGAAGGGTATGGGGTCAAATTCCCATGTATGGACTTGCAAGTTGGTGGAGAGGATACTAGGGTAACTAAGGTCCTCTGGTAAAAATGTTAGAGGATTTGGAGATGGATAAATCCCCCTAACCCTAGTTTAGAGCACAATAATTTTACATGCAAGATAAGCCACCAAAACTTAATGAAAAGCCATGAAACTTAGGTAGTATGGTCATAATGTTAATTAGAGGCTCTGGTGATTTTATTGGTAATTTTGGAACATTACACATAGTACCTCCTTTATAGTACATGGAATTGCCATTTTTAATCTTTTAATTATTATGATCACACTGTTTAAGATAAAGTTATGGAAATTAGGCAGAGAGTATTTTTGGTCAATATGCTAATTCTTGAATTTTATTATAATTTTTAGATGTGTATTTTAAGTACTTTCTTCACAAGCTTTTAAGAATGCAATGATATTCAAGATTTGATTTAGAGCTCAATAATGGTTTAAAAATTGTGGAACTCATTTTATTGTGTACTTAGGTCAATATACACTTGAGAAAATTTTACCATAATTTTTAGGAGAATATTTATAATAGTTGTTTCCATAATGTAGGAATGAGGATTATTGTTTTAAATTAAAATGTGAGCTCATTATTCACTGAGAAGTTTTGAAATTTTGTCACAAGTGTTTTCAGATATTAGCGATGTCAAATTTTATTATAATTTTTGGCATAATTACAATATTTACAAGCTGTTAAGTATGTGATTATGTTTAAAATTATGGACCAAGGCCCAAACCTCACTGAATAATTAGAATACATTGAATTTACTATTAAATTATCACCTTGTATTTATCATAAATTTTTAGAGCATTTTTCATTCGTGAAAAAGGTACTTCATGTTCAAACTAAGATATTTGGATTTCTTAGAAAATATAATAAATTATCAAGTAAATTAGGAAAATTATAAAATTTTGGATTTAGGCAAAACATGTCATGGTAGACCCCCAATAAGTTTCTTAGGATTACTGGATGATAATTTGAAGTACCTCCTGAAAGGAGGGTGTTAGGTTAGATTACTCTAGGGGGTGAATAGAATATTAAAACTTTGGCTCTTTTTCAAGATTATATCAGAGTAAATATAGTGATACCATATATTAGTTAAGGAAATTAAGAAAAACTAAGCTAAACAATTCAGCAATCACAAGCACAGCAAAAACAAATGAAAAGGAACAACCAGATGACACAAGAAGTTTGTAGTGGTTCCCCTAAACCGGGGTACATCCACTCTTCTACCACCCTTGGTAGGAATCCACTAGCAGGTTTTGATCAGGTGACTGCCACCACAAGATCTGGTTCAGGTAGATCAGGAAACCCTTCAGGCTTTTGATCAGGTGCCCAAAAACCAACTTAAGTCTTTTGGAGGGAGACTAGTCAACCAAACTAACTATTGAAGGGAGTTATAACCCTGTACAATGGGATGGAAAAGGTTCATGGAAGTCTTCTCTTTTCTCAAATACAACTGAGAAGACTGTGTGAATTCTTGTGATGTCAAAGCTCCTTTTGAGAGGAAGAATGTTTCTGAAACAACAGAGCTTTGATAAAGGGTGAGTAGGTCTTCATTGATCTACCATCAGGAAATCTTGATAGAATGTTTCTACCAGAGCTGATAAAGGGTGAGTAGGTCCAGCTTGAAATCCAGGAAATAGTAACAAATGTTCAATAGAATGTCTCTGAGGATTTCTGGAATATAGGTTGAAGAAGACTCTTGATCTTGATGTTTTGTTCTTCTTCAATCTATAGTGATGGCAGAGAATGAGAAAGCATTGAGAGCATCGAGTGCTTGTTCAGAATTTCCTGTTCAGTGCTTCTTGACTTCTCTTCCTGTTTTCTGTAACTGTCTTTCTTGCCTTTTCTCTTTTTCGAAGAAGAGAGAATTACTTTTATTCCACTGCTGAAAAATTCTCTTTGAATTTTTTGAATTCTTTCCATAAATACGTGTTGCTGGAAGGAATAGAAAATGGCTTGAATAATTGCATTGATGAGTTTGGAAAGTCACACTAGTGTCAACTACCTTCACCGATGTGGGGGGGGGGGAATAGGTGTCTTGCACAGTCTTTTAGGGGAATTAATATTATACCTGCACAATTAAACAAAACAACACAGCACAAAAATACGCAGGCAGTTATAGTGGTTCCCCGATTTGGGTACGTCCACTTTCCCCCTTCGACCTATCTCCCAACAAGGGACAACTCGGTCACTTCACCAATAGATTGAAATCCAATCCTTACACTAATGGACGGAACCCTTCCACCTGAAGGAGTCACCACTCCTCCACCACGGGTTGCACCCAACCCTTATAATGAGGAACCAACGTTCCTTTACAACAAAAGTAAAAATGGAATGTATAAAATACAAACTACTTTTGGAGCGCTAGGTGTCCCTCTTCGTTCGATGACGCGTTCTTGAAGAAGACAAAGAGTCCACGACCATAGCTCTAACTTGGAAAGGATCTCCCCAAGATCAGCGGCGACAAAGCTTGTGGCAGCGATTCTATCAAGATTGGCGGCTGCAAAGGAGAGCGGCGGCGATGCCTTCGAGATCCAAACTTCGTAGCAAAGCTAGCAAGGTCTACCAATGATCTTACTTGGATCGATCGTCTCAATCGATTCGGAAGGGGAAGGTATTCCCGTTCAAAAAATCAAGAGACAAAGGATCTCAAGATAGACACGTGAGACGCGTTGCATGGCTAAGCTTCTGTCGTCGGGGAGATCAGGAAGAACCCACGATCGGCGACTGCGACAACTTGAGGCGCGGAGACGGAGGCGGAAGAGAAGACGTGATCCGCTAGGTCAAATCCGGCGGCTCTTTCTTTTTGTATGTATCGATTCCCTTTACTGTTCAAAAATACACGAATATATATACTGTAGGTCATCCTTTATGACCGTTGTGGGCCCCACCAGTAGAAACCCTAAGTCCGGTTCAAAACAACGCCTGTACATTTGGTCCGGTCCAGCGCGCCAACGAAAATCGCCCAAGGCAAATTCGGCGGGAATCATTGGTGATTCTCGACGAATCGACGAGAATCACTAATGATTCCCGTCGAATTCTACTTAGAAGAATTCTTAGCTGAATTGCTTGCCAACCGAAAGAATCATTGAGAGTCATCATCCATTCTCGACGAATCGTCGAGAATGCAGAGTCATTCTCGACGATTCTGACTTGGCAGATACCTTGAAGGCGTTTACTCAGCCTGGTGATTATCGCCGATTCTTGACTTGGCAGAATCCTTGAAGGCGTTGAGTCAATCAGATGCATTTGGCGAGAATCAGCTAGTGATTCTCGACGATTCAGCGAGAATCACTAGTGATTCTCGTCGAATCATACTTAGACGAATTTTCGAATCTATCTTCCCGTGAGCTGGTCTTTGACCCATCCTTGCTCCTCTTCAGCTCTAGCTCTATCTCGACCCTGTGCTTGAAAGTAAGTACACTCCAATAGAGAGAGCACACGTAGGCCAACACACATATCTACTCAACGAAGGATTACGTTGCGCAGACCCGTATATATTGACCCACTGCACCCTGACATTGGTGTGTACTTAGCGTGAAATAACTGCAAGCACAACTTGAAGACAAATGATCAAATACAATGTCAATTCACCTTAGCTGGTCCAGGGGCTTCTTCAAATCAGGTACATTGTGGATACAATACCCAACAATCTCCCCATATTTGAAGAAGCCTAAACCCTACAAGCTAAGGTGAATATAACGAATGGAAGAAAAACATAAACTGAATAATCAGTTGAGAATGAATTTCCATACCTTTACCTTTAGAGCATTTGGAGCATACTTTGCGTGAGCACCTTAGCCCTTAGAGAGGGTAATCTCCCCTTTTCGGCTTCTACAAATCTAGGACTTTAGCACTTGCCACAATGCTCCCCCTCAGTTCTTGCATCTGTGCTTACTCTTGAGTTTCTTGCGGATGCTCCCCCTTGATACAAGAGTCGGGAGCCTCTGTATTCTTCATTCTCAAGGTTTAGCATACCCAGTTCAGTTTTGAAGAGACTGAACTTGGCTTCGTCTAGGGGCTTTGTAAAAATATCTGCAATCTGCTAATCCGTGGGGACATAACAGAGAGAGATGTCCTTGTTTTCCACATGCTCCTGAATGAAGTGGTAGCGCACTTCAATATGCTTCGTCCTACTGTACGACACGGGATTGTTCGCAATGGCTATAGCACTTGAGGAGTCGCAGTACATTGGTTTTTCTTTGAACTTAAGGTCATAGTTTGCTAGCTGATTTTTGATCCATAGAAGTTGTGCGCAATAGCTGCCTACTGAGATGTACTCAGATTCAGCTGTGGAGGTTGCAACATAATTCTGCTTCTTACTATTCCATGATATAAGCCTTCTTACGAGGAATTGACACGTCCCAGAAGTGCTTTTCCTATCATACCTGCTTCCTGCAAAATTAGCATCTGAAAGCCTATTAGCTCGACATCATTGTTTCTCGGGTACCACAGGCAAGATTAGGTGTACCCTTAAGGTATCAAAGAATTCGCTTTGCAGCGACACAGTGAGATTCCTTAGTATTCACCTGATATCTGGCACAAACGCATGTGGAGAACAAAATATCCGATCTACTTGCAGTAAGGTAGAGCAGGGATCCAATTATGCTTCTGTACTTGGTTTCATCAAAAGGTTTCCCTTTCTCATCCTTGTCCAGAGACACAGTGGATCCCATTGGAGTCCTCATAGAGGTTGCACTCTCCATTCCGAATTTCTTGAGGAGTTCATTTGTGAACTTCGTCTGAGAGATGAAAATCCCATCCTCAGACTGTTTCACTTGAAGTCCCAAGAAATACTTCAGCTCTCCCATACTACTCATTTCAAACTTCCCTTGCATAAGTTTGGAAAACTTCTTGCAAAGGTTGTTATCCATTGACCCGAATATTATGTCATCGACATAGATTTGCACCAGCAAAATCTTGCCTTTGACTTCCCTAAGAAACAATGTATTATCTATTTTTCCTCTAGAGAACTTGTTCTCAAGAAGAAAACTAGACAGAGTCTCATACCAAGCTCGAGGAGCTTGTTTTAAGCCATACAAAGCTTTATTAAGAAATATACATGATTGGGATAAGTCAGATTAACAAAACCTGGGGGTTGTGCGACATATACTTCCTCTTTCAGGTTGTCATTTAAGAAGGCCGATTTCACGTCCATCTAAATAGACTGTGAATCCTTTGTGAGAAGCATATGCCAGGAACAATCTGATCTCCTCGAGCCTTGCCACCGGTGCAAACGTTTGGTCGAAGTCGATCCCCTCCTCCTGTCTGTATCCTTGAGCCACCAGTCTTGCCTTGTTCTTGATGATGACACCGTGTTCATCCAGTTTGTTTCTGAAGATCCACATTGTGCCAATCACGTTCTGTCCCTTTGGTCTGTGAACCAGCATCCAGACGTTGCATCGTTCAAATTGATGCAGTTCATCTTGTATGGCCAAGATCCAAGATGCATACTTGTTCGCTTCGTCGAACTTCTTTGGCTCAACTTGTGACAGAAAGCTAAAATGAAGAATCTTGTTAATTGTACCTCGGCGAGTTCTAACACTATCACGGGGATCTCCGATGATCTGATCTCTAAGATGATCCCTCACGTGTCTGAGCTCTAGGAGTCTTGCATCTGGAGCTCTGACGTCTTCTCAGGCTTCTCCTTCTTCAGGGAGGATAATTCCATTTTGACCGTCATCATCTCGGATAGGTTGTGGTGGAGACTTTGACGTACTTGGGAGTTGCAGTTTTGGCAGTCTCATCGAGACTAAGCTGTTCAATTCTTGTACCTGCATCTTCAAGAAGACCACTGGAAGAATTGTTGTTAAGCAAGCTTCCTTCATCAAATACAACATTTATGGATTCCTCTACAGCTAGGGTTTTCTTATTAAAAACCCTATATGCCCGACTATGACTACTATAGCCCATAAATATGCCTTCGAAGCATTTTTCACCAAACTTAGTATGCGGGTACTTCCCGTTATTTAGTACATAGCATCTGCAGCCAAAGATCCTAAAATAGGACATGGTAGGTTTCCTGCCTTTCAGTAGCTCATAAGGCGTCTTACGATGGCTCTTGTTGATCAAGGCCCGGTTTTGTACATGACAAGCTGTGTTGACAGCCTCTGCCCAGAAGTATTCTGGGAGAGAAGCGTCATTTAACATTGTCGTGCAAGCTTCAATGAGTGTTCTATTTCTCCTCTCCGCAACTCCATTCTACTGAGGAGTGCGCGGGGAGGAAAACTAATGAAAGATATCAAGTTCTTCACAGAACTCTGTCATAGCACCAAACTCGAACTCTGTTCCATGGTCACTTCTAATTTTGACCACCGAGCAGTTAAGTTCGTTCTGAATTTTCTTGACAAAACTAGTGAAGATGTCAAACGTATCAGACTTGCATTTTAAGAAGAACACCCAAGTAAACCGAGAGTGATCATCAACAATCACTAGCGTATAAGACTTGCCTCCCAAGCTATGAACTTGCATTAGACCAAACAAGTCCATATACAGAAGATAAAGACATCTAGAGGAGTCTTTGTCTGCAATGCCCTTAAAGGTAGCCCGAGTCTGTTTTCCCTTCTAGCATGCAGGACAGGGGCTATCTTTGATGCACTTAATGATGGGAGCATCGCTTACTAAGTTTTTAGAAAACAACATACTAATTGTCTTGAAATTAATATGTGCCAATCTCTTATGCCATTGTTCACAAAGAGATGCACTGCCTGTTGCTACTAGGCACACGGGGGTAGATGAATCTAAACTAAGAAAATCTAAACAGAAGATGTTTCTGCTCCTAATGCCCATTAATACCGTCTCTGAAGAGGCACACGATATTATTAGGCATTTATCCTTGCAGAACTTAACGTCATAACCTTTATCACACAACTTACTTACACTGATCAGGTTATGATTTAACCCTTCAACATATGCCACATCGGTGATAGAGACTATACCGTTGGAAATCATACCGTAACCTCTGGTTACTCCTCGATTTGATCCTCCAAAGATGACTTTGGGTCCATTTTCGACTGGAGAGTAATCACGCAGCAGGCTTCTTGTCCCAGTCATATGCCGGGAGCATCCACTGTCCAAGTACCATATAGGAGTTTTGGTTGCCTTTAGACATACCTGCAAAACAGAATCAGTTTCCCTTAGGAACCCAATCAAACTTGGGTCCTAGATTCCTTGTTAGCATACTCCCCCTCGGATGGTTAACCCTACGAGTGGTCGTTCTCGCATTGCTTAACATGAGGAGTCTCGTTATATCTCGGATTAAACCAGCAATCCACGGTAAAGTGACCAACTTTGCCACAACACCAACAGTCAAATATGTTGTACCTTTTCCTAGGCTCCTGCTTAACCCGGGGAACGGTGGGTCCAGCCGGGGCCTTGGATCTGGAGGTGGAGAACCATCATGATGATAGCAGTCACATGAATTCTTCACCTCCTATTCCTTCAGTATAATAAGGCTTGGCTTTTGGTGCCTGCTTCCTATTATGGCCGCTAGAGAAGTGGCCATAATCCTCCACTTGGATTTCCTCATAAGGTGCTTTGAAGACACTCTCGCCAAAGTTGCGGGGGAAGGCCCAACCATCATACCGGCTCTTGGGCTTTTCAACCGAGGGCCGGAAGAAGTGGATAAAGGTTGACTCAAAGTCTTTTTCATTGCAGGGAAAGCCAGGCTTCCTGAATACAACAGGGTTGAGTGGGGACTTTCCCTTTTCTACAGCAGAGGCCTTCTTAGCAGCCTTATTTTTCCTCTGCTTTTTGTTTCTCCTGGAGGATTTACCAGGAACACCCACATGCCCCAAGCCAGCCCCCTTAGCCTGAGCAGAGAAGGTATCAACTAGTGGAAGAACAGTCTTTGACATAGAGAAGCTTTGGACAATCTTCCTTTCTGTCCCAAGTTGTTCTTCCAACTTATTGATTTTTTCCTGTTTAAGGTCAAGGAGACTTAGAGACTCTGAGTGCTTAGAGATCAGGTCCAGGTGCTCCTGTCAGAGAGAAATCAAGCTAGTGATCTCTTCCCTTAGGGAGACACCCTCGACCTTAAGGAATTTGACTTCCTTTTTCTGAGCCCTCAATCTCTTGCGGCATTCCTCGAAGGTGTTGAGCATAAGCTCATACTTTTCGAGGAGCTCAGCTTCTCGGGCAGATGGGCTGTCCTCGAGATCATCATCAGAAGACTCATTATCAGAGTCAGAGAGGGGGGTACGGGCCTTTACCTTCCCAGTGAATGGGGGGCATTCTCCTTCTGAGTCAGAGCGACCCACCAGCCCGAAGTAGGCTTCCTCATCATCACTGGAGTCTTAGGAATCAGACTCACTTAGTGTCTTTGACTTTTTGGCGATGTAGCTCCTCTCCTTCTTTTTATCTCTAGAGGTTCTGTGCTCTTCTCCCTTCCCCTTCTCTCTCTTGCCTTGATGGCAGTCAGCAACGACGTGTCCTGGCTTATTGCACCCAAAACAAATGATGTCAGTATGACGATGTTTGTTCGGTTTTGATTCATACCTATCAGAAGAATAATTCTTCTTCTGGTTTCTGGAGGAGGAGCCGTCTCTCTTTCTTTGATTCCTCATCTTGAGGAACTTCTTGAATTCTCGGGTGATGAGGGAGAAGTCTTCTTCAGACAACTCTGAGCCAGAGGAGCATGGCTCGGAGTCTTCCTCCTCATCCTTTTTACCCGCACGGGATGAAGCCGCACCCTTGCCCTTCCTGGAGTGAATGGCTTTTAGGGCCACAGTCTTTTCCTTGGCAGCGGCTTTCTCTGCTTCTTCTTCTGCTTTCCTCGTGTTCAACTGGAGCTCATAGGACATGAGCTTCCCAAAGAGTATCTGAGGATCAGTTTCTGCTTATCTGCCAAACTCTCGGATGGCGCAGATCTTCGTGTCTCCATTCCTTAGTAAGGGACCTAAGGAATTTATCATTAAGTTAACCATCAGTGAACACTCTTCCATATCCCTTGACAGCATTGACGATCTTGAGGAAATTCTCGAAGATAAATCCGATCTCTTCCTTGGGCCCCTGCCTTAAGGCCTCATATTTCTGGTTCAGGAGTGATCTCCGATCATCCCTCACTTCATCTGTGCCCTCCATCAGAATAATCAGGCTGTGCCAGATATCCTTGGCAGTCCTGTAGTTGCAGAAGTTCTGCATCATGGAGTCATCTACTGCGCTGATTAGTATGTTTTGTGCCTTCTTGTCAAGTCCGACCAGCACCATCTCGTCCTTGTCCATTTCAGAAAGCTTCTTTGGCACCATTTTGGTAGGATCAATGGTGGAGGCCTTAGTGAGAATATAAGGTCCATCCTCCACGATCATGAAGAGTCGAGGGTCGATAGCTTTCATGTATAATCTAATCTTTTCCTTCCAGATAGGAAAGTTTAGCCTGGTGCACACTGGGATCTTGCTTGAGTACTTGAGTCCGTCCATAGTAGATATCTGTCTTCTTCTTGACACAAGTGGCAGGAACTTACTCAAGGTGATAACCTTTTTGATGAGTAACCTCCCTCTGATACAACTTGAAAGTCACACTAGTGTCAACTAACTTCACCTATGGGGGGGGATAGGTGTCTTGCACAGTCTTTTAGCGGAATTATTATTATACCTGCAAAATTAAACAAAACAACACAACACAAAAATACGCAGGCAGTATAGTGGTTCCCCGATTTGGGTACGTCCACTTTCCCCCTTCGACCTATCTCCCAACAAGGGACGAATCGGTCACTTCACCAACAGGATTGAAATCCAATCCTCACACTAATGGAAGGAACCCTTCCACCCGAAAGAGTCACCACTCCTCCACCACGGGTTACACCCAACCCTTACAATGAGGAACCAACGTTCCTTTACAACAAAAGTAAAAATTGAATGTATAAAATACAAACTACTTTTGGAGCGCTAGGTTTTCCTCTTCGTTCGTTGACGCGTTCTTGAAGAAGACGAAGAGTCCACGACCTTAGCTCTCACATGGAAAGGATCTCCCCGAGATCGGCGGCGGCAAAGCTTGTTGCGGCGATTCTATCAAGATCGGCGGCTGTAAAGGAGAGCGGCGGCGATGCCTTCAAGATCCAAACTTCGTAGCAAAGCTAGCAAGGTCTACCAACGATCTTACTTGGATCAATCGTCTCAATCGATTCGGAAAGGGATAGTATTCCCGTTCAACAAATATATTGACAGAGGATCTCAAGATAGACACGTGAGACGCGTTGCTTGGCTAAGCTTCTGTCTCCGGTAGATCAGGAAGAACCCACGATCGGCGGCGGCGAAAACTTGAGGCGCGGAGACGGAGGCAAAAGAGAAGACGTGATCCGCTACGTCAAATCCGGCGGCTCTTTCTTTTCGTATGTATCGATTCCCTTTACTGTTCAAAATACACGAATATATATACTGTAGGTCATCCTTTATGACCGTTGTGGGCCCCACCAGTAGAAACCCTAAGTCCGGTTCAAAAAAACGTCTGTACATTTGGTCCGGTCCAGCGCGCCAACGAAAATCACTAAGGCAAATTCGGCGGGAATCATTGGTGATTCTCGACGAATCGACGAGAATCACTAATGATTCCCATCGAATTCACTTATAAGAATTCTTAGCTAAATTGCTTTCCAACCGGAAAGAATCGTTGAGAGTCATCATCCATTCTCGATGAATCGTCGAGAATGCAGAGTCATTCTCGAGGATTCTGACTTGGCAGATTCCTTGAAGGCGTTGACTCGGCCTGGTGATTCTCGCCAATTCTGACTTGGCAGAATCCTTTAAGGCGTTGAAGGCGTTGAGTCAGCCAGATGCATTCGGCGAGAATCAGCTAGTGATTCTCGACGATTCGGCGAGAATCAGCTAGTGATTCTCGTCGAATCGGCGAGAATCAGCTAGTGATTCTCGTCGAATCTTACTTAGACGAATTTTCGTCTATCTTCCCGTGAGCTGGTCTTTGACCCATCCTTGCTCCTCTTCAGCTCTAGCTCTTTCTCGACCCTGTGCTTGAAAGTAAGTACACTCCAATAGAGAGAGAACACGTAGGCCAACACACTGATCTGCTCAATGAAGGATTACGTTGCGCAGACCCGTGTATATTGACCTACTGCACCCTGACATTGGTGTGTTCTTAGCGTTAAATAACTGCAAGCACAACTTGAAGACAAATGATCAAATACAATGTCAATTCACCTTAGCTGGTCTAGGGGCTTCTTCAAATCAGGTACATTGTAGATACAATACCCAACAAGTTTCCCAACTGTTCTTAATAGAATAAGCAAATATTTATTCTGAAGAATACCACATTTAATGCAGCTAAATAACGGTTATATTCAGAAGATTATTTACATTAAATGCTCAGAATAATACTGCTAATAAGGAACAGAAGAGGGAAGGACTCATTCTGAAACTACACAAAAAACTTCGAACGCAAAACAGAATTCGTCGACCCGAGATCAAAGATCGTCAACCAGGGAGTTCAAGTTCGTTGACCTGAACTCTGCTATCTGTTAACTAGGAATAACTTTCCAAATCTACACTTTGAGTTGGTCGAGCTGAGAAACTAATAGAAGAAAACTAAGCGTCGACCTGATCTTGGAGAACGTCGAGCTCAGCTCAGAGAATTAACTCTGAGTTCGTCGATCGGAGATCGATGATCGTCGAGCTTAGTTCGAAGAATTTTGAACTGATCGCTGTCTTCTGAAAGCTACTAAATCTAATTCTCTGAAGTCCATTTCTGGCTTGTCTAAGGAGGTAGCACTAATGAAGACTTAGCCTAAACTCTAGGACAACTACTCATGACCCTAGCTATACAATGTTGGGTCACACTCAGCCTAAGTTAGTGAACCTAGCCCAAATCCAACTAGGGATCCAACAATCTCCCCCTATTTGGGTGAGGTCACCAACACAAAAACAACACAATCATAAAGCAGAAGAAAATATATCAGACAGAAGAAAAAAAATATTCAGCAAATATTTACAAAGTTGTGCTTCATGATAAACTAAGAGAATAGAGTTCAAAAGACAACTAAAAAATAAAAGAAAGGAAACTCATTTCTTCTTCTGGGCTTTGTCTTTGTCTGAATCTTCAGAAGGTTGTCTGAATTTAATTACTCTGTTAGGGTTGGCAGCTTCTTTCTTTGACATATACATGTCAGATGATCCAATTATAGTTTGAGAAGAGGTTTTGGGAACAACAGCCTCTGGGTGCAGCTTCATAAAACATCAACATTGAAAAATTTATTAGCTCTATCATACCTGAGCAATTCTTATTTTCTGTAGGAAGACATAGTTAATAATTGAGAGTTATCTTTGCCTACAGCTTTTGCTTTGCTAATCTGAAAAAGTCCTATAAGCTCATTGAATCTGGCCATCCTGGCAAAAGTCTCCTATTCTTGATCAACAAAAGGAATTGGAGGGCACTCTGCCCTTTTTGGACTAGAATCTTGCATTAGTTCTATAGTATGAACTTTCTTTAAAGAATCTAATGGTCGATTGCTTGAAGAGGACTGTTGATAGTTTTGTCTTGGTGGTCTCTAATAAGTCTTAGTCATGGAAGCAGGCTTCTGAGATAAATTACATGAGGAAGCTGAAGAGGGAGGAGGAGGAGGACCTCTCCTTAACTTTTGAGGAGGAGCAGAGTACCTTCTTCTTTTCTTCATAGCCTTTTGCTTATTCTTAGACAACCACATCCACTAGGGAATACTAGGGTAGGGAGTAATCTTTTGCAAAATATAGTAGGGAGTATCATTACTTGGATTTGGCATTGGAATTGCCTTAGAAGGGGCTTTCCTTTTCTTAGACATTTTGTTTCTACTGTCATCAGAATCTGAGTCATCAGATTGATCATCACAGAAGATCCTTGAGGATTATCATACAAAGCATCAATCTCAGCAATGACTTGATTTGAAACTAGCTTTTCAGCTGAAGGAGGAACTGCTTGAGGTGGAATGATTTCAATAGGGACTTCTACAGTTTCCAGATCAATGTCCATAGCAAAAATCTCATCCATGTCAGGCAATGGGGAGGCAGAGAAGACAAAGGTGGGTGGAGAAAAGGCCTTGGTCTTAGAAGATTCATCCTCAGCCACCTGAATAATCTCAACCTCTGGAACTAAGATGAGTTCAGGCTCAGGAGCTTCAAAACTTTTCTGTATCTGCTGCAAATTCTCTGAACTGATGGGAGTTGAGAATCAAACAATATTTGTACACCCATGAAAGGATACAAAAAGAAGACAATTGCTGTACAAAAGATCAAAGGATCTTAAAACTGAATCTAGGTCTAAATCTGGAGCAATGAGGCAATCTCCATAAAGAATTTCAAAGGAATTGCTCTCATATTTAGTATCCAAAAACTCAATAAGATCTGCATTAGTAAATTAAGTATCAATAAGGTCAGCTTCTGCTACAAGTTCTGTATCTGCTTCTGTATCTACTGCTGCTACTGCTGCTGCTACTACTGCTTGAGCAACCTCTTCACTGAGAATCTCTCCATACTTGGTTTCAGTGGCTACTAGAGCCAGGCTCCTAATAGAAGAGGATGTGACAGAGAAGGTAGAAAGCTGAGTAGCAAGTGTAGAGATAGACATAACAAGAGGTGAAATAGCCTCTGTTATCAGCTGTTTGAGAAGGGGTGTGGGGGATGCTAAGATTAGAGAGATGGAGGGAGAAGATGAATCTAAGAATTATGGAGAGGTTTGAGTGGAGATATATGGATTGATGATGGAAGATGATGAGGGATGAAAATCAAACCTTGGTTCATCTGAAGAATCACATGGAGATGAAAGAAGGTTGACAAGAGGGTAGAGAAGTGAGATTTTGAAGATGAGATGGAAGGGTGGATAGAGGTGGAGTTGTAGAATCTAGAGATTGAGATTGATCTAGAAGTTGTTGTTGATGCATTGGGGATTAAATGATAGGGGACTGAGGAGGTGTAGGTTGATGTATTGGAGAAGTAGGGTGGATGGGGGAGCAGGAGGTATAGGTAGAGATGCTAGAGCTGAGGAAGTTTGTTGGAGGGATGATGAAAGGGTTTGGTCAAGAGCGGGAATGGAACTTTCTTCTGCAGGGTGGGGAGTGGCTGGCACTTCCCTAGTACTCTCAGAGGTTTTAGAGGATGAAGCCTTGGACGGCTTTGAGATAGTCCTCTCCCACATTATATAAAAGGCGAAGGTCAGCCTCTTGGAGGCGTTGATGAATATGGTTGGGGAGACCAGGGATTCAGCGGCCTTGGCATTAAGAAAGATTCAAAGAATCCTTCCAAAGCAAACTTCTTTCTTATTGTTCTTCCTCTTAATCAGATTGACAAAAATTTTTGCCCAATTAGCAGCCTTCTTATTTACCACAACACTCATCACTAAGAACTACTGCCTAGTAATATGATCATGGGTTGTATGCTTGCCAAGCAACACTTTACCGACTATATCTACAAGAAATATATATTCAGCAGATAGATGCTTCTTCAGAATTTTATTTGGGGTGTCTCCACAGTTACCCATAAGGTCAACATTTCCTCATATTCAGAAGATTCAAGTTCAATATCTTCTTCACCATTAACTAGTCCAAAGATTTTAGAAAGAGTATCTGGGATTAAGGAAACAACGTTACCCGATATAGATCCAATAATCGTGTCAGCATCTAGGGTAGATGAAGTATAAACCCACTCTCTTATTTCAAAACCAGCAATCTTCATTTTGGTAGACATTAGGGTCTTCAAACTGAGTTCCTCGAATGACTGCAGAATATCTTTGAAGATCTGGTCTGAATGCTGAAAATAATCAAAATCGATGTCGAAACCCATATCAAACTTCATGCCGGAAAGAGCTCCTGCTGGAATTGCCATTAGTGTCCTGCAATACAAAAGCAAAAAGATCAAATGTCGAGGAACAGAAATCGCGGGATGGAGGTCGAAGAAAACCTAGTTGTAAGGTTTTTCAGAATATGAACCGACAAACTCCGTCCTGTGAAAAAAAAGAGAAATCTTCGATCTGAGGTCGACGAAATGTTTTATAGTCAAAAGATTTCGTCGATCTCAGTTAGAAGAAGGGAAAACTTTTCATCGTACTTAGGTCAATGAAAACTTTTCTGAAGCCAGATCGTCGATCTCAGGTCGCCGACACAAGATTTCCACAGAGAGTTCGTCGATCTCAGGTCGACGAAATATCTCAAGAACTTCCCTTAGTTCGTCGATCTAAGGTCGATGATTTTTAGCAAGTTCTTCGACCACAGACACAGAATTAAATTAAAGTATCATCATTCATCATGCCTAGCTGATTCATAAAGGTTAAATCTTTCTTCTCATCCAAGGATTTGGTGAAGATGTCTGCCCTTTACAAATCAGTGGGAATGAAAGTAATATTAATTTTCTTGTTGTCCACACATTCTCTAATGAAATGATGTCTAAAATCTATATGCTTGGTTCTAGAATGATGCACTGTATTCTGTGCTATTGATATAGTATTGGTGCTGTCACAAAATAGAGTTGAATTATTTAAGTTGTAACCATTATCTAGGAGTTGATTTTGTATCCATAGCTGTGAACAACAACTGCCAGCTGCTATATATTCAGCTTCTACAATTGATGTAGACACTGATGTTTGCTTTTTACAAAATTAGGAGACAAGTCTAGCACCAAGAAACTGGAATGTGCCTGAAGTCCTTTTCCTGTCCACTCTACATCCAGCAAAGTCAGCATTTGAGTATCCAGTTAACTCAAATTCTGATTCAGTTGGATACCAGAGTCCTAGATCTAGGAAACTCTTTAAATATCTTAAAATCATTTTAAATAAAATTAGGTGAGATTCTTTAGGGTTCACCTGGAACCTAGCACAAAGACATGTAGCAAACATTATATCAGGCTTACTTGTTGTGAGATGTAGAAGGGACCCAGCAATGGCCCTATACAATTTCTGATCAACAGATTTCCCTTTTTCATCAGAATCAACCACAGTATTTGTAGCCATAAGTGTTTTCTTAGTTGAGGCATCAGCAATCCCAAACCTTTTAATCAGCTCTTTAGCATATTTGGATAGAGATAAAAAAATGCCATCAGGAGTTTGCTTCACTTGGAGGCCAAGGAAGTAGGAGAGCTCACTCATGCTACTCATCGTAAACTTTGAATGCATAAGGTTAGAAAACCTTGTACATAGTTTGAGACCTATAGAGCCAAATATTATGTCATCCTCATATATTTGTACCAAAAGTATTTTATCATTTTGATGCTTGAAAAACAAAGTCCTATCTACAATGCCTCTAGAAAACTTATGCTCAAAAAGAAAGTTAGCTAAGGTTTCATACCAAGCTCTTGGAGCTTGCTTTAGACCATAGAGAGCTTTATGCAATCTAAAAACATATGAGATATGAGATGAAGAGATAAAACCTGGAGGTTGTTCAACATAAACCTCTTCTTTTAATTCTCCATTCAGAATTACACTTTTTACAACAATCTGGCAGACTTTTAATTTCTTGAATGCAGCATAAGCAAGGAAAATCCTTATTGCCTCTAGCCTGGAAACAGGTTTAAAAGTTTGATCATAATCAATCCCTTCCTCTTACCTATAGCCTTGAGCAACAAGCCTAGCCATGTTCCTTACAATCACACCTTGAGCATCAGGCTTGTTCCTGAAAACCCACTTGGTCCTAATTACTGGATAGCCTTTAGGCCTTTAAACAAAGTCTCAAACTCTACATCTCTCAAACTAATTGAGCTCCTCTTGCATTGCAATATTCTAGTGGGGATCTTGCTCTGCATCAGTTATTGATTGAGGCTTAACTTAAGAGAGAAAATAGGCATGCATAACATCATGGTTGAGTTGATGCCTTGTCTGTACACCTACTAACATGTCTCAAATCACTTGAGATCTAGGGTGATCCCTTAGTGTGACAAGATCAGATGGTAGAGTTGGTTTAACAACAACATTTAGAATGAATTCCTCTTGTGGAATTGCATCTGCTATTGGAGGAAGTTCAACTGCTTCCACAGTTTCTTCTTCACTTTCTTCATCACATTATAGGAGGAGGATGTGATATAACCTTTGGTGTAAGGTTTAGTTCATCCATTTTCTCACACAAGTGAGGTACCTGCAATAACTCATTATTTGAAATTTCTTTCTCCTTGCAATACATATTAGCTTCATCAAAAGATACATGCCCAGATTCCTTAATTTTTAAAGATGATTTATTGAACACCCAATAAGCTTTGCTTACCTGTGAAATATCCCAGAAAAATTCCCATTACAACCTTTGCTTCAAATTTTCTAATATATTTCTTGTCATTGTTATGAATATAACATATACAACCAAACACTTAAAAATAGGTGAATTTAGGTTTCTTCCCTTTCAATAACTCATAAGGAGTCTTATTCTTAAGCTTGTGTATATGACTACTGTTCAACACATATGTTGCTATGCTTACAGCCTCTGCCCAAAATGATAGGGGAAAATAAGCATCTACAAGTAATGTGCCTGTAGATTCAATTAGTGTTCTATTATTCCTTTCAGCAACCCCATTTTGTTGAGGTGTTGTAGGAGCTGAGAAGCAATGTCTTATACCTTCATTCCTACAAAACTCTTGCATTAGAAGAGACTCAAACTCAGTACCATGATCACTTCTGATCAAGGCAATTGGAGTAAAGTACTAAATCTGTATGTTCTTGAGAAAATCTGTAAGAATCTTGAAAGTATCTGACTTAGATCTCAAAAAGAATACCCAAGTGAATCTAGAAAAGTCATCTGCAATCACTAAAGTATAAGATTTCCCTCCTAGGCTGTGTACAGCTATAGGGCCAAAAAAGTCCATATGTAGTAAGTACAATATACTAGGTGAGTAACTTTTGTTTAATGATTTAAAACTAGATTTAGTTAACTTGCCTAACTGACAAGCCCTGCAGAGACTTTCCTTCTTATAGGGGTAAGAAGGCAATCCTTTAACAAGGTTATCTTTAGATAACCTAGCAATGTTTCTCAAATTTACATGACCTAATCTTTTATGCCACAAATCATTTTGATTGCTAACAAGATTAAATAAACAGATTTCTAAACTGGCAGATTTTAAGTTTACTAAGTGTATGTTACCTTGTCTAATTCCAGTTAAAACAGTTTGATTGTTTGTAGAAATAATACATTGAGATTCAGAAAAGCAAACCTGATAACCTGAATTACATAACTGACTTATGGATATGTGGTTATTCTTGAAACCATTAACATATGCCACCTTTTTGAAAGTGACATCTCCACTTTTGAAGTCTCCATAGCCTTCAGTCTGTCCAAAACTTGAATCTCCAAAGATGACTCTTGGACCAAGTTTAGCCTTTAAGTTGATGAGGCTATCCTTGTATCCAGTCATGTGCTTAGAGCACCCACTATCCAGATACCACTTATTTTGAGTGAAAGGATAGGTCTTTACCTGCAATGAAAAGAATTAAAAGTTCTTGACCCAGGTAACCTTGGGTCCGTGTTTCTTTTCAAATGAAAAACTGGATATAAATGAACATTTAGGTTGGCTCTTATAACCTAAGGGATGAAATCTTCTAGGAGGAATTTTCTATTGGGTGAATGGGTTGATGTTCTCCCTATATTGGTTAGGTATAATGTTATAGTTTCTGTTGGAATTTAAGTTTCTGTAATTATGATCTCGGATAGACGAATTTTGGTGAGTTCGTCGACCCGAGCTCGACGAATTTGAATGAGATCTACGATCTCTGCTCAAAGAAGGAAAGTATTCATTCTCAGGGCACCAATATCGTCAATCTCTGGTCGACGAACCATAGTGGTTTCATCGATCGTAGATCGAAGAATTTTTATTATTATGGGTGTTCAGAGTTTGTCGTTCTAAGGTCGACGAACTGTTCACGTTTCGTTTATCTGAGTTCGACGAAAACCGCTGAACATTGTTATATCTATTGTTTTTCTTGTTCTTAGATTTTTGTTTTAATTCCATTTGTTTTAGTACTTCATTAACCTTGTTAACCTGTTCAGTGTTCTTCTTGCCTTTATCAGAAATGAATTTTTCAGGTTTTGATAGGTTGTTCTTCTGGATTAGAGGTGGTTCACTAGATAAGGCACCTAGTCCTAGTTCACAGTTATTTGTCCTAGCATTTAAGGTATTGGTTATATCTATTAATTTCATGCTCCTACCATTAAGAGATTCCTCTAGTTTCTTGTCCTTACTTAGTTCAATTTTTAGAAACACTAATTGTTCATTAGCTGAATCTAGTTCAAGTGACAATTTTGTATTTTCAGCAATATATTTATCTTGATCAGTTAATTTCTCTCTAAGAAGTTTGATTTCCTTCTCAGAGCGTTTTAAGTCTAAGCAAATATTTTTAAATTCAGATTTAAATTCTTCTGATTCAAAATCATAGGAAGCAATTACCTTATCCACAGTAGACATTGATTATTCATTATATGAATCTTCAGCATCTAATTTGCTACTGTAGGCATCAATTGCCATTAGGCAAACTTCCTTTTTCTTTTGCTCTTCTTCATCATCACTGGAGCTGGAAGAGGGTGACTCTTCTTCTGTATCACTCCAGGTCTCAGCAACAAAACCCATTTCCTTCCTCTTGTGCTTGCTTGAGGAGGGTTTGTTGTGATGAGTTCTTCTTAACTCTTTCCCTCTTCTCTTATCTTTCTTTTGAGCTTCTGGACACTCAGAGATGTAGTGTCCTAGCTTACTACAACCAAAACATACAACTTCTTTAGAAGGAGTTCTGTCATACCTTGGTTTGTAATCTTGTCTAGATGACTTCCTTCTGAAGTCCTTCTTTGCCATTTTGAAAAATCTTTTGGCAAATAGACTCATCAGTTCTTCATTGATTGGAGTCCCTTCAGAGTCCTCAGCAGCCTTGAAAGTAATGTTATTCTCCTTCCTAGTAGGTGTTGGAGTCTTTATTTCAGCTGCTGCTTCTCTGGTCTTCATTAGTTGCTCATATGATTTGAGCTTTCTAAGGAGAGACTCAGTTGATATCACAGTCATGCTTTTGGCTTCTTTGATAGGCCAGATCCTTGAATTCCATGTGCTGGGGAAGCACATAAGGATCTTGTCATTCACTTCAGTCAGGGTAATTTCCTTGTCTAAGGTCCTTAACTCACTGATGATTGAGCTTTGCCTATTATACATGTCACTGACTGACTCAACTTCTTCCTTCTTGAAGTTCTCATACTAGGAGATGAGATTGGATCTTCTGTCCTTTCTTTCATCAGTAGATCCAGCCACCATCTAGTTTAGGGAATCCCAGATGGCTTTGGCTGAAGTGCACTCAGCCACTTTTTGAAAAATATCACCAGACATAGTCTGAGCGAAAATGTTCATGGCTCTTGCTTCTACAATCTTAGCTTTCTTCTGGGCATTTGTCCACACAGGTAGTGGAATAGCATGAGTTCTTGAAGTAGAGGTTTAAGAAGTTGTTGCAGTAGGGGGTCCTGTCAAGATAGAGTTAAATATATCCTCATCAATAGAATTCATGTACAATTTAATTCTTGCCTTCTAGATGACAAACTTTTTCAGGTGTCATACTGGAGGTCTAGTGCTTGCATAATCCTTTTTTTAAGCCATTGTGATAGAGAATAGTTGGGAAGAGGAAAATCTGATCTAACTGGATCTTGGTTCAAGTGTTAACTTGTACAACCAAACAAACACAACCTCTGATACAAATTGAAAGAAGGGTGTTAGGTCAGATTACTCTAAGGGGGGGGGGTGAATAGAGTATTAAAACTTTGGCTCTTTTTCTAGATTATATCAGAGTAAATATAGTGATACCATATATTAGTTAAGGAATTAAGAAAAACTAAGCTAAATAATTCAGCAATCACAAGCACATAAAAAATATATGAAAAGGAGCAACCAGACGACACAAGAAGTTTATAGTGGTTCTCCTAAACCTGGGTACATCCACTCTTTTACCACCCTTGGTAGGAATCCACTAGCAGGTTTTGATCAGGTGACTGCCACCACAAGATCTGGTTCAGGTAGATCAGGGAACCCTTCAGGCTTTTGATCTGGTTCCCAAAAACCAACTTCAAGTCTTTTGGAGGGAGACTTATCAACCAAACTAACTTTTGAAGGGAGCTATAACCCTGTACAATGGAATGGAAAAGGTTGATGGAAGTCTTCTCTTTTCTCAAATACAACTTACAAGACTGTGTGGATTCTTGTGATGTCAAAGCTCCTTCTGAGAGGTAGAATGTTTCTGAAAAAGTAGAGCTTTGCAAAAGGGTGAGTAGGTCTTCAGCTTGATCTGCCAAGATCCAGAAAATCCAGTAACAGATGTTGAATAGAATGTCTCTTAGGATTTCTGGAACAGAGGTTGAAGAAGACTCTGTATCTTGTTATTTTGTTCTTCTTCAATCTATAGTGATGGCAGAGAATGAGAAAGCGTTGAGATTGTCGAGTGCTTGTTCAGAATTTCCTATTCAGTGCTTCTCGACTTCTCTTCCTGTTTTATGTAACTGTCTTTCTTGTCTGTTTTCTTTTTCGTAGAAGAGAGAATTACTTTTATTCCACTGCTGAAAAATTCTATTTGAATTTTTTGAATTCTTTCCCTAAATGCTGGCTGCTGGAAGGAATAGAAAATGGCAGGAATAATAGCATTGATGAGTTTTCCAACTATTCTTGATAGAATAAGCAAATATTTATTCTGAAGAATACCACATTTAATGTAGTCAAATAACGGCTATATTCAGAAGAATATTTGCATTAAATGCTCAGAATAATACTGCTAATAAGGAACAGAAGAGGGAAGGACTCATTCAGAAACTACACAGAAAACTACGAACGCAAAATAGAATTCGTCGACCAGAGATCAAAGATCGTCGCCCAGGAGGTTCATGTTCGTTGACCTGAGCTCTATGATCTGTTAACTTGGAATAACATTCCAAATCTTCACTCTGAGTTGGTCGAGCTGAGAAACTGACAGAAGAAAACTAAGCGTCGACCTGAGCTCTGAGAATGTCGAGCTCAGCTCAGAGAATTAACTCTGTGTTTGTCAATCGGAGATAGACGATCGTCGAGCTGAGTTCAAAGAATTTTGAACATATCACTGTCTTCTGATAGCTGCTAAATATGATTCTATGAAGTCTACTTCTGGCTTGTCCATGTAGGTAGCACTAATCAAGACATAGCCTAAACTCTTGGACAACTACTCATGACCCTAGCTATACAATGTTGGGTCACACTCAGCATAAGTTAGTGAACCTAGCCCAAATCCAACTAGGGATCAAACACCTCCCATTGTATACATCATATAGCTTCGGATGGTCTGCCTGTAGTAAAACTGCAGAAATCGTGATAACATGTGGCAAGGTCGTAGTGAGATGGGATTATGTTTACTGATTTTTGAAAGTGGATTGGAGTATACTAATGGAAGATGAGAAGAGTAGGATTGTAGAGTGGCCTAAGATTAGGTGGTACTCGGGATCGACGAAAGATCGTCTATCCTATAAAGAGGGAGACAGGGTCAAACCTCATTAGGGTTAGAACCAGTGCAATACTAAAGGGATCGGGAATTGGGTATTAAGCAATGATAATAAGTGCCTTGCGAAAGGGAGCTTTGGGCTTCGGCCCATCGTAGTTCCTAATGCCCTTTGAGAGCCCTTCACGGGGTATACCGGGGGAAGCCCTGAGTTAAACTAAACTGTAGTCAAACAAAATTGCAAGAGTAACTAGCATAATTACGGATTCATTTTAACTCACATCGATGTCTAGGAATGTTAGGTTGGGTCATACGGGCAGTAGGCTCGGTGGTTTGGTGATGGGCAGGTTGGCCCGACAAGCTTTTGCTCAGTTGTTGGTCTTGACGGACGTGATGGTCCGGGGAGCTTTGGCTCGATAGGTGATACATAAGGTTGCATGTGCATAAAGTATAAGGTGGTGGGTCTTCGGTATTGGAGGGTCGATGCATCGAAGCCAATATGTCAACTCGGCAAGTGTTGTTTAGCACTTCTCCATATAAAGTCTGGTGCGCCAGTCGGCAAGAGTATGCAGGAGCTCCGCTTAGTGCACCAATGTCAAGGCGTACGATAGGTCTGACTGGTAGTGCAATTACCAATTTAGAGGTGGGTGAGTCCCAACCCACCGTTTTCATTTGCCACTGCGGAGGTATCCTAGGAGGTTAGGCTCTAGAAAGAGGGGACTAAAAGTTTGTGTACACAGAGTCGAGTGGGTGAGTTGCACTTGCATGTTCACATCATGGGATACTTGCATATCATTGCATAACCATTGCATATAACCCTGAAACCTATTGTATTAAGTGGTATGGGATGTTTTATACAATAGGCCCTACAAAATGACCCCTTAGTTTATAAGTTCGCACGAGCGTGCTTATAAGTTAAGGTTTTTATTCAGTAAATATATATATATGCTAGCCAGAAAACTGAAACCCTATCATATAAATTGGTATGGGTCTTTTTATACGATAGGAGACATGTAGAAGATCCCTTAGCTTATGTGTTTTCATATAAGTTAAGGTTACATATTATATATTCAGTCTTTCTTACTTCCATTGCTGTCACATGTACTCTTAGAATTGCTAGATTAGTTCCTCCGTCATCTGTTATTTGTTATTCTCCACCTTCATTTCCTCTCCTTTACTCCTCCCCGCTCGGTGCCTAGGAGCCATAGGGGAAGGGGTGGTGGATGATAGGACTTAGTCTTTTAGACTAACTCTTTTCGAACCACATCATTTTAGGGGACCGTAGAACCCAACATAGAGGAGCATCCCCGGAGGTCGGCACGCTTGGAGGTGGGACACTCTAGTACCGGAGTTCAGACAGCTGGGACTGTGAGTCCCGATCGCTAGTAGTTATTTTAGTTTTGCTTCCACGATGAGAGATATGTAGTGAGGACATTGATGTACCGGGCAAGAGCCCAAGTTTCTGTAATTTTATTATATCTGTGGAAACTCCCTTCGTGGAGAATATATTTTATACATGTGATTCTGGTGGACTTGTTGAGTTTCATTCTTACTCTTATAGTTTTGCTACATTTTCTGTGATCGATATGGCCGGTAGGATCGGCATTTTTTAGTGATGACCTTCTCGGGCGTGAAGGTATCACCACAAAGCGGCGGTTCTGGGCCTAAGACCCTGGTGGTGTAAAAAGATAAAAAAATGGGGTCTTACAATTCTACTCCAGTTGCATTGACCAAAAGTGATCATGGTACTGAGTTTGAATCTCTTCTTATACAAGAATTTCGTGAGATGGAAGGTATCAGGCATTGTTTCTCTGCTCCTAGAATTCCTCAACAAAATGGGGTACTAGAAAGAACAAAAAGAACCCTGATTGAATCTTGAGTAACATTGCCTGCAGATGCTCAGATGCCCCTATCCTTTTGGGCAGAGGCTGTAAGAACAACAAATTATGTCCTTAACAGAAGTTTGATAAACAAACTTAAGGGCAAGACTCCCTGTGAACTACTCAAAGGGAAGTAACCTAAAATAGACAATTTTAGAATATTTGGTTGTGTTTGTTACATTCATAATAATAATAAGAAACATCTTTGAAAATTTGAAGCCAAAGCTGCATTGGGAATTTTTCTTGGCTATTCCCAAATCAGCAAGGCTTATAGGATATTTAATAAATCTTCTTTGAAAATGGAAGAATCTGTACATATTACATTTGATAAAGCTAACATGTATTACAAGGAGAAGGATTCATCTACCAAAGACTTATTGCAGGTACCCCAATTGTGTGAGAAATTGGATGATCTGAACCTCACCAATGAGGTTGTATCACATCGTTCTCCACACATTGATTAAGATAGTGAAGAAGAGGTCAGTGATATAATTACTGAACCTTCAATAGCAAATTTGATTCCACAGGAGGAATTAATTTCCAATGATATTACTGAACCAACTCCTCCAACTGATCTTGTCGCACTAGAGATCATCCTATATCTCACGTTATTGGAGACATATCAGTTGGTGTGCAAACAAGGCATTAACTCAACCAAGACTTGATGCATGCTTGCTTTAAATCTCAACTTGAGCCCCAATCCATACAAGATGTTGAGCAGGATCAACACAGGATAACAACAATGCAAGAGGAGCTCAATCAGTTTGAGAAATCCAGAGTTTGGGACTTAGTTTCTAGACCAAAAAACTCAGAAGTTATTAGAACCAAGTGGGTTTTCAGAAATAAATTGGATGCCTAAGGAGCCATCATCAGGAACAAAGTAAGGTTGGTAGCACAAGGATACAGACAAGAAGCGTTACCGCGAGCGATAAGTCGCTGAATTATTTTGATTGGGCACTCGGGAAGTTATCGTGAGGTAGTAGAAGGGTACCGCCCGGCGATTGCGGTACAGGTGGCGACACCTGAGTGGGCAGTATGGACGGTGGCTAGTTGAAGAAGTCGTTCTTAGGGATACTGCCCGGCGGTAGCAAGCTATCGCGCGACGGTAGCTCCCTGATCAGAAAACCCTAATTCTATTTGGCAGCCCCCTACATATAATCATCCAAGTTTTAACCGCCTGTTACTTTCTACGAAATTTTCTCGGAGAACGACTACAGCGGAGCCTTTCTAAGAGACAAGGAATGGGAGGAGTAGAACGAGAGCCAAGGTTGACGCCAAAGATGAGAGAGCCATGTGGCAAAGAAGAGTGACACGATCCATGGCCAGAAATGCCAGAAATGAGGTTAGATTCCTACCCTCTCCCTTGGTGCTAGATCTATAGTTATATCTAGCAGAGACGTCGACTCAATTGAGTCAGACTTGCGAGGCAAAGATCTCCTAAGAGGAGGCTGGCTAGGACTTGTGGCCTATGCTAGAGTCTTAACCCTTTCCTCACTTCAAATGAAGTTTGTGTACTTTGACCGTGAAGATAAATGGCCTCATGAGGGTGAATAAGGGTGGAGGAAAATCCATGTGAAGTGTTGAAATAAATAATTAGAGGAAGAAGATGAGCTGTTGGCATTCGTCCCACTTCAAGATGCGCGTGGAAATCTGTTTTCTGCTTGTAGCAAATGTCGAGGCCATTTTTAGACATGATGCGGCCGGATCTGAATTATGGGCTTAAAATAAAAGTTGTAGCCCACGGAAATTCCTTTCCAACGATTGGTTACACAACTTCACCGGATTCCTCTAGCCACGGGAATCCCTAATCTTATTTATTGTACAGTAATCTTTCCTACACATATAGTTCTCGGGTTTGTTTTGAATCGGCTTTGGATTTGGAAGAGAGATTGTAGAATAATAACGTTAACGTTTTGGTGAATTTAGTCAATAAGTAATTGTGATAAAATATGGTAATGGAATTTGTTGGATAGATACTTTGTGAACGAATGGGTTGACGAGTTGGGATGGTAGGAATGATTTAAATATGTGAACTGATAAGGATGTACTGGATAATTATAATATGATTAATAATGATGAGGTTGGCTAGAAGTTTGTTGTACATAATTGGTAGTAATTGCAATGAACAAATGGTTGTTGGCATTTAGTTGATAGATCCATATGTGCACGAATGGTTTGAACTTTGTAAAGAGATTGTATCCAGTTGATGTTAAATTTAGGTGACTATAGTCTATATGTAATTATGAAAATCAAGTGGTTGATGAATATGTGAAGTATCATTATGTTGTTGTGAAGGTCATGTGGAAGTACTATTGTTGAGAATGCTTGGTTATTAACAGAGGAACTAGGTGAGGTTAATGTCTTGTCGTGTAGTATGATGGTTAATAGAATGAGTATAATAGTACACTGCTTAGAGTTGTCTCCCTACGGGTATCAGTGTTGGATTGATGTGTTGTATACCGTGGCTTGCCACCTATATAAATGATGAACCCTTGTGTGGTAAGGGCATGTGGAAGGGTTGGAAGTGCGAGGGTGTTGCCGCACTAAAATGACATGTTGATAAGGGACTCGGTGTCGAGCCCTTGCGTGTTGCTGAGCACGAGATGTGATTAAATAAAAAGGACTCGAAGTGGAGCCCTTATATGTGAAATTGCATGCGATGTGAGTTGACACACGGTGCCATAATCCAGGGTTAAGGATTGTGTGGCAGGTCTACGAGCTCGCCAATCGTCATACCGACGGTAGTTGATAGATTGACATTGGACGGTTTGGATGTGTCCTCGGTGCTCATTCCTGAGGCCCTCTCTATGCCAAGTGGACGGATTGGTTGTGTCCTTGGTGCTCATTCCTGAGGTCCTTTTTGTGCAACGATGATAGGCCAGTTTGGGCTTTTCTCTTGGTGCATATCTACCCAAGACCCCTCTAAGACGTAGTATGCATGTGAGTTTTGTTGTTGTGTTCTTAGCGTTGAGCCGTACGGAGGCCTATGCAAGGAAATGTGGATTGCAGCCTAGTAGTGGAGAAGCCCGCTTTACTGTCAGTGTCTAGCCAGGACAGATGACGCCTGAGAGGTTAGCTACATGCTCAAAAATTGGGAACTACAAGTCTGTGTCGACATAACAGTTACTTGTGCATGATCATGGGTGAGTCTTTGCATTGCATTCATATCAGTATATACATTACATACACAAGATCTTCATCATATAAGTTTGTATGGGAACTCCTATACGATGAGATACTATATTGTTGAGCTGAATCTTAACTTATATGTCTGTATGGGCATTCATATAAGTTAAGTTAATTAATGTCGTAGATTTATACTTATATACTGTTATTTATGGAAGAACTGCTAAGTAGGTTGATATACTTGATTGATGTAGTTCCTTGATATATGTTGATGTGCGAAATGCGCCACCGGCCAGTTCACGGGTTGTTCGATCTCATAAGCTAGGTGAATAAGAGGGTTGCGGGGATAGAGGTGAGGAAGCTTGATCAGGAGCTATCGAGCAGACGTTACTTTGGCGGTTGGGCTCTGAAGGTTAGACCGGGAGAAGAAAAAAGACGAAAGGGCTGCTAGCAGCGGCAACAGCAGACTTCGCCCGTCGCAGCTTGAATGCCACTCTTGTGAAGGGCTTTCCTTTGATTAGAATTGAAAATATAGCTAGAGGTTGCACCATTACATGGAAAGCAGAGTAAAGGGTACAAGGGGGGAAGCTGGCGGCCAAGGAGAGGAGAGTGCTAGAGGCCGCGTGGACTGACCTGGGAGGTCGGCAGACCGCACGGTAAGCTGATCAAGGAGCTTGCTTGACTTAGTCGGGCGGACTGCTTGATCAAGATGAGAAAAGCAGGAGGGAAGGTCGTGCGGACTGGGAAACTTGAGTCTGCAGGAATTGATGCCGAGATCTTGATGCCTCTACCGCGTCGTCTCATCCTCCGTCCACTGTGTCCCCCTTGAATGAGAGGTATGGGGGCCTATTTATAGGCCCGAAGAGGTAATAGACATGGTAATGTCACAACCGGTGAGGCGGTGAGCTGAGCGAGTACAAATGCTGAGTCCGCTGAGTCCGCGCCAGGCCGTGCGGTTAGGGACTTTGAACTAGAGATAGCTGCTGCTGGGCGAGCTCGCGTTGGGACGTGTCCTCCCCTGCTACTGAGAGAGCTCGCACTGGGCTGTGCGAGCTGAGGAGTTCGCCTGCTGCTGGATTGTGCGGGCTGAGGAGTTCGCCTGCTGCTGGATTGTGCGGGCTGAGGAGTTCGCCTGCTGCTGGGTAGAAGCGGATGCCGGGAAACTGGAGGTCAAGTTGGCGGAATACAGAACGAGTCCGCCCAGCTCGCTGTAGAGAGAAGACAGATCGCCTGCTACCGAGCTCGGGTACAACTAGCAGACTGTGCAATGAGCGCGCCTAACTCGCGATGGACAGTTTGAGCAGACTGCCTACTGGAGGCTTGTTGCCATTTCTTGGCAACATGGATTGCCGACCTGGCGAACTTAAGAGTCCAGGTCGGGCCTATTGGTGAGAGCCGTTGTTGACTGGTGGCATCCTTTGTTTGGGGACGAGGGTTGGCGACCTGGCGGACTAAGATCGAGTCCACCTACAGCTGGCGGACAGGAGGGCTGGTCTCCACCTGGATATGTGAGCTAGTATGCCGAATAGAAGGAGCAGGTCATCTCCTCTTGCTGAACATCTAGCGAGCGGTCTAGGCAGATAGGAGTTCGAGTCCCCCACTCGGTTGAGTATTTTGCACCTGAGGAAGACAAATGAACCACCACTCGGTTAACCAACCTAACCGTGCGGCCTGCAGGAGGCAGACTATGGAAGCAGTTTGTACCCCCTACAGAACGAGCGGCTACTGCGCGACCTGGGCGGTTAGACCAGAGACACCTCCTGTAACGCCCCCGATTTTTTCTGCGATTATTTAAATTCTCGTTTGGCATTAGGTCGACGCATTTTCTTGGCTTGCATCATCTGTGGAGTGTGGTATTAACTCCTTAGAACTGGGTGCCCTATTTTGTAGCCTGTTGGCAAGATCTCCCTAGCAAGCCGAGTCGTTTTGGGTGACCCGGTGTGGCCTCTCGGGGGGTGCTTGTGTTTTGGCTTCGGGAGGGTATAACTCAATTTCTGTTTGTCGAAAGTTAGTTTCGACTTCGCCGTTGTGTTCGTAGCGTGGATATTTAGCTACGGTGCGAATTTCGTCGAATTATGAGATAGTTTGGTTTTTGCATCGCTTTGGGTGTGACATTAGTAAAGACTAGAAGTAATCCTCTTATTTTAATAAGAGAGCCGGCGGTTTGGCTTCAGTTATGATGAACCGAAGCTTTAAAGCTTGTATAAAATCCTTATTAAGAAAAGGCGGGCCCACTTCTCCTCTCTTCTTCTCCCTAAGACCGAAACCGCTGCTCCTGTTCGCGGAAAACAAAGGAAACCGCCGGACCTGCTTCTCCTTCTGACGGCGATTCCGGGAGTGTTTGTGGACGGATTTCAATTCCGAAAGCGGAGTTGTCTTGCTCTCGCTAAGATCTTCATTTCGATGATAAGATATTTGATTTTCGTGGAGTTTTAGGAGACTTGGATTTCCGGTTGTTGCGCTTTTCCGCCATTAAAGTGCGGGTTTGCTTGTTAGGTACTGCTCCTTCTAGTGTAGAACGAAGAGGGGGGAAGACCGACCAAGCTTTGCCGGAAATAGAGGCAAGTGGTATTCTTGCCCTTGCCATTATTGTTCTTTTGAATTTTGAAATGTTTCCCGGTTAGCCCTAGGGTAGAAACCAAGCATATCCTCTTTTATCTTGCTAAATGTAGGGCTTAGATTCTCCTATGAGCCCCCTCCTTGTAATGTTTGCTCAACCTACTAGTTGTGTTCACCATTTAGACTCCAAATTTGTAGTTCTAGTTGGGTTCTTTTGCATGTGGGGCCGACAGAGAGAGTGAGGGAGGAAGTTGTGGTAGGAATTTGGTTAGAACAAGTCTTGGTAGACTCTCGAGTTTTGTTGTTGAGTGTGGTGAACACACTCAAAGCCAAAAGCCGCCCAGACTTGGCGTTGAGTGTGGTGGACACACTCAAAGCCATAGTTCGGTTTGTTCTTTGCGGCTGAGTGGTGGGGTTATTAAGTGTGAATTTTCGTCTAAGTCAAAATCGATGGGAATCATCAAGTGATTCCCGCCGATTTCGACGTGATTCCCACCAATCGGCGAGAATCATCCTTGATTCCAGCCGATTCGGCGAGAATTGTCCTTGATTCCCACCGATCGTCGAGAATCATTCTAGATTCTCGCCGATTCGGCGAGAATCATCCTGCATTCCCGCCGATTCGGCGAGAATCCGTCGGCATTCCCGCCGACCTCCTCTTGTTGGTGTTAGCTTAGGGTTTTCCTGCGGGAATGAACTTTGGCGTAGAGTGAGTTGACCTCACTCAACGCCAAAGCTGCTTTGGCGTTGAGGGAGGTGGACTCACTCAATGCCACTGTTGGGTTTTGTGGTTTTGGCTGAAGGCATTGAGGGAGTGGACCTCACTCAACGCCATAGCTGTTTTGGCATTGAGTGAGGTTAGCTCACTCAACGTCGCTGCCTCTTTTGTTGAAGGCATTGAGGGAGTGGACCTCACTCAACGCCATGGCTGTTTTGGCGTTGAGTGAGGATAGCTCACTCAACGCCAGAGCTGTTCTTGCGGAGGGAGTTGAGTGAGTGATTCTCACTCAATGCCATGGCTGTTCTGGCACTGAGTGAGGCTAACTCACTCAACGCCAAGGTCTGGTTAGGCGTTGAGTGGGTGCCACTCAATCCCAAGCCGTGTTGAGTAACTTCAACACTGTTTCCCTTTCCTCAATTTTCGTTCCCGAGTGAATTCCTTAATTATATTTGTAGTTTCCTTATCGGCTATGTTTTCTTTCCTAATGGACGAATTGTGGGTCGTGGATAGTTGTGGTGGTTTGAAGCTCTTCATGGGGGAGGTGTTGTGTAATTTAGCCAAGGCCACCCTTATTCTTCTATCTTGCTCCAAGTATGGGCTGAGCAATGGGGTGGAAGGTCCCTTGTGCTTTCACATGTAGACCCTTGAGCTTGTTGGCTTGGAAATGGTGGTTGGGGGACTGAGTTTGCCTCCAACCCAGATCCATGCTGTTGTTTTTGCTACTACCATCTCCCACAGCTTAGGGTGCTAGAAGTTTCTTCCCTGGTAGATTGTAGCACTTTGGGCTCTTGGTAGCCTAGTAGACCCTACAGGATGTAGTTTCTGGGCAGGGTTGGTGCTGTTTCCTCGCACGTAGTGCATTCCTTGTTGTCTTGCCCTAGGCAGTTGTGACTTTTACTGCTGTGTGTTTTCCTCTTTTATTTATTCCCTGGTTGACACTTCCATACAGTTTTTCCTTGTTTTGCTTGCTGAGGTATTCTTTCTTCTTTTGAATGCCTCAGGTTCTGAGTAGTAGCCAGTTTGGTGGCTAGGTTGCGGTGGTGTTGCTGGTGGTCTCTTGGACTTTGGAGATTCTGTTGCTTGTTAGTGAGGTAGTTTTGCTGTACTATCTTACAGACATACGTATTTTCCTGTGGGTTCGTGTTAGGTTGTTGGCGCCCACTGGTAGTTTTTACCTTTGTACTAGATATATTACTTTTGCTGCTACCATTTTCTGGAGATAGTCTACTTGCTCTGGGGAGGATTTATGCTAGGTTGCTAGTTATTTTAAAACTATAATTATTATTATTATAAGATTATTGCATGACTAGCATGTTTTATAAAGGTAAATCACTATTGTCAAAACAACGTATAAAGATCGTTTCCTTATATATAATATAAACTAAATGTAGAGTCTTGCATGGCATAAGTGGTCCTCTTAAGGCTCTTATGCACTTCTTAGGATGTCAAACCTGAATAAAATATTTTTCCGCAGCGCTTATGTATAATTTTTAACTGTGGACTAGGTGATCCACCGAGCCGAGGGATATGGCCTCTAAAGTATAACTGATTTTCTAATCATTAAACTCATAAAATTCTTTCATAAAGTGTAGTAGATGGTTTTGCCTGAGCGTCAGCAGTTATCCCCTGCTTGACGTGACATCATGACGAGCGTTTTCGCATACACTGATAATTCTTTAATTCGGAGAAAATGCGGGTCGTGACAGTTGGTATTAGAGGGAGGTTGCTTGACAAGTTAGTCGGGCAACATTCCTTTGATTGCTTTAGTAGTTCAGTATCATGTCATTCACACACCATTATGTCATCAGCATGTCTTTGCAAAAGCACGAACACTACACTTATAGCATAACATAAAGTATACGGGGCATATTATGTAGTATGAGATGCATAATATGTGATCGTATATGGATCCACCATAGGGGAAATATGTGAGGGTTATATAGTATGGGATGCATAACCTCACCACATGGCTGCGACTAGCATGTTTTCTTTTCTTCGTTGCATGCAAATGTTATGTATTATGGGATGCATAACATTTTCAAGCGTACGCCGCTCATAACATGCATTAGGGCCTTTTTAGAAAGCATAGCACAAACATGCATAGCATAACATTGCATAAGCACAACGTGCCAAGCTAAAGACTGGCAGGATGACATATGTACACACTTAAGTTTTCGAGTCAAAAATAATATAAAGTCTTGCATTCCCGATCTAGGCACAAGAATTAGTATGGTGGTGGTTAACCATCCTAGGTTAGGGCATAACATCAATTTTTGTAAAAAGATAAACTCCCAGAGCAAGTTTAGCAGCTTTAAGTTCATATCTATATATGTATTGTCTGTACTTGTAGTTGGGTCTAGCCGGTTTACTAGGATCTAACTCGTATTGCTATGACTTTAGGATGGCGAGACGTCCTTCAACTAGATCGACACCCCTGTCTGAGGGTTAGTCATCGGGAGCTCAGAATGATGCGGTAATCGAAAGCTTGTGGCAGAGTAGCGATTCTTTGAGCAGGCAGTTGGTGGAGGTGCGAGCCCAGATCCAGTGTTTGGTAGCAGTTGTGGCAGGACAGACTCAGGGAGTGTAAGGCCCTGCAGGGGGGATTGTTGTTCCTCCCCCTCCTGCACCCTTAAGACCTCCAGTGGTGGTACCAGCGGAGATGGCCTTCATCTCACAGTTTCAAAGACTGAGCCCTCCCACTAATAACGGGAAGGCAGATTTCATGGTGATAGACGACTAGCTGATCTCCATGGAGGAGATGTTCCCGTACTCAGGGATTACAGACGATCAGAGGGTGATGATAGCCGCCTATTAGCTTAAAGGTTTGGCTAAGAGTTGGTGGCTGAGAGAGAAGGAGAGCTTGGTAGCTGGATGCTCTTGGGAGGTGTTCAAGGAGATGCTATTGAGGAAGTTCTTACCCTCAGTCGAGCGTGACCGCCTCATGAACGACTTCCTCCATCTGAAGCAAAGGAAGCTCACGGTGGGTGAGTATGAGATAGAGTTCAGCAAGCTGAGCCGTTTTGCCCCTGGATTGGTCAGTATTGAGGCTGATCGAGTTAAGCGATTTCTCGGTGGTTTGAGGAGTGAGGTGCAGCAGTTGACCACTGCTTATGGGTCAGAGACTTATGCAGGAGTAGTGGAGGATGCTCTGAAGATGGAGGCTATTGAGACCGCGAAGAGCAGAGGACAGCAAAGTAGGAAGGATAAGAGGAAGTCCGTGGAGGAAAAGAGACCCCAGGTACCGGATGCAGTTCCGGGAAAGAAGAGCAAAGTGGTGTGCAGTTTCTTTGGCCGGTCAAGCCACCCTGTCGAGAGATGTTTCAAGAGAGCCGCAACTCAGAGGAAGGAGCAGGTTCATGTGATTCAGGGTGCTCCGAGGAGAGATGTCTCCTGTCCTATTTGCAAGCGACTCGGGCATAATACTGCCCAGTGGTGGTCCAAGGATAAGGTCTGTTTTCAGTGTGGGCTGAAGGGACACATCAAGTCTAGGTGTCCTCAGGTTCAACCTGCTCTTCTTGTAGTTCCTCTTCAGGCGTTACCTCCACCTCAGTGTGTGGACAAAGGAAAGGGAAAGCTGAACGTGATCTCTTCCGAGGAGGCTCAAGCTTCGACTCAGGTCAACTTAGGTTAGTTGTCTTTCCAACCTGAATGTTTTGTCCTTGTCTTGCTAGAATGTTTGTAGTATTATTGTGGTAGTTCCTTAGTTATATATGTTCCTATAAGGAAGTTTAAGGTGAAGAACCGTTGGGCGCGTGTTCTGTTTAACTCCGGCGCTACCCACTTGTTCGTGGCTAGAGCCTTTGTAGAGCGACATCGGTTGACTTTAGATCGAGTTCGGGATACCTTTCGTATCAAGTTCCCCTCTAGTGAATCTGTGCTGTCGGATTTGGGCATGTTTGATGTCCCTATTTTGTTGGGGGGCTTCCTTGCGAAGGAAGACCTAAAGATGATTGATCTGGAGGACTTCGATGTTATTTTTGGCATGGACTAGCTGTCAAGGTATGATGCAGTCATTTAGTGCAAAGGGAAGCGCTTGGACGTCATCAGGGACGACGGTTAGCCCGAAAGCGTTTATGCAAATCTGATCCAGGATTCTCCTGTCATCTCTGCGGTATGTGCTAAGAAGTTTTTTCTTTAGGATTGTTTTGCTTGTTTGGTCTCGGTGGTTGGGACCGCTGTTAGTTTACCACGCTTAGAGGAGATTCCAGTTATTCGTGATTTCGTCGATGTTTTTCCTGATGAGCTTCCTGGTCTTCCTCCCGAGCGGGATGTTGAGTTTGTGATCGATTTTGAGCCGGGTACGCGTCCAATTGCTAAGGCGCCGTACCGGATGGCCCCTCGAGAGCTAGAGGAGTTGCGAGTCCATTTAGATGAGTTATTGGCGAAAGGGTTTATCAGGATGAGTTCGTCGCCTTGGGGTGCTCCTGTTCTATTTGTCAAGAAGAAAGATGGGTCAATGCGGCTTTGCATCGACTATAGGGAGTTGAACAAAGTAACAATTAAGAACAGGTACCCTCTTCCGAGGATCGATGATTTATTTCACCAGTTGCGCGGTAGCACGGTCTTCTCCAAGAATGACCTTCGTTCAGGCTATCATCAGCTTGGGATCTGTGAGGTAGATATTCCACGGACTGCGTTTAGATCGAGGCATGGATATTTTGAGTTCTTAGTGATGTCGTTTGGATTGACCAACGCTCCATAACATTCATGGATATGATGAACCAGGTGTTCAAGGATTTCCTAGATAAGTTCGTGGTGGTCTTCATCGATGACGTATTGGTTTATTCTCGCAGTGCTGAGGAGCATGAGCAGCATCTGCGCTTGGTTCTATCAGAGTTGAGGAACCATAAGTTATTCGCCAAGTTAAGCAAGTGCGAATTTTGGTTGCCTCAGGTCTCGTTTCTGGGCCACGTGGTGAATAAGAATGGGATCTCGGTTGACCCGGAAAAGATCGCAGCAGTGATGGATTGGAGTAGGTCGGGCACGCCCAAGGAGATCAGGAGCTTTCTAGGATTGGCCGGCTACTACAGGAGGTTTGTGGAGGGTTTCTCTCCCCTAGCTGCACCTTTGACTAAGCTGACTCAGAAGAACGTGGCTTTTGTTTGGAGCGAGATGTGCGAAGAAGCATTCCTAGAGTTAATAAGGAGATTGTGCACTGCTCCCATTATGACCCAGCCTGCTAAGGGTGTGGATTATGATGTATACTTGGATGCTTCGCATGTAGGTCTGGGATGCGTATTAATGCAGGTTGGTAAGGTGATTGCCTATGGGTCAAGGCAACTGAAGACTCATGAGAAGAATTATCCTACGCATGACCTCGAGTTCACAGCGATTATATATGCGTTGAAACTGTGGAGACACGTACTTTATGGGGCTCAGTGTAAGATCTTCACCGACCATAAGAGCCTGAAGTACGTGTTCACGCAGAAGGAGTAAAATCTGCGCCAACGTCGGTGGCTAGAGTATGTGGCCGATTATGATGTAGAGATCCAGTATTATCCAGGCAAGGATAATGTGGTGGCCGACGCCCTGAGCCGTAAGACGGGAAAGATCTTTAATCTCACCGTCGATCGTTTAGTGGAGGAGTTCCTCCTTATGGATATAACAGTGGGATGTTGTGGCCTATAGAGTAGTTTGTCAGTGGCAGAGCCGTCTTGGATTTCTTTGACCAGGTTTCACCAGAAGGATGACCCGGATCTTCTACACTTATACTCCAGGACTGAGAGAGGAGAGTTGTCGGATTATTCCATCGATGATGCAGGAACTTTGAAGTACCGCGGTAGATTTTGCATCCCCGTGGTTGGGGACATTTAGGGTATGGTTTGCAAAGAGGCTCATGGATCCAGCGTTGCCTACCATCCAGGATCTACAAAGATGTATCGTGACTTAAAGAAAATTGCCTGGTGGTATGGCATGAAAGGAGATATAGCCCGAATTGTTGCGAAGTGCCACACTTGCAAGCGGGTGAAGGCCGATCATGGAAGGCCTGGTGGCAAGTTGACTCTGTTAGAGATCCCGACTTGGAAGTGGGAAAGTATATCTATGGATTTCATCACGGGTTTACCGCGATCCCCGAGGGGATTTGATTCCGTTTGGGTCATAGTGGATAGACTGACGAAGTGTGCTCACTTCATGCCATATAAGATTGATTACCCGATGAAGAAGATAGCGGAGTTATACTTGAATGAAGTCATCCGACTGCACGGTGTGCCGGTTAGCATCATTTCTGATCAAGACTCCCAGTTTACTTCTCGTTTTTGGAAGAGTCTGCAGGAGGGTTTGGGTACGGATCTGAGGTATTCTACTGTGTACCACCCACAGACTAATGGGCAGACGGAGCGGGTGAATCAGATAGTTGAGGATATGGTCCGATGCTACATTTTAGACCACAGTGGAGTGTGGGATGAGCGGCTGCGACTTATGGAATTTGCATACAACAATAGTTATCAGGAGATCTTGTGGATGGCTCCGTTCGAAGCCTTATATGGGGGGGCGCTGCACGAATTCCGTTGTTTTGGGCTGAGGATGGTGAGAGGCCATTGTTGGGTCCTGATGCGCTCGAGGAAATAGAAGTCGCAGTGAAGCTTGTTCGAGAGAAGCTTCGTATAGCTCAGGAGAGGTACGAGAAGAACGTCAATCGGCGTAGGTCTTCCTTTGAGTTTTCTGTAGGGGACCTTGTATTTCTTAAAGTTTCCCCGATGGTGGGTGTAAAGAGGTTTGGTAAGAATCGAAAATTGGACCCGAGGTATGTGGGCCCGTTTAAGATTTTGGAGCGGATTGGCGTGTCAGCTTACAGGTTGGATTTGCCTGCAAACTTCTCAGGTGTTCATAATGTTTTCCATGTTAGCCAATTGTGGAAGTGCGTGCGCAGCAGTGGGAAAGTCATGGACGTTGTGCCCCAGTTGGAGCCCAACCTCTCTTTTGTTGAAGTGTCGGTCCGTATTTTGGATACTCAGAAGTGGGTGCTGCGAAAGAAGTCTATTCCGATGGTGAAAGTTCTTTGGAGGAATCAGGATTTGGAGAGCGCGACTTGGGAGTTAGAGTCGGCTATGAGGGAGGCTTACCCTCAGCTGTTTCCTTGATTAGTTTGGTTTGTTTTTCTTCTTGTAATATTTGGATTATTACTTTCCTTCTATAGTAGAAGTGTTGTGCGTAAAGTTTTGTGACGAAACTTTCTTTTAGGGGGAGTGACTGTAACGCCCCCGATTTTTTCTACGATTATTTAAATTCTCGTTTGGCGTTACGTCGAAGCATTTTCTTGGCTTGTGCCATCTATGGAGTGTGGTCTTAACTCCTTAGAACTGGGTGCCCTATTTTGTAGCCTGTTGGCAAGATCTCCCTAGCAAGCCGAGTCGTTTTTGGTGACCCGGTGTGGCCTCTCGGGGGATGCTTGTGTTTTGACTTCGAGAGGGTATAACTCGAGTTCTATTGGTCGAAACTTAGTTTTGACTTCGCCGTTGTGTTCGTAGCATGGATATTTAGCTACGGTGCAAATTTCGTCGAATTCCGAGATAGTTTGTTTTTCGCGTCGCTTTGGGTGTGCCATTAGTAAAGACTAGAAGTAATCCTCTTATTTTAATAAGAGAGCCGGCGGTTAGGCTTCAGTTATGATGAACCGATGCTTTAAATCTTGTATAAAAGCCTTATTAAGAAGTGGCGGGCCCACTTCTCCTCTCTTCTTGTCCCCAAGACCGAAACCGCTGCTCCTGTTCGCGGAAAACAGAGGAAACCGCCGGACCTGCTTCTCCTTCGGACGGCGATTCCGGGAGTGTTCATGGATGGATTTCGATTCCGAAAGCAGCGTTGTCTTGCTCTCGCTCAGATCTTTATTTCGACGGTAAGATATTTAATTTTCATGGAGTTTTAGGAGACTTGGATTTCCGGTTCTTGTGCTTTTCCGCCATTAAAGTGCGGGTTTGCTTGTTAGGTGCTGCTGCTTCTATTGTAGAACAAAGAGGAGGGAAGGCCGACCAAGCTTCGCCGGAAATCGAGGCAAGTGGTATTCTTTCCCTTGCCATTGTTGTTCTTTTGAATTTTGAAATGTTTCCCAGTTAGCCCTAGTGTAGAAACCAAGCATATTCTCTTTTATCTTGCTAAATGTAGGGCTTAGATTCTCCTATGAGCCCCGCTCCTTGTGCTGTTTGCTCAACCTACTAGTTGTGTTCACCATTTAGACTCCAAATTTGTAGTTCTAGTTGGGTTCTTTTGCGGTTGGGGCCGAGAGAGAGAGTGAGGTAGGAAGTTGTGGTAGGACTCTGGTTAGAAAAAGTCTTGGTAGACTCTCGGGTTTTGGTGTTGAGTGTGGTGCACACACTCAAAGCCAAAAGCCGCCCGGACTTGGCGTTGAGTGTAGTGGACACACTCAAAGCCATAGTTCGGTTTGTTCTTTGCGGCTGAGTGGTGGGGTGATTGGTGTGAATTTTCGTCTAAGTGAAAATCGACGGGAATCACCAAGTGATTGCCGCCGATTTCGACGTGATTCCCACCGATCGGCGAGAATCATCCTTGATTCCCGCCGATTCGGGGAGAATCATCCTTGATTCCCGCCGATCGTCGAGAATCATTCTGGATTCTCGCCAATTCGGTGAGAATCATCCTGCATTCCCGCCAATTCGGCGAGAATCCGTCGGCATTCCCGCCGACCTCCTCTTGTTGGCGTTGGCTTAGGGTTTTCCTGCGGGAATGAATTTGGTCGTAGAGTGAGTTGACCTCACTCAATGCCAAAGCTGCTTTGGCGTTGAGGGAGGTGGACTCACTCAATGCCACTGTTGGGTTTTGTGGTTTCGGCTGAAGGCATTGAGGGAGTGGACCTCACTCAACGCCATAGCTGTTTTGGCGTATAGTGAGGTTAGCTCACTCAACGCCGCTGCCTCTTTTGCTGAAGGCATTCAGGGAGTGGACCTTACTCAACGCCATGGCAGTTTTGCCGTTGAGTGAGGATAGCTCACTCAACGCCAGAGCTGTTCTTGCGGAGGGAGTTGAGTGAGTGATTCTCACTCAACACCATGGCTGTTCTGGCGCTAAGTGAGGCTAACTCACTCAACGCCAAGGTCTGGTTAGGCGTTGAGTGGGTCCCACTCAATGCCAAGCCGTGTTGAGTAACTTCAACACTGTTTCCCTTACCTCAATTTTCATTCCCGAGTGAATTCCTTGATTATATTTGTAGTTTCCTTGTCGTCCATATTTTCTTTCCTAATGGCCGAATCGTGGGTCGTGGATAGTTGTGGTGGTTTGAAGCTCTTCATGGGGGAGGTGTTGTGTAATTTAGCCAAGGCCACCCTTATTCTTCTATCTTGCTCCAGGTACGGGCTGGGCAAGGGGGTGGAAGGTCCCTTGTGCTTTCACATGTAGACCCTTGAGCTTGTTGGCTTGGAAATGGTGGTTGGGGGACTAAGTTTGCCTCCAACCCGGATCCATGCTGTTGTTTTTGCTACTACCATCTCCCACAGCTTAGGGTGCTAGAAGTTTCTTCCTTGGTAGATTATAGCACTTTGGTCTCTATGTAGCCTAGTAGACCCAGTAGGATGTAGTTTCTGGGCAGGGTTGGTGCTGTTTCCTCGCACGTAGTGCATTCCTTGTTGTCTTGCCTTGGGAAGTTGTGACTTTTACTGCTGTGTGTTTTCCTCTTTTATTTATTCCCTGGTTGACACTTCCATAAAGTTTTTCCTTGTTTTGCTTGCTGAGGTATTCTTTCATCTTTTGAATGCCTCAGGTTCTGAGCAGTAGTAAGTTTGGTGGCTAGGTTGCGGTGGTGTTGCTGGTGGTCTCTTGGACTTTGGAGATCCTGTTGCTTTGTTAGTGAGGTAGTTTTGCTGTACTTTTCTTACAGACATACGTAATTGCATGTGGGTTCGTGTAAGGTTGTTGGCACCCACTAGTAGTTTTTACCTTTGTACTAGATATATTACTTTTGCTGCTACCATTTTTTGGAGATAGTCTACTTGCTCTGGGGAGTATTTATGCTAGGTTGCTAGTTATTTTAAAACTACAATTATTATTATTATAAGATTATTGCATGACCAGCATGTTTTATAAAGGTAAATGACTATTTTCCAAACAACGTAAAAAGATCGTTTCCTTATATATAATAGAAATTAAATGTAGAGTCTTGCATGGCACAAGTGGTCCTCTTAAGGCTCTTATGCACTTCTTAGGATGTCAAACTTGAATAAAATATTTTTCCGCAGCGCTTAAGTATAGTTTTTAACTGTGGACTAGGTGATCCACCGAGCCGAGGGATACGGCCTCTAAAGTATAACTGATTTTCTAATCATTAAACTCATAAACTTCTTTCATAAAGTGTAGTAGATGGTTTTGCCTGAGCGTCAACAGTTATCCCCTGCTTGACGTGGCATCATGACGCGCGTTTTCTCATTCTCTGATAATTTTTTAATTCGGTGAAAATGCGGGTCGTGACACCTCCCTAGCCGTGCAGACTGAGCATACTGGGAGGTCTGTCTGCCCACCCTTAGAAGGAGAGGCTGACAGGCCGCGACCTCCTTGAGCAGGTCGCGACATGCGAGCTGGCTACCTTGGGAGGGATCGCCGATTTCTGGGTTAACATAATCCCCGCACTTTTTCAAGTTCCGAATAAAACTTCGAAAAAGTAGGAGACCCACGAAAATTGTGATCCTTCCCTCAAGAAAATGAAAGGGGAAGGAGAGATGGAACCTGATGTCTCTCCTCAGAAAAAATATGCTAATGCCTGTCTTTTTCCTGCGAAGGAAAAAATTAACATAGGTGGAAATAGGTACATCTTATGCGTACCTGGGTTGCTTTTGCAAAACGAAGAAGACATGAATGTCTCCTAATGGGCTCTGCAAAACAATGAAGAAGGGAAAGCAAAGAAGAATGATAACTTGCAAGTACCTGAAGGAGGCTTGCAAGAACCTGTTAGCTTCTGCAAAAAGAAGAGTAAATCACAAGTATGATATAAAACTAAGTTGCAAGTACCTGGATAGAACTTGCAAATACCGATTCATCACTACAAAGGGAAGAGTGAGCAACAAATATGTAATGAAATTAAATTGCAAGTACCTGGATGGAACTTTCTAATATCTGCTAATCTCTACAAAAGAAAAGTAAGCCGCAGATATAATAAAAAAGTAAGGTGCAAGTACATGGAGAGAACTTGTTAAAATATGCTAATCTTTGCAAAAGAAGAGTAAGCCGCAGATATGATAGAAAAGTAAGGTGCAAGTACCTAAAGGGAACTTGCTAATATCTGCTAATCTCTGAAGAATAAGAGTATGTAACAGATATAGAAGAAAGAAAACTAAGTCGCAATTACTTGGATGGAACCTGCGAATGTTGACTGTTGATATGATAGGATTGGATAGCAGAAAAGATACCTGACAAACTCTGTTATTAACTAAATAATTATCAAGCCGCGATAATGATTGTCTCGTGTGATCAAGTATGATGTTTTATATATGAAATCCAGATCAGCAAGATGAAATCATCTTAATTTAGACTTATAACAACATGACTTGCTTATCAAAGAGAACCAGATACTTTGATTAAATGATTCGTGTCGCTAGCATCTGATAAGAGAACTTGTGGATAACCATCTGATAAAACTTTATATAGGCAGCGCATATAAGATGATCATAAGCCAAAAAGATATGGCCGATCCTTGGAATAGGTTGAAATTAACCTGCCAACATGCAAGAAGGCAGAAGAGACAAAGGAGGGCTAAAGCGGGCTTGCCACGCATCCTTTGAAGGGCACGGTAGATAAATAAGCACAAGCAAGGAAATTCCTGCAGAGGAATCGACTGATACACTTCTCTCTTGCCTCGACTGATCAATTAGACTAGTTGCGCCATGTGGCATATTGCTTCTCTGTGAATTGATCAACGGAATTATGGGCTCCGCGAAGGCACGGATCAAGACACCAAAGACTGTTCGGCCGTCACAGTTGTGAGATGATCGAAGAGACAAGGCTACACTTGATCGCCATTGCTTATCACGCAAAGATCATCGTAACTGTAACGTATCATTTAGCGAAGCACAACTGAGCTAACACATGGGTCCTCCCTGGAAATGCACTCTGTGTTAGATGTCGGCCAGGATCCGAAGTCCTGTCATCCTCCACACGAGAGTTGAATGGCCCCCACTACACGTATGCAAAAACTCCCCGTGATATGTGTTCGTTGTGGTCTTATGTCAGAGAACAATCTCGAGGTGGCCCGGAGTAAGACTTGGCGATATCTCGATGGTTTAGTGATCTCTTTGGCAAAGAGAAAAATACGGAGGAGAAGCATTACAATAAACGAACTATGTCAGTATGAGATTTCTGACGTAAGCTTTTTTGAATGAAAATGAAAGAACACTTAGAAGTGTTTAAAAAGAGATTGTTTGAAAATATGCAAGATATAGTAAACATAATCATTATTGGTTGTTATGAGCTTTGAGGAGATGTGATTGGTCATAACTGATGATGCAAGAAATGTGCCCTCTTTGCTTTAGAATAATCTTCCAAGGGCACCTTCGTCAATGACATCGATGCACTCAGACTGAACATCGATAGGACCCAGACGGCCTGCATCCTCTATCTCCACACAATCCATCTAAACTTCAGCCACCTCCTTGCCCTTGGAGGTGGAAGGCTTCGAAGGATCAATTTTCTTGACTAGGTCGATGATCTTGCCCTCAGCGAGCAATCTTTCAACCAACCGCCGAAGGGATTTGCATTCTTCAGTTAAATGACCTTTCTCTCGATGGAATTCACAGAACGGATCTGAATCTCTTGATCTCTGATTCGCCGACTGGTAAGGCCTTTTGGAATTTGCTCTATACTTCATGATCTGGTAGGCTTCTAGCATTGCTTCATCGAGTCCAGATCATGATAAGTCATCATCTTGTGACTGATGCACAGAAGCTGTTTGCGGAGGTGGGGCTGGTAGTAGTAGCAATTGTTTGTGAGCACAATCCTAGCCTGGGAAGGAGTGTTGATGATGATGCTGGAACTTCTTTATTTTCCAAGAGTGGATTTTTCTCTATTACATGCCTGGAGATGAAGCTAGGGTTGCTCTTCTCACAATGGATGTATGAGATGGCTAAACAAATCAACTATTGATAAGTTCTTGGTGCTCGAACGTTAGCATCGAACTTGAGTGGTCCTTTACGCAAGCCTTAAATAAGAGCCACTCGATACATTTCTTGATCGACGATCTCAATGTCTAAGATTTCTCTTTGGAAACGATCCACAAAATGAGACCAAGTCTCGGACTCTGGCTGCTTGATCTAAAAGAGGGCTTCTAGACCGCCCTTTCTCTTCGTTAAAGTAGAAAAGCTGAGCAAGAACTCCCTTCGCAAATCAACAAAGGAAGACCAGCAACGGAAAAGATGGACTGAGGACGTTGTCCATAGAACCAATCCCTCACTTGGCCATCAAAGGTTGTTACAAGGAGTTTGCATTTGGTAGCATCAAAAAGGGTCTTGATAGCTATGGATGATTCAAAGCCTTGAAGATGTTTGACTAGATCAGTCTCCCTAGTGTTAATGGGTAACCGTGGTTCTCTGAAGTTAGCTGGAGTCGGTTCATACCGAACTTTTTCTCTAAACGTTGACTGCTCTTCTTGCTCTCCTACATCATAAGAAAAAAGGAGCATAAGTTGCAGCTGCACAAGGAGCTGGAGGATAGAAGGGAAAAGCAGCTGCGGAAGGAGCAAAGGCAGGAACTGAAGAGAAGGGATAACTTCCCTGAAAATTTAGGAATCTTGCCGGACTTCCTCGGGCAACTTCTCGGAAGATGTTCTTACGAGCTGCAAACTCGTCATTCTGAGACCGCAAAGGGGCTGCAGGACCTTGCAGAAAGGTTAGAGTGTAAAGAGGTGGATAGACCGGCAGATAAGCCGGTGGGTAGACTTGAGGAATCTAAGATGCTTGTACCGGATTGATTAAAGGGGCTGGTGCTGCTGAAGATTTTGCTTCCAATCATTGAGCGATAGCAGCTAGAGTACGGTTGTTCGCTTATAACTTTTGTGTAGTTTCTCTACAAGATTGCACCAAGTCCTCCCAAAGAGAATCCTCACTAGAACTTAGAGCAAGGCTCTCGGCGGTTTGATGGTCTTACATGAGTAACCGCTGATTTCACTGTCTGATTGAGATCTGAAGGTCATGTGTTAACTGTTGATGCGCAAAATGCGCCACCAGCCAGTTAATGGGTTGTTCGATCTCACAAGCTAGGTGAATAAGAGGGTTGCGGGGATAGAGGTGAGGAATCTTGATTAGGAGCTGTCGAGCAAACGTTACTTTTGTGGTTGGGCTCTGATGGTTAGACCGGGAGAAGAAAATAGAAAAGAGGGCCGCTAGCAGCGGCAATAACAGACTTCGCCTGTCACAGCGTGAATGCCACTCTTACGACGGGCTTTCCTTTGATTAGAATTGAAGTTACAGCTAGAGGTTGCACCATTACATGGAAAGTAGAGTAAAGGGTACAAGGGGGGAAGCTGGCGGCCAAGGAGAGGAGAGTGCCAGAGGCCGCGTGGAATGACCAGGGAGGTCGGCATACCGCGCGATTAGCTGATCAAGGAGCTCGCTGGACTTAGCCGAGCGGACTGCTTGATCAAGCTGGGAAAAGCAGGAGGGCAGTTCGCGCGGACCGGGAATCTTGAGTACGCAGGAATTGATGCCGAGATCTTGACGCCTCTGCCGCATCGTCTCATCCTTCGTCCACTATGTCCCCCTCGAATGAGAGGTATGGTGGCCTAATTATAGGCTTGAGGAGGTAACAGTCTTGGTAACATCCCCACCGATGAGGCGGTGAGCTGAGTGAGTATAAATGCTGAGTCCCCTTAGTCCGCGCCAGGCTATGCGGTTAGGGACTTAGAGCTGAAGATGGCTGCTACTGGCCGAGCTCGCGCTAGGACATGTCCTCCCCTTCTGCTGAGCGAGCTCGTGCTGGGCTGTGCAAGCTGAGGAGTTCGCCCGCTGCTGGGCTGTGCGGGCTGAGGAGTTCGCCAGCTGCAAGGCTGTGCGGGCTGAGGAGTTCGCCCTCTGCTGGGTAGAAGCGGACGCCGAGAAACTAGAGGGCTAGCTGGCGGAATACAGAACGAGTCTGCCCAGCTCGCTGTAGAGAGGAGGCAGATTGCCTTCTACCGAGTTGGGGTTCAACTGGCAGACTGCGCAATGAGCCTACCAAACTCCCGACGGACAAGTTGAGCAGACTACATGCTGGAGGCTTGTTGCATTTGCTTGGAGATAAGGACTGCCGACCTGGCGGACTGAAGAGTCCAGGTCATGCCTATTGGTAAGAGCCATTGTTGACCGGTGGCATCCTTTGTTTGGGGATGAGGGTTGGCGACCTGACGGACTAAGATCGAGTCTGCTTACAGCATGCAGACAGGAGGGCTAGTCGCTACCTGGATATGTGGGCTGGTCTACCGAATAGAAGGAGCAGGTCGTCGCCTCTAGCTGAGCATCTAGAGAGCGGTCTAGATGGATAGGAGTTCGAGTCCACCACTCAGTTGAGTAATTCAAGCTTGAGGAAGAGAAATGAACCTCTACACGGTTAACCGACCTAACCACGCGGCTTGCAGGAGGCAAACTGACGAAGAAGTCTGCACCCCCTGCAGAACGAGCGGCTACTGCGCGACCTGGGCAGTTAAACCAGGGAGACAGCCCAAGCTGCGCGGACTGAGCGGACTGGGAGGTCAGTCCGCCCACCCTTAAAAGGAGAGGCTGACAGGCCGTGACCTCCTGGAGCAAGCCGCGACTTGCGAGCTGGCTACCTTGGGAGGGATCACCGATTTCTTGGTTAACAATATATAATGTTGTTGATTAATCCTTTACCACATTTGCACTACTGATAATATATATATATATTGCACCCTTGTTTTTTTCTCCGCCCGGTGTCGAGGAGTCGCCGGGGGAGCGGATGTGATAGCCACTTAGTCTTTATTACAAACGGTTGCTATGTATTCCTTTTTAGGAGGAAATACCACGGATAGAGCAATAATAGGTTATGCTGGAGGGCAGCCAGGCTAGGACGACAGGGCCTGAAGTGACAATACCATCGCTGTCGTCTGTGATTGATGTGAGTTAGAGAGACTCATTTTGTATCCCATTTTGGGCATGTACTATGATATTATAGAAGCCTTGGTTGCTTTTTATTTCTCTTGTACCTTGGACTATTATACTAGTGTGCATTTGACTTCTGTTTTATATTTTTTATGTTGGTGCGGCATGAATGATATGTTTAGCCGGCAGGATAGGCGTCTTGTAGTACAGGTTAGCCCATGTGCTAACGCTACCGCAAGGCGGCTGTTCTGGGCATAAGACTCCCCTTGGCCGTGTCTTGTGTTCCGGGAGAGGGGTCTTATAAATGTAATCATCTTGCAGCGATGCTGAACTAAAGAAGTCATTGAATAATGGAGCCACCCCCATTCGATTAGTCAGTTTTGGGAAAAACTTACTTAGCGGAAGCAGTGGTGTGCCAATATGTAATTCACACTAAGTATGTCTAAATTTCGACCTTATAATTAGCCAACCTGACCCTAGGTTTGTACCTTGCGTGTAGATCCCAGCGCATGTAGAGCCGATAGGCGGCACTCCCTCCCCGTCCGTACCCACACAGTTTTAGCAATCGGAGCTAGGGCAGACGCTCACAACTATATTGGATACCTTTAGGTCCCGACAAGCCCCTGTACAACAACAAGCGTTGGGCTCTAATTGGTTGAGCACTTTACAAGCTCTCTCCCCTCCTGTCTACCTTGGGATAGAGTCGGCAGTGCGTAAGGAGAAATGGCTTGACACCGTGTAAGAGCTGATGGTGGGAATTAGATGTCCGAACAATATGGCTGTGACCCTGGCAGTGTCACTTCTAGAACTGCATGCGAAAAGGTTGTTGAAGTCTATTATGGGCTCCACCTTCCAAGGAAGAGTCTACATGAATATTAGTTAGAGCAAGTTTTCTAAAGCTTTCTTAGAGCACCATATCCCTTCGCAAGCTCGAGATGAACTTGAAGAGAGATTACTGTAGCTGAAGCAGGGATCCAAGTCAGTGGCAGAGTACCAGTGAGAGTTTCAGCTTCTGGCTAGATTTGCTGACTCATATGAGTTGGACGATAGAGGATACGCTAAATGGTTCTACAAAGTCTTGCGAGGCCCCTAGAGGCAAGCTCTTTTGTTTATAGCGGACTCCAGCTTAGCAGAGATAATCGACATGGCGAAGAGGCTAGAGGCGGACCACTTGGGAAGTGTTAAGAGACACACTGAGGGTGTGATGGAAGATGGCCCTAATAACAGAAGAAGGCATGACAATAGAGGTGGAAGAGGATACCAAAGAGGTGGCGAACGTTTCCACCAGAATTTTTCAATGGAACGCCCATTCCCATAGCCGTCAGCATTGCCTCTACCTCCACAGTTTCAACAATTACAACAACCCAAAGGGAGGTATGAGCGAGTATGCTTCCAATGAAACAATTTGGGCCACATTCAATGTTTTTTTCCCATAGTTAGGAGGGAATGCTCCCCCTACTCTCCCTCTGACAGCTCCACGAGGATGGGGACATATGCGTGGTCGAGGACGAGAACCACGAGTAGGAAACCCCAGAACTATTCGGGATCAGGTGTTCGCGTTGAACATGGCGCAGGAGCGGAACCCTCAGGAGGTGATCGCAGGTATGTTGAAGTTAATTGACACATTTTCAGCATTCACCTTAAGTTTCCTAAGATGTACTAGAAAACGTGCTTTGAGTCTTTGTAATTGACACCTAGGCACCGTGATGGTTGGTGGGAAACTGACCTACACTCTATTCGATACCCGAGCCACACACTCGTTCGTGTCAGCAGACTTTGTTATGGGCCTAGAAAGAGTACAATAATTCACCTGTATTGCTCAGAGAGTACGCCTCCCATATGGCTCTCAGATGATTACAACCGCCAAGTGCGAATTGGAGATACTTCTTAGAGGAAAGACCTTTGAAACCCCTATCACAGTATTGATAATGCTAGAATTCAACCTCATTCTTGATATGGCATGGTTGGATTGGCACTACGCCAGGATTGATTGCGCGGAGAAGTGAATTTCCTTGAGACGTGGGAACTCTAAAGTCATCTTTCAAGGTATCAGATTCGCACCTTGTATATTACTATCTTCAATTTAGGACCTAAAATCCCACATGAAGGGGGATGAAGTCTACCCAATTTGTTTTGAGTTGAAAGAGATGACAACAGATATGAAAGATGTGCGAGTGGTGCGGGATTTCCCTGGGGTATTTCCCGAGAAACGTCCAGGATTACCCCCGCATAGAGAGGTGGACTTTCAAATTAAGTTAGTGTCGAGTGCCAAGACCATCTCAAGGACTCCCTACCGAATGGTCCCAAAGGAACTCGCAGAGTTTAGAGTTCAGTTGCAAGAGTTAGTGGAATCAGGGTTTGTTCGTCCTAGTTCATCACCTTAGGGAGCCCCTGTTTTTTTGTTAAGAAGAAGGACGGAATGCTACGGTTATGTATAGATTACCAGGAACTCAATCGTTTAATGGTGCGAAACACCTACCCCTTACCTCGAATCGATGAGTTATTCGATCAAATGGTAGGAGCGCACTGGTTTTATAAGTTGGACCTGTGCTCGCAGTATTATCAGTCTAGGATACGAGAGGAGGACATTCAGAAAATAGCTTTTAGCTCAAGGTACGGGTTGTACGAGTTTACCGTGATGCTATTTGGGCTCATAAATGCCCCTTTAGTATTCATGAGTTTGATTAACAATGTATTTGAACCATACCTAGATGTCTTCATCATCGTCTTTATCAATGACATTTTAGTCTATTCGAAGACAGAAGAGGAACATGTTGAAAACCTCACCTTGGTGCTGAAGAAGTTAAAGGACCATATCTTGTTTGGTAAGTTCAACAAATGCGAATTCTGGCTCCAAGAAGTTGCCTTCTTGGGCCATGTGATCAGTGGGGCTAGACTAGCTGTAGATCCTGCCAAAGTGCGTGCCGTAAAGGAATTGTCACCCTTGAAGCCAGCGGTCGATGTACGGAGTTTCCTTGGCTTGCCGGGTATTATCGCAAGTTTGTGAAAGGATTATCAAAAATATCACTTCCTCTTACTACTCTGACAAAGAAAGGTGTGCCATACGAGTGGACACCCCAGTTTGAAGATGCGTTCCAAGAACTGAAAGACAGACTTACTACCGCACCCATCCTAGCCCTTCCATCTGTGAAGGAAGGATTTCATGTTTACACTGTCAAGTTATATCAAGGGATGGGAGCAGTACTGATGCAATACGGGCATGTGATCTCTTTGCTTCGAGACAATTGAATAAACATGAAGCTAATTACCCAGTTCATGATCTGGAGTTGGGGGCAGTGGTGTTCGCCTTGATGGTTTTGAGTCACTATCTATATGGTGTCCACTGTGAGATATATTTAGATAATAAGAACTTAAGGTATGTTTATACTCAAAAAGAGTTGAACCTGAGACAACGACGGTGTTTAGAATTTTTATGTGATTATGAATTTACTTTGAACTACCACCCTGGAAAAGCAAACTCCGTGGCTGATTCCTTGAGCAGAAAGGTACCAAAATCAAATCCTGAGTCTCGATTGTTGAGTATGAAATTAGCTCAGATGCTTGAGGAGATGGAGATCACCTTGGTGTATAAGGACCATTTTGAAGAGTATACAGAGTATCTAACCACAATGATCATAGTCTGTGACATTCGGGACTTAATCAGGGCAGAGCAAGGGACGGATGCTGCTCTGTCCCTAGTATTTAAGTCACTTGAAGATGGGTCTACTGACGAATATTCCTTAAAATATGGCCTCATTCATTTTCGTGGCCGGCTCTACATTCCCGAAGGCGACAAAATTCGGGAAGATATTTTGAGAGAAGCACATTGCTCTCAGTATTCAGTGCATCTTGGGAATGCCAAAATGTACGCTGACTTGCGGAAGATCATTTGTTGGCCAGGAATGAAAAGAGACGTCAAGTGTTTTGTCACGCACTATGAGGCTTGTTAAAGGGTAAAGGTGGAATGCAAGAGCCCCGGATGATTATTGTAGTCGTTGCCCATCCCCGAGTGGAAGTTTATGGATATTTCCATGGACTTCGTTCACGATTTGCCTCGCTTACGCTCAGGGAATGATTCGGTTTGGGTAATCTTTGATCGCCTGACAAAGGTAGCCACGTTTATTTTATTTCTACAGCTTTAATATATGCAGACCTAATGAGCTACATGTCGTGCATGAATGATGACCTCCCTCCAAATATTCATCCAAATGACCTAATATTAATACTGGGGGGGGGTCTAACATGATATTTTAAAGATAAATCCAGAATATAATATTTGTCCAAATTTATTTGGCATTTATTTAAATTTTTGCAAAATAAGGCCAACTATGCTTTTGAACACAAAGTACAATATTTTAACATGATATGGCCTTAAAAAAATTATAACAAGTGCATATCATCAAAATAACTGTAATTACTGAATTTCACAATTTTCCAAAAAGGTGTTAACTTCAAAACTAATTATCGGTTAAATAACAACATTTATAGGGCAAAACAGGAAATAATAAAATTAATCATCCAAATATTACAGAGAAATTACCAAATCTCAAATGTTACTATAAAGGTCTACTGACCAAAAATCATAATTTTCTAAGCATAATTGGTCATCTAAATAAATCATTTAATAATATTCTACATAAGGCACTTTGTGAAACAACCTGTATAACAAGACTTCCAATAAATTTATTATAATTCCCAGTGCTTATTGATGCTTTGAAAAGTCATCTCCCAAGTTTTATACCTTTTCAGTGAGTAAATAGTTCATAAATAATTTTTTGATAAATAAAGTAGATACTTGGCTTGTGAATGAAGTACCAAAAATAATGCTCCAAAATTCATAACAACATTGAAAGATATTAGTGACAACTATTTAAAGTCACTTCATAAATTTTATGGACATCCAATATCATATAACTAGGTAATAAAATCATGAGTAAAGGTTTATTAATTTGTCCTAAACTATTTTAGTGGGGATGTAAATTCCTTAAGGTCCTAAAATCAATCATTATGGATTAATTCCACCCTAGGAACTCTCCTACCAAGTTTCAAAACATTCCAAGGACATATGGTCCCATGTCCCTCATTGAGCTCAAAACTCAACCCTAGGGTTCGCACTAGGGTTCTACGGAAAACCAAACCTAAACAACGCAAAATTTCTTTTGAGTGTATTTTATATGACATTAAGTCAGTGGCCAAAGATTCATCCCTTTTGGGCGAGGATTGGTCATATCAAACACCACTTGCCCTAGTTTTCCCCTTAGGGACCAAACTTTGGTCACACCAATACCTAGTCAAATCTAATCCAAATGGGCTATGATTTTTAACAGTGACCTTTTATGAACCTAAGGGTCATCCACCAAAATTGTGGGGAATTGTGAGGTCATTAGACCCTCTAATGAACCCATACATGGATTATTAAATTTTAAAAAAAAACTATAGGAAAATATTTTAAAAATTTCCTTTTTTTTGATTTATTAGGGTTATAGATATAAGTGACCTTAAGTCCAAATTTCAAGTCACTTGGATTGCTGGATTGATGGGGGAACTCAATTTAGTCTCTAATTAACCCTAGCTATAGAGTGCATAATTTTGAGTGTTGTGGTCAGACCACTAACCCAAATGGGTTAAAATCAATTTTAAAATAAAGTAGACCTAAAGGGCTAAAACTTTAATGTTGCACACTTTTACTGTAGAGGATTTTAAGTATTTTTAATATCTAAAACCAAATACTTCACAAAATGTGATAGAATCATTAAATAAGATACTATTTAATCTATAGTATAAAATCTTATTCAGCGTAGATCATAAAGCGAAACAGACAGAATCCGTGCGTCTTATTACTCTGGCCGACAGACACGATTCCTATGGCCTAGAGCTACTTCCATGACCATTTTCCGGCCACTCGACACCCTCCCTGACCGACCACTGCCACCACCACCTCCGTTGAGGTGGTGGCTATCGCTGTGCGACGACACGACTATCGGAGGGGCTGTTTCCAACGAACCCACAACTTCAACTTTCATGGAATTTCTTCAAATCTCCTCACTGGATCGGGCTCAATTAAGCCCAATTTCTCTCCTACTCAAATTTAGATGCTAGCATAGAGGAAGAGGGGGAGAAGTCGACCTAGATGTGAGCTTGGAGGTGGGTACAGTTGTGGTGAGCCATGGCAAACCCTTGCTCTGACGAGTTAGCCTTATTTCTGGTTTCTCCAGCAAAAGCTCAGCTGTAGCAGTCGTTTTCCACTCCTCTAGGTTCAATGATGGTGATGGTGGGCTTGGCAAGAATGAAGGTGACAGTGGGCTTCTCATTTCTTCCTTTTTTAAGAAGAGTTACGGTTTAAGTGGCTTGATACATGTCACCCTAATAGTGGACCGTCAATCATCACTTTAAATCATTATCGGCCTCGTGACACTCTAATATTGGACCGCCTTTTAGTTTGAGTTACTTTTCCATGTGTCACCTTGGTATTGGACCACCAATCATTGTTTTAAATAAGTCTTCTTGAGAAGATCAATGTATTAAATAGGTTGTTGAAGAGATCAGGTTCAAAGTTCCATCATCACTCATCCCGAAAACCTGTTTCAGTTATACAGGTGAACCAGATGAACATACTCTAAGTCTAAAAGCATTGAGTGGTGTCGAGACCACTCAATGTCGCGTTGAGTGGCATTGAGACCACTTAATGCTGCGTTGAGTGGTGTTGAGACAACTCAACACCGTGTTGAGTCGCGCTGAGACCACTCAAATCCACATTGAGTGGTGCTGAGAGCACTCAATGCCGCGTTGAGTGGCGCTGAGACCACTCAACACCGCATTGAGTGGTGCTGAGACCACTTAACGCCGAGTTGAGTGGCGCTGAGTCCACACAACGCCGTGTTGAGTGGCATTGAGACCACTCAACATCGAGTTGAGGGCGTTGAGACCACTCAATGCTGTGTTGAGCGGCATTGAGTGGTGTTGATAACACTCAATGTCGTGTTTAGTGGCATTGTGACCACTCAACGCCACATTGAGTCCACTCATTGCCTTAGCATCCATAATGTTTCTAAGTTAAAAGCATTTAGTGGCATTGAGACAACCCAATGCCGCATTGAATGGCGTTGTGTTCACTCGACACCAATTGATTCCACCCCATCTCCTTGGGCCATACCTAGCTTAACCCTATTCACTCACCACATGTTCTACCCTAAACCAGGTTAAGGGGTCTAGTTGTTTGAGGGATGTTACACCTGGGGTGACCGTTGTCCATCTTGAAGTTAAAATGCTTAACCTTGCATTGGATAACTACATCATATCTAGATAACCAGTGCATGCCCATAATCACATCAAAGTCCTCCAGGTCTAGCACCTTCAGATCGACAAAAAATAGAAAATTGACTAAAAGAATAGGACAACTCTGGATACCCTTGTTCGACACCACCGAGTCATCAGATGGAAACGTAACACAAAATAGATCGACAACCTTACCAAGAGTCAGACGATGACGTTCCACAAAAGCCCTAGCCACGAATGAGTGGGTAGAACCAGAATCAAAAATAAGGTGCCTCCAATGATTCTTTACCTTAAACATCCCTATAAAATCGCATACGTAACTGGTCGACCAAAATTGAAACAAAGCTACGAGCTAAGAACTAGATTAGAATCTAACCTAAGATCACCTGGGTGGATATTTGCGCTTCTTCCAAAGTTATCACATTTAGCTTGTCCTTCCCTTTATCCAAATATTGCAGCGGCGGTAAGTCTTGAAGTGGAACTGGTTGCAGCGGGGGCTGAGACCATGGGCATTTAGACTTCAAGTTCCCTTTTTGTCCACACTAGAAGCATACCTTATCCTTTTCTAATAACGGGCAACATCATGTCCCATTTTCTTACATGAAGCACATACTTGATATCCTTTAAGGGTGCTCTGAATTGCAAGCACCTGCTGCTGCTTCTGAACTCTAAACTTTTTGAAACACTTTTCAAATGGATGGCCTGTCCAGCCACTAAAACTACATGCCTCCTTGCTTCATTTCTTCGAAGAAGGGCCAGAATCCCGAGAACTTTTATTATCGTAAGACATTCCCTTATCCATCCTCATTTGCATACCCTTATTCGTGGCATTATTGATCTCTTTGATTTAAGAGCAACTTCAACTGCCTCAACATAATTCTCAGATCCATACGCACTAGACATTTGCTGGATATTGCTCCTTAGACCACTCATAAAGCTCTTTAATTCACTTTTGAGGCTACCAAATCTGAGGCAAACCTGCTCAACTTTCTGAACTCTATCTCGTACTCACTAATAGAGAGTTGTCTCTGCTTCAGATGCAGAAAATTGTTCATCAAACGGTCTTGCTGGCCTGATGGCAGAAATATCCTCAGCAACAAATCCTTTATAGAATCCCAAGAACATCAATATGTAAGGTTCTCTTTTCCACAAGCTCTTCACAAGAGCCTTCAGCTGGTACACGATGACCATCACTGTTTGGTCAGTAGATATTCCTGAGTACGAGAAAATTTCCTCAATAGTGATGATCAAGTCATCTAAAGCCATGAAGTCAGCTCTACCATCATAGGTAGGAGGTCCTTGTCACTGAAAGTGTGAAAAAAAAATTCTTCTCTGGTGGCAGAAGAACTGGAGGCAGCAACGGAGTAGGAGGAATAAGAAAGACTTCACCCACTGCAGGGTATTACACTCTAGGCTGTTGTCCTTAAATGACAGTCAACAATGCTCGAATTTGCGATTGCATCTCAACCATCTACCTAGATAGAGCCTCATTGCTCAGCCACAGCCCTTCTATCACAGCCTCACTTTGTGCACCTAACAATTACCCCTCAGACTGGGGAGTCGACCTCATCGCAACATGCTTAAGCGGCATCCTAATAATACAACGAACAACTAATCAAAACCGAATATAACCGCTAAAACAACTCAACTAAGTTCAGACCATACATGTATAGATAGTTGCTCATGATGTTAACTTGCTCTGTTATTTTCATAAATGATGTTATGCTTAACTTAGGATGATATACTGATTGTTAAAAGTCAAGCTAGAGCGCGATTCTAAATCCATAAGGAAAGTATACTTATTGTTCTAGAGTATAGGATAAAGTGTCGTGTAATACTCGGGGCCTGTGAGTACTTGTACTCACAAGGAAGTGCTATTATTTTACAGAACGAAAGTTGGTTTTGTGAATTCGGATAATTTAAGTGAAATATCGATTTAACTAAGAAAATTTCGATGATTTAAAAACTAGCACTTGATCTATAACCCCCTTGGATTAAAATAAATTTTCGTGAAACTAAAAAATACAAGTCTCTAAGTTACTAATTTCGACCGTGGAGGTTCCTAAAATATGGAAGCGCCTCTCTCGAGAATATGCAATTGACTCATGACATCCTATTGGATTTGACTCCACTCAAGAAGACTCATGACATCCTCTCTTGAGGAGTGGATACAACTCCTTTTATCTTTGAGTGATCTACTGGTATCCTCAACCTCCCAGTAAATTTAGAATACGGATCTAAGATCAAAAAAATCATATTCGCGACATATGAATTCGACGCAGTTGAATTCAAAGATAAATCGAATTAATTAAAATATAGAAATTGATAATTTGAGACAAATAAAACAAATTTATTTTATTCCAAGGTTCATCATGATCAAGTGCTAAATGGAATTTAGCTACTCATCATGATAGGAAAATTACATAAAAGGTTTAAGAGAGACATGATTATAAAAAAAATGTACCTGAATTGAAAATGATAAAGCAAAAGTTAGACTATAAATTGGAAAAATACATGAAAGAAAATGTAAGAAAAGCTGAAAACAAACTAAAAAACTGACTCCAAAACTCTCTCCAAATCCTCCAAAGCTCCTAGCAATGTCTTGAATTTATAGCAATTTTTTTGGAGAGTCACGCCCCTAGGTCACGCCCGTTACTATGGGGCTTGTCAGGTGCAAAACTTTCCTTCTAAATTCCTGGGAACGTCAGAGAAAAACAACAAAAATTGCTGTTCTGCGGGTCCGGTGGTAACCAATTACTCTTGTCAAGTGACGAGAAAAGGCAAGAATTGTCGGTCATATGATTTGTTGCACTAGAATCAATAAGCCACCTACCCATAATAGCCAACTGAGCGGTTCCATAATTATCAAGAGAAGACATGGATGGCTTGGAGGAATCAGCTGATATTGGATGAAGATGAGGATACTTTGTCCAACATCGATAAATCATGTGGTTAAGCCGGGCACCATGAGAGCAAACGTGCGTAGAGTAACCACGTCCACCACCTCGACCACCAGTACGACCACCGTGGCCAACAGAATTGTCATGACGAGCTGGATGAGCCACCAGATCAGGAGACGGAGATGGAGAGGAGAGAAATGGATGTTGAAGAAGAGTAGTAACAGTATAAATCCGAGCAGTAGTAGCATCCAGAGTCAGAGTATCCTCCTCTCCTAGAATTTGATGACAGATTATATCATAGGAATCCGGCAGGCGAAGCAAATTGCAAACCACCAGAAGCTCCTGAAAATGCCAGTTTTGCTAAGCTAGATCCAAAGAAAAAGGGCGATGCTGAAGAAGTTTAGTACCAAGAGTATGAACCTCCTGATAGGCAGAAGTAGGAGTCATGACTGGCCGAGCGAAAAGATCAGCATACAGAGTATCGATCCGTGAAGTTTGGGCTCTCTTAGAATATAAGGCGGTAAGATGTTTCTAGGCAACCTTGACCGTCAAATCATGGCGGATGATAGGAAGGCACTCATTAGATAAACTTGTGGCCAACCAAGTCTGCACCAATGCATCAGAAGCACCTCAATCATCAAAGAAACAGACCCAGAAGAAGGAGGGACATCAGTCAAATGATGATGTTTACATTGAGAACGCAAGACAAAAATGAAAGATACACTCCAGTAAGGATAATTTGGACCTGTCAGCTTCGAAGCAGTCACCAAACAACTAGAAATAGAGAAAGAAGAAGTAGAAAGAGAAGAAGGAATAGAGAGAGTAGAATAAGGAGTGTCTATAGAAAACAGACAGAAACCTCACGGTTTCAAAGAACAAACCGCGCGGACAAACAACACAAGCCGTGCAAATAAGAGGAGAGATCGCACAGTCTCGGTGTCAACACACCAGCGGCAGGAAAGAAGCTACGACCCAAAATGCGCAGTCCTCAACAAAGAAGAGAAGCTCCTCGGACAGACAAGCAGTGAGAAGAGAAACGACTGCACGGTCCAGGTGAAAACACACCAGCGGCAAGAAAAAGAAGTCGCGACTAGGATGCGGAACCCACAACGGTTAGAGAAACCGCAGCGAGAAGAGAGAAGAGGAGGAGAAGAAACGGAATCACGCGTACAAGGAAACCGCCCGACAAAAAAGAGAAGCACGGGAGGGAAACCGCGCAAACAGAATAAGTCTTAAAGAAGCGCAATTAGAAATGAAAGCCTGGAGAAAAGAAAAGCCCAGAAGGCAGCAAGTCGCAAGCACAGCGAAAAGCAAGGGAGGGAAGAAATCAAACAAACTGAAAGAAGCCGGATGAAGCCGGTAGAAGAGGCTGCGGGGTTAAACAAACAATCCGCGATCTAATTAGAGCAAAGGATAACCTCGCTTTGATACCATGTGTAAAATAGACAAAGAGCTAAATAAACTAGAAACTTTATTACTCCAAAAAGATAATCATTACATACGTATGCCCCCGTATTTATAGAAATTGGGGGAGATAAGAAAATACAACAACCGATGTGAGACTAAATACGAGTTGGGCGGCCTACGTGGTTTGACATGGTCAAACCACCCACTATACAACAAATAATAAAACACCAATCAACAATTAGGAAAGTCACCTGTCTGCCAGGGAAGACCATTGATATAGGATGCCAGACCGTAACTGTGTGTTGCCACCAGTCCGCAGTTGCGGCTACTCACCAGACCACAGCTTCTACAAGCTATCGGACAGCAACTACGGGTTGCCACTAGACCACTGTTGTGTTTAACCATGTGTCCGCTGCTGCGGCTTCAATAACACCGCTGCGGCTCCATCCAGACCACTGTGGCAAACTGACAGCCCACAACTGCGGTTTTCTGCTAGACCTTTGTGACTTCTTTCAGACCGCTACGGCTTACCTCCACACTGTTGTTACTATTGTCCACCTAACAGCAAGCTAAGGTCACCATCTGACCGCTGGATAAAACTGTTAGGTCGCTGATACATGTAGACCGCTGTGGTTAGACATAAGTCTACCTGGTCTCCTCAAGCTCCAAAAAAAAAGTACAAGATAATGCTGATAATAAAAAGTAATAGATATAGATACAAAAGTCTTTCTATAGACCCCATACAGAAGGAAGACTAATCCTCATCGCTACGGTGCACCTACTGCTGATAATATATCTATAGGTCTGTAAACTCACGCATAATACGCTCCATGGAATAAGCATGACTCAGCTCCAGCACAGTAAATCGACCATCAAAGCGTGTAAAGCGCTCGTCAAAATGGGTCTTCATCTTGTCTAAGCGTGTGTGAATAGACCCAAATTAACGATCCCAATACGTCGATGGACCAGGCACTGGGGAAGGATGTTGCGGTGGTGGTGCAATTTGTGGAGAGGGAGCAGTGCCACTGGGACCTGCCCTGAGATGAAGATTAAGGTATCCACCACCTACTACTAGAGGGATAGTCTCGAACTCACCGTCTCGTCATCGCGCAAGGCCGAGGGCCTGGAGGGTCTGGAACTGAATAGGAAGCGGCATCTGAACGCAGGTCAGACGTAGAAGAGCGTCCCAAATCCCCAACTATTTGGCAAGATGAGTGATGAAATTTCCGCCATGGATGGCTCCCAACCTCGCATTCTCAGCCTGATGCTGAAAAAAGATCGCAAGTGCGTGGCGTAGGTTGAGTGGGTCCCGGTAGAATATACAATATAAATATAGTAAATCCATCCAAGTCACCATTCCATGGCTATCGCCGTGACTTGTGATGGTAAAGGTAAGGAAGTTGTGGAGAATAAGAAGGGCGGGAGAAATGAGGTGGCTACCTTTAGATTTTTTAGGAGTGTAAGGGACGATATCATTGCTGATTTCCAACCAAAAGGTGAGAAGGTTGAACACGAGAGGGTAATCATAACGAAGGATGGAGTATGTGGGGGAGAGCGAGAGAGTTCCTCATCGCAAAAACCAATCGCTACGTTGAGTTGGTGGATGGTGAGTTGATGTGCGATGCCGCCCTTCTAGAAGATGATAAAATCATCTTTCGCACCCCAACGATTCTCGAACGAGGCGAGGAACTAAATGATGAGCTCCAAGAAGGCGGGCTCCGAAATGGCAAAAAGAGAACTCCCTCCATGGGTGGATAGAAATTCTCATACCAATTCCGCCATGCCGAAGGCAGAAAGAATCCCCTAATCAGGAATCTAGAATACACAAAATGGTTTGGCTCATAGTCGTTCACTCCATCCTTGTTGGGTGGAGTTGTCAAAGATATGCATAGCCTCTGCCACGGTGGGGTCCGCAAGGTGTTCGGATGTGGAGGCGGTGGATCGAGGTTGGTGGCGAGGAATTTTTAAAGGAAATGAGGGATTTTGGGGTTAGCTAATGGAATAAGGAGGGCTAGATGGTGTGGAAGTGAGAGGTGGGAGAAAAACTATATATAGGAAAAAATTGTAAGGTCACTCCCCCATGTCACGCCCGTGACTTGGGGGCATATAACCTTCACGGGAGCGCGGAGAGATGAACTTTCGTGAAAACGCAGCAAACTAATTTTTTGTAGGTCATGCCCCCGAGTCACGACCGTGACTCTAGGGCATGTAACGTAAAAAAATAAAAAAGGAGGAAACAGAGGCATTGACTGTGTCAGTGCCTTGGATTCGCTTGGCACAGCCTAGGATCACGCCCGTGACCCTTGGGAATTTAACTGAAATAGATAGATTATTTTTGGTTTTTCACGTGATACTCACGCCCGGGACAGAAGGGTTTGGTTAATTTCACGCCTGTAACCACTCAAATTCATGCCTGTGACATTGACGGAAGACGGACAAGAAAAATCTTCATCTCGGAACCAGTGCCATGTTTCGTATTACGGGAAGTACATGCCCAACGGTCATGCCTGTGGCCATCTGGTCACGCCCATGATAAGGGCGTGTAAACGTAAAATTGCAGCTTTTTGTGTTATTTTTACTTACTAAAAACAGTAAAAAAAAAATAACTAAATTTGAAGGATTTACGTGAATTTTGGCGTCCGAGCTTGGCTAACCGTTGTCCATCAATAAGCCTCCAAACCTGTAAAACAAAAAAAAGGATAACCACGGGGTGCCTCCCAAGAGCGCTTTCTTTACGCTCGTTGAGCTCGACCAAATTGGTGCACTCGGTTATGGGTTAGTTTTGGGTTCATTGATCCCAAAATCCTGGATTTGAAGAAGCCCTAGCAAACAATGTATACACATATGGTCATCTAACTTGTCCTCATGTTTAGTGATTGCAAGGCTGTCCTAGTAATAATGATGAGACAGGTAGCCTAAGTGGCTAAGTCAGGTAAACACTTACCTAAGATATGGATAAACAGAAATCTGTCTAAGTCCACAGGTGTTGAGTGAAGTACCAGTGGGCGCCAATAAACTGACACGAACCCACTAGAAAGTATGTATGTCTGTAAGAAAGAAGTACAAACTACCTCACAAGACCAAAGAACCGATCTCCGCAGTACGAGAGACCACCAGCAACGAGACCGCACAACTAGTCGCCTAATCGGCTACTAACCAAAACCTGAGGAATTCAAAGAAGAAAAGAATACCTCAGCAAGCTAAACAAGTAAGTTGTATGAAAATGTTAGGTTATAAGGTAAGCAAGAAGAGTAAGTAACCGAAAACAAGCACCACTGACCAAGGCAAGACAAAAAGAAAAGAACTAAGTGCGAGGAAACAACAAAAACCCTGCCCAAAAAAAATGAATCCTGCAGAGTTTACCAGGCTACCATGAGCCCAAATGTTGCAAATTTACAAAGGAAGAAACGTCTAACACCCTAAGCTGTGAGAGATGGTAGTAGTAAAAACAATGCGGATTCGGGTTGGAGGCAAACTCAGTCCCCCAACCACCATTTCCAAGAAACAAAGCTCAAGGGTCTACATGTGAAACCACTAGGGACCTCCCACCCCCTTACGCAGCCTGTACCTGGAGCAAGATAAAAGAAAAGGGTGGCCACGACTAAATTACACAACACCACCCCCATTAAGAGCTTCAAACCACCACTACTAACCACGACCCACGATTTGGCCTTTGAAAAAAAACATAGCCGACAAGGAACCCCAAAACCAAAGGAAATTCACTCGGGAGAGAATATCAAGGTAAGGGAAAAGCGTTGAGATGAATCAACACAGTATGGCATTGAGTGAGCCCAACTCACTCAACGCCTGAACAGACGGTGGCGTTGAGTGAGCAACCTCACTCAATGCCAAAACAGCAATGGCGTTGAGTGAGGTAAACTCACTCAACGCCTTCTGCAACACTGGTTGTGGCATTGAGTGTGCTAACCTCACTCAATGCCAAAATAGCTTTGGCGTTGAGTTAGGTGCACTTCCTCAACGCCTTAAGCAAAACAGGCTGTGGCGTTGAGTGAGCTAACCTCACTCAACGCCAAAAAAGCTATGGCGTTGAGTAAGGTCCACTCCCTCAATGCCTCAGCAAAACAGGATGTGGCGTTGAGTGAGCGAACCTCACTCAACGCCAAAACAGCTATGGAGATGAGTGAGGTCCACTCCCTCAATGCCTCAGCAAAACAGGTTGTGGCGTTGAGTTAGCTAACCTCACTCAACGCCAAAATAGCTATGGCGTTGAGTGAGGTCCACTCCCTCAACGCCTTAGCACTTAGCCGTGAAAACCAACTGTGGCGTTGAGTGAGTCCACCTCTCTTAACGCCAAAACTGCTTTGGCGTTGAGTGAGGTCGACTCACTCAATGCCAAAGTACTTAGCCACAAAAACAAACTGTGGTGTTGAGTGAGTCCACCTCTCTCAACACCAAAATAGCTTTGGTGTGGAGTGAGGTTGACTCACTCAATGCCAAAATACTTAACCGCAAAAATACACTGTGACGTTGAGTGTGTCCACCACTCTCAATGACATAACAACTTTGGCATTGAGTGAGGTCGACTCACTCAACGCCAATGTACTTAGCCGCGGAAACAGGCAAGGCAGAGTCGGCGTTGAGTGTGTGCACCACACTCAACGCAAAAACCAAGCAGAGCCGGCGTTGAGTGTGTGCACCACACCCAACGCCAAATCCTAAAATCTCCAATTCTTGAGCCAACAATCACTTCTCTGCTCCTAACCCGAGAACAAGCAAACTTAACAGCAGGAAGGGAAAAAAATTAATAGCAAGGTTGATTTCAGAAAATAAAATCTGTACAGGAAACTATCTACAAGCTTAAGAAAAACTTGGTTATAATCGAAAGTAAATTGGACCTTTTAGCAAGAGAAATTTGGAAAAAACCATTAACAGTAAGGAACAAAATGAGCAAGAAAAACTACATGGCAAGGGCAAGAGAACCACTTGCCTCGATTTCCAGCAAAGCTTTGTCGGCGTCCCTTACTCTCACTAGGCACCAACAGCAACGACACCTAAATCAAAAATTTGGAGCTTTAATGGCGGAAACGGACAACCAAAAGATTTCGAGACCCCTAGAAATACCACGAAAACTGAATTTCTTACTGTAGGAATGAAGGTCTAGACGAGAGCAATCCAAATCCGCTTTCGGAATCGAATTCCGTCCACAAACGCTCCTAGAATCGGCGTCCTAAGGGGAGCTGTTCCGGCGGTTTCTCTGTTTTCCGCGAACAGGTACTGCGGGCGGGGGAAGAAGGTGAACAGGAGCGGTTTCCCTCTTAAGTCTAAACTATCCTATATATAACACCCTTATTAATTTTAATTAGCTAATTAATTAATAATGAACAAAAAGACATTGCAAAACCGCCAACCCGCACCCTTTCAAAAAATAATATTTAATATAATATTTAATAAATAGTTTTATTTCTCATAAAATATCAAAATGACGCGAAAACCGAACATCTCGGAATTCGACGAAATTCACACCGTAGCTAAATATCCACGCTATAAACACAACAGTGAAGTCGAAATTAACCTTCGACGAATAGAACTCGAGTTAGACCCACCCGAAGCCAAAACACAAGCATCCCCTGAGAGGCCACACCGAGTCACCCAAAACGACCCGGCTTGCTAGGGAGATCATGCCAATAGACTACAAAATAGGCCACTCAGTTCTAAGGAATTAAGACCGCACTCCACAGATGACACAAGCCAAGAAAATGCATCGACATAATGCCAAACAAGAATTAAATAATCGCAGAAAAATCGGGGGCGTTACAGGCTTCCCCGATCATGGATGGGAAACGAATCGATTTGGGTCATCGTCGATCGATTGACAAAGGTGGCCAAATTCATTGCGATCAGGATGTCTAACTCTGTGGGAGTACTAGTGCGGAGATTTGTGGAACAGTTTGTTCGATACCACGGGGTGCCCAGGACGAATGTGTCGGATCGAGATGGCCGATTCTCTTCCAGGGAGTGGAGATCCGTGCAGGCTTACTAAGGCATGCGATTGACCTTCAACACATCATTTCATCCCCAGACGGATGGGCAGACGGAATGCACCAACCAGACATTGGAGTACCTCTTGAGGCTATGCATATTGGACCGTGGGGAACCTTGGGAGAAGCTCTTACCCCTGGTCGAGTTCTACTATAACAACAGCTATCAATCCAGCATCAGGATGGTGCCTTACGAAGCCTTGTATGGAAGGAGATGTAGGACTCCGCTTTCATTGATTTAGGATGAGGATCCAAAGGTGTTGGGATCAGATTTTGTTGAAGACACCGAGGCTCAAGTGAGCCTTATACGGGACAAGATGCAGGAAGCGCAGAGCCGACAGGCCATGTATTACGACGCCTGACACCGTCAGATAGAGTTTCAGGTGGGAGACTGGGTTTTCTTGAAGATCTGGCCCATGCACGGAGTTTCACGGGTGTGTGGTCGAAAGAAGAAGCTCAACCCTTGGTATATGGGCCCTTACAGGATCCTGGAGCGGATCGGGCCCCTAGCTTGCAGGCTGGAGTTGCCCCAAGAACTGGCAGGTTTACACGACGTGTTCCATATTTCTTCACTTAAGAGGGCTCTACTACGCTCGGAACAGTATATTTTGACCGCAGATGGGCCGGTAGCTTTCGACCGGTCAGTTCACCTAGAGTATGTTCGGATCGGTAACAGAGGAGAACGGACCTTGCGTCGCAAGAAAGTTCCATTAGTCAAGGTTCTGTGGAGGAACCACGGTCAGGAGGAGCATACCTGGGAACTGTAGGACCTGATACGATAAAAGTATCCAGAGCTATTCAGTCAGGTATACCTCAAACCCTCTCAGGACGTTCAATTTACTTTCCTATTTTCAACTAGTAGGACTGAAATTTCAAGAATAGGGGCTAATCTTTTGTTTATTTGGGTCTAGACTTTGTCAAATGGGCGAATTAGTCTTAGATTTGACTATCGTCTTCAAACCTCACACATCAAACATGGCATCGTGATGTAAATCTTTCAATTCTCATGGGATGTTATAAGTTTCTTTCTCTCCATAGGAGCCCCCACAGGCTTAACCTTGATTTCGGGGACGAAATCTTTGTTTTTTTTATTGGGATTTGTAACATCCCATTTCCGGCTAGACCCCTAGGAGTGGTTTTGCCATGACTAGGTAATGACAAAACCCTAGGAAACCCAAAAGACCAAGAGAGCTTAGGTAGGAAGGTGAAAATCACCTTGGTCTGAAAATAGTAGGTCAAAAACTTGCTTAAAATTAGATTAGGACTCGGGCGTTGAGTGCGTTGAGTGCACTAAATGCCATAAGTAGAATGGAATTGAGTGCACTGACTACACTCAACGCCATCTTAAAAGCGGGTTGGCATTGAGTGCGTCGAGTGCACTCATTGCCATAAGTTGAATGGCGTTGAGTGCACTGACTACACTCAACGCCATCTGGTGTTGTCTGGATGGCGTTGAGTGAGCTGAGCTAACTCAATATCGTAGACTGGATGGCGTTGAGTGAGCTTAGCTCACTCAACGCCGTTTAATTTTGTCTGGATGGCATTGAGTGAGCTGAGCTCACTCAATGCCGTAGACTGGACGGCATTGAGTGAGCTAAGCACACTCAACGCCATCTAATGTTGTATGGATGGCGTTGAGTGAGCTGAGCTCACAAACGTCGTAGATTTGATGGCATTGAGTGAGCTTAGCTCACTCAACATCATCTGATGTTGTCTGGATGGCGTTGAGTGATCTAAGCTCACTCAACGCCATAGGCTGGATGGCGTTGAGTGAGCTTAGCTCACTTAACGTAATTTGATGTTGACTGGATGGCGTTGACTGAGCTTAGCTCACTCAACGCCATCTGATGTTGACTGGATGGCATTGAGTGAGATGAGCTCACTCAATGTCGTTGACTGGATGGCATTGAGTGAGCTTAGCTCACTCAACGCCATAAACTAAACAGCGTTGAGTGCACGGACTGCACTCAACGCCGTCTGCTGAAGTCTAGAATGGAGTTAAGTGAGCTGAGCTCACTCAACGCCGTAGTCTGGATGGCGTTGAGTATACAGAGCTCACTCAACGCCATAAGCTAGACGACGTTGAGTGCACAGACTGCACTCAATGCCTTCTTATGTAGGCTGGATGGCGTTGAGTGAGCAGAGCTCACTCAACGCCATTTTACTCAGAAACTTTTTAAGTTGGGCTGATGGTTTAGTTGAACATGGGCCGGTCTAGGAAGTGGGCCAGAATGCGTTATTGGGCCGTTTTCTATTATTAAGACTTAGTTAAGTCTTATTTTATGATTTTGACCGGCTGTGCCACGTGGCAGAAATCTCCTCTTCCTTCTAGCACTGGCTGAGCGACGGTTTGCATGGCCATTAATGGCTTTTAAGGCTCGACTCCATCCTCTCCCCCTTGAAACGGCTGGATTCAACTCCTCCCGGGGAGAGTAAGAGTTTCCATCCTTCTCTTAGCTGTCTTGGAGCCGTTTCATCTCCCCTCCACCATGGCCGAAGCCTGCTTTTAAGGAGGCATTGTTGGCTGGACAGCTTATACCCCCACCTGCAACCTTGTTTCTCTTTTAAAAGACTCCCTAGACTTAGAGAGGAAGTTTTCACCCTTGCCCGATAAAGCTAGAGCTTATTACCTTACTGTTGAGGAATTCCGGCGATACCACCACAGCGCAAATGGCATCACGACGATCGACTCGACTCCAAACCGCGAATAAGGTCCTCCTCTATCTTTTCTTCTATGGATAGATCTTAGGAACAATTAGGAGAGTAATCGGGCTCAATAGAGCTTGATCGGGTGAGCGTTTTCATGGGTTTTTTCGAAATGCATGGTGGTCTGGTTCGCCGGAAACCACCACCTCCGGCGACAAAACCACCACTGACCGATAGCCGCCACCTCGATGGAGGTAGTGGTGGCGGTGGCTGGCCAGGGAGGTGGCCAAATGGTCGGCGGTGGCTCAAGCAAAGCTACAGGTTTTAAGCATTTTTAGGTTACTGGTTTCGGGTTTTTTTTTGAGAAGATGAACAGTAACTTATAATACTAAATTATTATATTTATACATATTATATAACAATTTATCACTTTTATCAAGCTCATTTTGATGCTATTAAATGAGGCACTTAAGAGGCCATTTTAGAAAAAATTGCCAGTCACAGAAGTTGTAGCCCTTCGAGTCTAGATAATTCTAAAATATATTTCAACTCGATTGGGTAAGTGGTTTGACCACAGCACCTATTTTGGTGGGACCTATACCTAGGGCTATCCTGAGGTTCAAATGGATACCCACCTTTCATCCCTTGTCCAAATGAGCTGAACTTTGGTCAAGGAGTTTACCTTTGCTATATCTAGGGCCTGTCTAAAAATGAGAATTTTGGAGATTATTTTTTTATAGTTTTTGGAAACATTTAATAAACCATGTATAAATTATTTTGGTGTCTTAAACACCTCAAAATCCCTACAAATTTGGGTGGGTAGTCTTAGAGGGCATGTTAAGGCTCTTGTAAAAGTTTCATCTCATTTGGAGATGTTTTGAAAAGGCATTTATCCAACCCTAGGTTGACCCTTATAGGGTTATTTAGGTCCAAACACCCCCTTGGGGTTTTGAGTGGTCAAATCACCTCAACATAGGCTGAAATTTTGGAAATTGACTTGGCCTTGCTAATGACACCCTCTTAAGGAAAATGGTGTGATTTAGGGTTGATTTACACTAGGGTTCAAACTCAAACCCTAAGAAAGGGTTTTTGAGTGTTGTGAAGGGCATAGGAGAAAATGCCCTTGTGTGACCTTGTAACTCGGTAGAGTTGAAGGTAGTGAATCCTAAGTTCTCTGGTAGAAATATTAGACACCTCAAAACCCTAACCCTAGTTTTAGGGTAGAAGCTCAATTATGAAAACACAGCTACTAAACCTTAGTTAAAAGTTTTGAAACTTGGGTGGAGAAAGTTTTAGACAAGGTAGAACCCTTAGTAATTTTATTAGGATTTTATGGATTATATTTCAAGTACTTTATTTGTTAGGTATCAATTTGCTCAAACTAGTGTTTTAATTATTTTGATTACTCTGTTCATTTGAATCTGATTGAACTTGGTCAACAGATGCTTTATGTCTAAATGAATATCCCTGAATTTTGTTACAAATTCTAGTTTATTATATCTAGTACTTCCTTCACAAGTTCGATAAGAGAAATTATGGTCAATAAATCATTTAGATCAAGTTACCTACTGTAAAATTATGAAACCTGGAAAATGATGTTTTCAGATCAATATCTAGTTATATAATTTTATTCATGATTTTTAGGAGAATATTTATAATACTTTCTTCACAAATATTGCTTTTTGAGATTTTTATAATTATTTATTCTAGAACTAAATCCCCATTGAAGAATTATGAAATTTGGCCACTGATGTTTTTAGGAACTAATCTACTTTAGAAGATTAATTAAAAATTTTATGATGATTATCTACTGCACTTACTTCATTAATGGAAGGAGATAGGATTTTTTATCAAAATTAAATTAGAAGCCTGAAAATACTGGAAAAATTGTTATATCTTGGCTTTACGTTTAAATTGTTGTTTAGAAATTTATCATCATTTTATGAAGCTTTATACATACCTGAAAAGTGCACTTCATGTTCAATTTGTAGCCGTTAGTAGCTTTAAAGAAAATTAATTAAATGCTAGATAAATTAGAAAAATTACAATTTTCTGGATTTAGTCTATTTGTGTCATGATAAGTCTCCGGTAAATAATTTAGGGCATTTGGATGATTATCTAGATTATCTCCTATTCGGTTCGACATATAGTCTAGGTTGCTCTGCATATAGCAAAATGTTAAATTGTAATAGGACATGATCTGGGATAGTTGTTGGAGTTAGTTATTTCGGCTGGGTGGATAAATGCGGATGATTTTGCAATAGAATGATATGAAGAGTAGGGATAAGTTGTTTGGCTAGAGTTTAGAGGTGATCGGGTTCGACGAAAGATCATCTTCCCCGAAGAGAGGATGTTTAAAAATCACACTAGGTTAGTCTATCGTAATATGAGAAGGTAATGGGTAAGGGAATCAACCAATAACAATAAGTTCCTTGCGAAAGGGAATGATGGGCTTCAGCTACCATCATAGTTCCTAGTGCCCTTTGAGAGCCGTTCAATGGGAATACTGGGGGCAGTCCTGGGTTAACGTAAACTGTATTAACAAACTGATAAGAGTAACTTAGTAATTAGGGTTGCACGTTTCACAAACACTATTAGCACAGGAAGATAGTTGGGAGCTTCGGCTCGGTTGGTTAAGAGACGGACAGAATGGTCCGGGGAGCTTCGGCTCGGTTAGTTAAGAGACAGACAGAATGGTCCGGGGAGCTTCGGCTCGATTGGTTTGATACGATAAATATTGCATGTGCATAGTAAGGAAAGAAAATTAAGGTGGTGGGTCTTCGGTATTGGAGGGTCGATGCACCGACACCAATACGCTGACTCGGCAAGTGTGGTTAGCACTTTGCCAACAGATGTCCGGTGCGCCAGCCGGCAATAATACATAGGAGTCCGCTTTGTGCACCAAGCATTTAGGCATACGATATGTCTGACTGGTACTGCTTTACTTGTTTAGAGGTGGGCGAGGCCCAACCCACCGCTTCCGTCTGGCACTACGGAGGTATCCTGGGAGGTAACGGCTCCGAAAGAGGGAACTAAAGGTCTGTGTACACAGAGTCGGGTGTGTGTGTTGCACTTGCATGATTTATCATACCCACTACCATGTAATGGTATAATCAATTCATTTAACCCCTAACACCTAATTTGTAAGTGGAATTGGACGCTTATACAATAGGCCTTGCAAAACGACCCCTTGGTCTATAAGCTTGTGTGGGCAAGTTTCTAAATTAAGGTTAAATTTAATATTTATATATGCTATTGTTTGATAACCGACACCCCAACGTATAAGTGGTATTGGACACTTTATACGATGGGAGCCTTGCAGAAGATCCCTTGGCTTAGGTGCTTCCGCACATAAGTTAAGGTTACATTTCCTACTTTTTGTTATTGCCATTATTTATAATACAATTGCTAGCATAGGTCCGTTGTTACCTGCTTTTGATTTATTCTCCACCTTCATATCCTTCCCTTTTTCCTCTCTGCTCGGTACTTAGGAGCCATGGGGGAAGGGGTATGGGATGATAGGGCTTAGACTTATGACTAACGGTTTTCGGACCACATCATTTAGGGGATCGTGGAGCCTAGCATGGAGGAGCAGCCCCGAAGGTCGGCCCGCTTGGAGGTAGGGCAGTCTAGCTCAGGAGTTCAGACAGCTGGGACTGTGAGACCCGACTTATAGTAGATATTTTAGTTTGTTTCTGTATGAGTGACCTGTTGTGAGGATTATGATGTATCGGGAATAATCCCTTACTTTCAGTACCCTGTATATTATTTCTGTGGACTCTCCCTTTGTGAAGACTTTTATTTCTGTACATTTTATATTTGTGGACTTGCTTTTCATTTATTGTGCTATCTTGTTGTGATCGATTTTGCCGGTAGAATCGGCGCCTTGTGGTGATGACCCCTTCAGGACGTGAAGGTGTCACCGCAAAGCAGCGATCCTGGGCCTAAGACCTCGGTGTTTAAAAAGAAAAAAAGGGGGGCGGGGGTATTACAGCGGCTCCTTCTATGTTTGAGAGATTTACTCATATCCACAACCTCTCGATCATTTAAGATACGGATCTAGGAGCGAAAACGTATTCGTGAAATATGAATTCGATATAAAATAATTCAAAGATAAATCGATAGCGATAAAAACAAAGTTTATTTTATTCAAAGATTATCATGATCATGTGCTAAAGAAATTAGCTACTTAACATGAAATAAAAGTTACATTAAAAGTAAAAGGAAGACATGATTGCAAAATAAGAAATCTTTAATTAAAATAACAACACAAAGCTATTCTAAGAAATTGAAGAGTACAGAAAGAAATGCATAAAAACAGTAAACTAAGCTATAAAATAAGCCTAAAACTTGCTCGTAATCCCTTGTCGAGTTCTCTTGAGGCTATGCATATTGGACCGTGGGGAACCTTGGGAGAAGCTCTTACCCCTGGTCGAGTTCTCCTATAACAATATCTATCAATCCAGCATCAGGATGGTGCCTTACGAAGCCTTGTATGGAAGGAGATTTAGGACTCCGCTTTCATTGATTCAGGATGAGGATCCAAAGGTGTTGGGATAAGATTTTGTTGAAGACACCGAGGCTCAGGTGAGACTTATACGGGACAAGATGTAGGAAGCGCAGAGCTGAAAGGCCATGTATTACGATGCCTGACACTGTCAGATAGAGTTTCAGGTGGGAGACCGGGTTTTCTTGAAGATCCGGCCCATGCACGGAGTTTCACGGGTGCGTGGTCGAAAGAAGAAGCTCAGCCCTAGGTATATGGGCCCTTACAGGATCCTGGAGAGGATCGGGCCCCTAGCTTACATGCTGGAGTTGCCCCCAGAACTTGCAGGTTTACACGATGTGTTCCATATTTCTTAACTTAGGAGGGCTCTACTGCGCTTGGAACAGCAGATTTTGACCGCAGATGGGCCGGTAGCTTCCGAACTGTTAGTTCACCTAGAGTCAGTTCGGATCGATGACAGAGGAGTACGGACCTTGCGTCGCAAGAAAGTTCCATTAGTCAAGGTTCTGTGGAGGAACCACGGTCAGGAGGAGCATACCTGGGAACTGCAGGACCTGATGCGATAAAAGTATCCGGAGCTATTCAGTCAGGTATACCTCACAACCTCTCAGGACATTCAATTTACTTTCCTATTTTCAACTAGTAGGACTAAAATTTCAAGAATAGGGGCTAATCTTTTGTTTATTGGGGTCTAGACTTTGTCAAATGGGCGAATTGGTCTTAGATTTGACTATCGTCTTCAAACCTCACACATAAAACATGACATTGTGATGTAAATCTTTCAATTCTCATGGGATGTTACAAGTTTCTTTCTCCCTGATAGGAGCCCCCGCAGGCTTAACCTTGATTTCGGGGATGAAATCTTTGCTTTATTTATTGGGATTTGTAACATCCCATTCCCGGCTAGACCCCTAGGAGTGGTTTTGCCATGACTAGGTAATGAAAAAACCCTCGAAAACCCAAAATACCAAGAGAGCTTAGGTAGGAAGGTGAAAATCACCTTGGTCTGAAAATAGTAGGTCAAAAACTTGCTTAAAATTAGATTAGGACTCGGGCGTTGACTGAGTTGAGTGCACTCAACGCCATAAGTAGAATGGCGTTGAGTGCACTGACTGCACTCAACGCCATCTTACAGGAGGGTTGGCATTGAGTGCGTCGAGTGCACTCAACGCCATAAGTTGAATGGCGTTGAGTGCACTGACTACACTCAACGCCATCTGGTGTTGTCTGGATGGCGTTGAGTGAGCTGAGCTCACTCAACGCCATAGACTGGATAGCGTTGAGTGAGCTTAGCTCACACAATGCCGTCTAATGTTGTCTGGATGGCGTTGAGTGAGCTGAGCTCACTCAATGCTGTAGACTGGACGGCGTTGAGTTAGCTAAGCACACTCAACGCCATCTGATGTTGTCTAGATGGCGTTGAGTTAGCTGAGCTCACTCAACGTCGTAGACTAGATGGCGTTGAGTGAGCTTAGCTCACTCAACGTCGTCTGATGTTGTCTGGATGGCGTTGAGTGAGCTGAGCTCACTCAACGCCGTAGACTGGATGGCGTTGAGTGAGCTTAGCTCACTCAACGTCATCTGATGTTGTCTGGATGGCGTTGAGTGAGCTGAGCTCACTCAACGCCGTAGACTGGATGGCGTTGAGTGAGCTTAGGTCACTCAACGCCATCTGATATTGACTGGATGGCGTTGAGTGAGATGAGCTCACTCAACGCCGTTGACTGGATGGCATTGAGTGAGCTTAGCTCACTCAACGCAATAAACTAAATAGCGTCGAGTGCACGGACTGCACTCAACGCCGTCTGCTGAGGTCTGGAATGGAGTTGAGTGAGCTGAGCTCACTCAACGCCGTAGTCTGGATGGCGTTGAGTGAGTAGAGCTCACTCAATGCCATAAGCTAGACGGCGTTGAGTGCACAGACTGCACTCAATGCCATCTAAAGTAGGATGGATGGCGTTGAGTGAGCAGAGCTCACTCAACGCCATTTTACTAAGAAACTTTTTAAGCTGGGCTGATGGTTCAGTTGAACCGGGCCGGTCTAGGAAGTGGGCCAGAATGCGTTATTGGGCCGTTTTCTCTTATTAAAACTTAGTTAAGTCTTATTTTATGATTTTGACCGGCTGTGCCACGTGGCGGCCATCTCCTCTTCCTTCTAGCCATGGATGAGCGACGGTTTGCATGGCCATTAATAGCTTTTAAGGCTCGGCTCAATCCTCTACCCCTTGAAACGGCTGGATTGAACTCCTCCCGGGGAGAGGAGGAGTTTCCAGCCTTCTCTTAGCTGTCTTGGAGTCATTTCATCTCCCCTCCACCATTGCCGAAGCATGCTTTTAAGGAGGCATTGATGGCTAGACAGCTTATACCCCCACCCGCAGCCTTGTTTCTCTTTTAAAAGACTCCCTAGACTTAGAGAGGAAGTTTTCACCCTTGCCTGATAAAGCTAGAGCTTATTACCTTACTGTTGAGGAATTCCGGCGATACCACCACCGCGAAAATGGCATCACGAGGATCGACTCGACTCCAAACCGCGAATAAGGTCCTCCTCTACCTTTTCTTCTATAGATAGATCTTAGGAACTATTAGGAGAGACATCGGGCTCAATAGAGCTGGATCGGGTGAGCGTTTTCATGGGTTTTTCCGAAATGCATGGTGGTCAAGTTCGCCGGAAACCACAACCTCCGGCGGCAAAACCACCACTGACCGATAGCCACCACCTTGACTGAGGTAGTGGTGGCGGTGGCTGGCCAGGTAGGTGGCCAAATGGCCGGCAGTGGCTCAAGAAAAGCTACAGGTTTTAAGAATTTTTAGGTTACTGGTTTCGGGTTTTTTTTGAGAAGATGAACAGTAACTTATAATACTAAATTATTATATTTATAAATAATATATAACAATTTATCACTTTTATCAAGCTCATTTTGATGCTATTAAATGAGGCACTTAAGTGGCCATTTTAGAAAAAATGGCCAGTCACAGAAGGGTTAGCCCTTTGAGTCTTGATAATTCTAAAATATATTTCAACTCGATTGGGTAAGTGGTTTGACCACATCACCTTTTTTGGTGGGACCTATACCTAGGGCTATCCTGAGGTTCAAATGGATACCCACCTTTCATCCCTTATCCAAATGAGCTGAACTTTTGTAAGGAGTTTACCTTAGCTATATCTAGGGCCTGTCTAAAAATGAGAATTTTTGGAGAATATTTTTTTATAGTTTTTGGAAACATTTAATAAACCATGTATAAATTATTTAGGTGTCTTAAACACCTCAAAATCCCCATAAATTTGGGTGGGTAGTCTTAGAGGGCATGTTAAGTCTCTTGTAATAGTTTCTTCTCATTTGGAGATGTTTTGAATAGGCTTTTATCCAACCCTTGGTTGACCTTTATAGGGTTATTTAGGTCCAAACACCCCCTTGGGATTTTGAGTGGTCAAATTACCTCAACAGAGGCTGAAATTTTGGAAAATGACTTGGCCTTGCTAATGACACCCTCTTAAGGAAAATGGTGTGATTTAGGGTTTATTTACCCTAGGGTTCAAACTCAAACCCTAAGAAAGGGTTTTTGATTGTTTTGAAGGGCATAGGAGAAAATGCCCTTGTGTGACCTTGTAACTCAGTAGAGTTGAAGGTAGTGAATCCTAAGTTCTCTGGTAGAAATTTTAGAGGATTTGGAGGTAGGTAGACACCTCAAAACCCTAACCCTAGTTTTAGGGTAGAAGCTCAATTATGAAAACACAGCAACTAAACCTTAGTTAAAAGTTGTGAAACTTGGGTGGAGTAAGTTTTAGACAAGGTAGAACCCTTAGTAATTTTATTAGGATTTTATGGATTATATTTCAAGTACTTTATTTGTTAGGTATCAATTTGCTCAAACTAGTGTTTTAATTATTTTGATTACTCTGTTCATTTGAATCTGATGGAACTTGGTCAGCAGATGCTTTATGTCCAAATGAATATCCCTGAATTTTGTTACAAATTCTAGTTTATTATATCTAGTACTTCCTTCACAAGTTCGATAAGAGAAATTATGGTCAATAAATCATTTAGATCAAGTTACCTACTGTAAAATTATGAAACCTGGAAAATGATGTTTTCAGATCAATATCTAGTTGTATAATTTTATTGATGATTTTTAAGAGAATATTTATAATACTTGCTTCACAAATATAGCTTTTTGAGATTTTGGTAATTATTTATTCTATAACTAAATCCCCATTGAAGAATTATGAAATTTGGCCACTGATGTTTTTAGGAACTAATCTACTTTAGAAGATTAATTAAGAATTTTTGGATGATTATCTACTGCACTTACTTCATTAATGGAAGGAGATAGAATTTTTTATAAAAATTAAATTAGAGTCCCTAAAATACTAGAAAAATTGTTATATCTTGGCTATACGTTTAAATTGTTTTTTAGGAGCTTATCATCATTTTATGAAGCTTTATACATACCTGAAAAGTGCACTTAATGTTCAATTTGTAGCCCTTAGAAGCTTTAAAGAAAATTAATTAAATGCCAGATAAATTAGAAAAATTACAATTTTCTTGATTTAGTCTATTTGTGTCATGATAAGTCTCTAGTAAATAATTTAGGGTATTTGGATGATTATCTAGATTATCTCCTATTCGGTTCGACATATAGTCTAGGTTGGTCTGCATATAGCAAAATGTTAAATTATAATAGGACATGATCTGGGATAGTTGTTGGAGTTAGTCATTTTGGTTGGGTGGATAAATGTGAATGATTTTGCAATAGAATGATATGAAGAGTTGGGAGAAGCGGTTTGGCTAGAGTTTAGAGGTGATCGGGTTCGACGAAAGATCATCTTCCCCGAAGAGAGAAAGTTTAAAAATCACACTAGGTTAGTCTATCGTAATATGAGAAGGTAATGGGTAAGGGAATCAACCAATAACAATAAGTTCCATGCAAAAGGGAACGATGGGCTTCAGCTACCATCATAGTTCCTTGTGCCCTTTGAGAGCCGTTCACAGGGAATACCGGGGACAGTCCTGGGTTAACGTAAACTGTATTAACAAACTGATAAGAGTAACTTAGTAATTAGGGTTGCACGTTTCACAAACACTATTAGCACAGGAAGATAGTTGGGAGCTTCGGCTCGGTTGGTTAAGAGACGGACAGAATGGTCCGGGGAGCTTCGGCTCGGTTGGTTATGAGACAGACAGAATGGTCCGGGGAGCTTCGACTCGATTGGTTTGATACGATAAATATTGCATGTACATAGTCAGGAAAGAAAATTAAGATGGCGGGTCTTCGGTATTGGAGGGTGGATACACCGACACCAATATGCTGACTCGACAAGTGTGGTTAGCACTTCTCCAACAGATGTCCAGTGCGCCAGCCGACAATAGTACGTAGGAGTCCGCTTTGTGCACCAAGCATTGAGACATACGATAGGTCTTACCGGTTGTGCTTTACTTGTTTAGAGGTTGGCGAGGCCCAACCCACCGCTTTCGTCTGGCACTACGGAGGTATCCTGGGAGGTAACGGCTTCGAAAGGGGGAACTAAAGGTCTGTGTACACAGAGTCAGGTGTGTGTGTTGCACTTGTATGATTTATCATACCCACTTAATGGAATAATCGATTCATTTAACCCCTGACACCTAATGTATAAGTGGAATGGGACGCTTATATAATAGGCCTTGCAAAACGACCCCTTGGTCTATAAGCTTGTGTGGGCAAGTTTATAAATTAAGGTTAAATTTAATATATATATGTTGTTGTTTGATAACTGACACCCCAATGTATAAGTGGTATGGGACACTTTATACGATGGGAGCCTTGCAGAAGATCCCTTGGCTTAGGTGCTTCCGCACATAAGTTAAGGTTACATTTCCTACTTTTTGTTATTGCCATTATTTATAATACAATTGCTAGCATAGGTCCGTTGTCACCTGCTTTTGATTTATTCTCCACCTTCATATCCTTCCCTTTCTTCCTCTATGGTCGGTACTTAGGAGCCATGGGGGAAGGGGTAGGGGATGATAGGGCTTTGTCTTATGACTAACGGTTTTCGGACCACATCATTTAGGGGATCGTGGAGCCCAGCATGGAGGAGCAGCCCCGGAGGTCGGCCTGCTTGGAGATAGGGAAGTCTAGCTCAGGAGTTCAGACAGCTGGGACTGTGAGTCCCGACTTACAGTAGATGTTTTAGTTTGCTTCCGCATGAGTGACCTGTAGTGAGGATTATGATGTACCGGGCATAAGCCCTTACTTTCAGTACACTTTATATAATTTCTGTGGACTCTCCCTTTGTGGAGACTTTTATATCTGTACATTTTATATTCGTGGACTTGCTTTTCATTTATTGTGCTATCTTTCTGTGATTGATTTGGCCCGCAGAATCGGTGCCTTGTGGTGATGACCCCTTCAGGACGTGAAGGTGTCACCGCAAAGCGGCGATCCTTGGCCTAAGACCCCGGTGTTTAAAAAGAAAAAAAAGGGGGTCTCACAGCGGCTCCTTCTATGTTTGAGAGATCTACTCGTATCCACAACCTCTCGATCATTTAAGATACGGATCTAGGAGCGAAAACGTATTCGTGAAATATGAATTTGATATAAAATAATTCAAAGATAAATCGATAGCGATAAAAAAAGAGTTTATTTTATTCAAAGATTATCATGATCATGTGCTAAAGAAATTAGCTACTTGACATGAAATAAAAGTTATATTAAAGTAAAAGGAAGACATGATTACAAAATAAGAAAGCTTTAAATAAAATAACAACACATAACTATTCTAAGAAATTGAAGAGTATAGAAAGAAATGCATAAAATAGTAAACTAAGCTATAAAATATGCCTAAAACTAGCTCATATCCCTGGTCGAGTTCTCTTGAGGCTATGCATATTGGACCGTGGGGAACCTTGGGAGAAGCTCTTACCCCTGGTCGAGTTCTCCTATAACAACATCTATCAATCCAGCATCAGGATGGTGCTTTATGAAGCCTCTTATGGAAGGAGATGTAGGACTCCGCTTTCATTGATTCAAGATGAGGATCCAAAGGTGTTGGGATCAGATTTTGTTGAAGACACTGAGGCTCAGGTGAGACTTATACGGGACAAGATGCAGGAAGCGCAGAGCCGACAAGCCATGTATTACAATGCCTGATACTGTTAGATAGAGTTTCAGGTGGGAGACCGGGTTTTCTTGAAGATCCGGCCCATGCACGGAGTTTCACGGGTGCGTGATCGAAAGAAGAAGCTAAGCCCTAGGTATATGGGCCCTTATAGGATCCTGGAGCGGATCGGGCCCCTAGCTTACAGGCTAGAGTTGCCCCCAGAACTTGCAGGTTTACACGACGTGTTCCATATTTCTTCACTTAGGAGGGCTCTACTGCGCCCAAAACAGCAGATTTTGACTGCAGATGGGCAGGTAGCTTCCGACAAGTCAGTTCACCTAGAGTCAGTTCGGATCGATGATAGAGGAGTACAGACCTTGCGTCGCAAGAAAGTTCCATTAGTCAAGGTTCTGTGGAGGAACCACGGTCAGGAGGAGCATACCTGGGAACTGCAGGACTTGATGCGATAAAAGTATCTGGAGCTATTCAGTCAGGTATACCTCACAACCTCTCAGGACGTTCAATTTACTTTCCTATTTTCAACTAGTAGGACTGAAATATCAAGAATAGGAGCTAATCTTTTGTTTATTGGGGTCTAGACTTTGTCAAATGGGCGAATTGGTCTTAGATTTGACTATCGTCTTCAAACCTCAAACATCAAACATGGCATCGTGATGTAAATCTTTTAATTCTCATGGGATGTTACAAGTTTCTTTCTCCCCGATAGGAGCCCCCGCAGGCTAAACCTTGATTTCGGGGACAAAATCTTTGTTTTATTTATTGGGATTTGTAATATCCCAATTCCGACTAGACCCCGAGGAGTGGTTTTGCCATGACTAGGTAATAACAAAACCCTAAGAAACCCAAAAGACCAAGAGAGCTTAGGTAGGAAGGTGAAAATCACCTTGGTCTGATAATAGTAGGTCAAAAACTTGCTTAAAATTCGATTAGGACTCGGGCGTTGAGTGCGTTGAGTGCACTCAACGCCATAAGTATAATGGCGTTGAGTGCACTGACTGCACTCAACGCCATCTTACATGCGGGTTGGCATTGAGTGCGTCGAGTGCACTCAACGCCATAAGTTGAATGGTATTGAGTGCACCGAATACACTCAACGCCATCTAGTGTTGTCTGGATGGCGTTGAGTGAGCTGAGCTCACTCAACGCCGTAGACTGGATGGCGTTGAGTGAGCTTAGCTCACTCAATGCCGTCTAATGTTGTATGGACTGCGTTCAGTGAGCTGAGCTCACTCAACGCCATAGACTGGACGACGTTAAGTGACCTAAGCACACTCAACGCCATTTTATGTTTTCTGGATGGCGTAGAGTGAGCTGAGCTCACTCAACGTCATAGACTGGATGGCGTTGAGTGAGCTTAGCTCACTCAACGTTGTCTGATGTTTTCTGGATGGCGTTGAGTGAGCTGAGCTCACTCAACGTCGTAGACTGGCTGGCGTTGAGTGAGCTTAGCTCACTCAACTCCATCTGATGTTGACTGGATGGCGTTGAGTGAGAAGAGCTCACTCAACGCCATTGACTGGATGGCATTGAGTGAGCTTAGCTCACTCAATGCCATAAACTAAACAGCTTTGAGTGCACGGACTGTACTCAACGTCGTCTGTTGAGGTCTGAAATGGAGTTGAGTGAGCTGAGCTCACTCAACGTCGTAGTCTGCATGGCATTGAGTGAGTAGAGCTCACTCAATGCCATAAGCTAGACGACGTTTAGTGCACAGACTGCACTCAATGCCATCTTAAGTAGGCTGGATGGCGTTGAGTGAGTAAAGCTCACTCAACGCCATTTTACTTAGAAACTTTTTAAGCTGGGCTGATGGTTCAGTTGAACCGGGCCGGTCTAGGAAGTGGGCCAGAATGCGTTATTGGGCCGTTTTCTCTTATTAAGACTTAGTTAAGTCTTATTTTATGATTTTGACCGGCTGTGCCACGTGGCAGCTATCTCCTCTTCCTACTAGCCATGGCTGAGCGACGATTTGCATGGCTATTAATGGCTTTTAAGGCTCGGCTCCATCCTCTCCCCTTGAAACGGCTGGATTCAACTCTTCCCGGGGAGAGGAGGAGTTTACAGCCTTCTCTTAGCTGTCTTGGAGTCATTTCATCTCCCCTCCACCATGGCCGAAGGCATGCTTTTAAGGAGGCATTGATGGATGGACAGCTTATACCCCCACCCGCAGCCTTGTTTCTCTTTTAAAAGACTCTCTAGACTTAGAGAGGAAGTTTTCACCCTTGCCCGATAAAGCTAGAGCTTATTACCTTACTGTTGAGGAATTCCGGCGATACCACCACCGCGCAAATGGCATCACGACGATCAACTCGACTCCAAACTGCGAATAAGGTCCTCCTCTACCTTTTCTTCTATGGATAGATCTTATGAACTATTAGGAGAGACATCGGGCTCAATAGAGCTGGATCGGGTGAGCGTTTTCATGGGTTTTTCTGAAATGCATGGTGGTCGGGTTCGCCGGAAACCACCACCTCTGGCGGCAAAACAACCACTGACCTATAGCCACCACCTCGACGGAGGTAGTGGTGGCGGTGGCTGTCCAGGGGGGTGGCCAAATGGCCGGCGGAGGCTCAAGCAAAGCTACAGGTTTTATGAATTTTTAGGTTACTGATTTCGGGTTTTTTTTGAGAAGATGAACAGTAACTTATAATACTAAATTATTATATTTATACAAAATATATAACAATTTATCACTTTTATCAAGCTCATTTTGATGTTATTAAATGAGGCACTTAGAGGCCATTTTAGAAAAAAATGGCCAGTCACAGAAGGGTTAGCCCTTCGAGTCTAGATAATTCTAAAATATATTTTAACTCGATTGGGTAAGTGGTTTGACCACAGCACCTATTTTGGTGGGACCTATACCTAGGGCTATCCTGAGGTTGAAATGGATCCAACCTTTCATCCCTTGTCCAAATGAGCTGAACTTTGGTCAAGGAGTTTACCTTTGCTATATCTAGGGCCTGTATAAAAATTAGAATTTTTGGAGAATATTTTTTTATAGTTTTTGGAAACATTTAATAAACAATGTATAAATTATTTAGGTGTCTTAAACACCTCAAAATCCCCACAAATTTGGGTGGGTAGTCTTAGAGGGCATGTTAAGGCTCTGGTAAAAGTTTCATCTCATTTGGAGATGTTTTGAATAGGTTTTTATCCAACCCTAGGTTGACCCTTATAGGGTTATTTAGGTCCAAACACCCCCTTGGGGTTTTGAGTGGTCAAATCACCTCAACAGAGACTGAAATTTTGGAAACTGACTTGGCCTTGCTAATGACACTCTCTTAAGGAAAATGGTGTGATTTAGGGTTGATTTACACTAGGGTTAAAACTCAAACCCTAAGAAATGGTTTTTGAGTGTTGTGAAGGCATAAGAGAAAATGCCCTTGTGTGACCTTGTAACTCAGTAGAGTTGAAGTTAGTGAATCCTAAGTTCTCTAGTAGAAATCTTAGAGGATTTGGAGGTAGGTAAGCACCTCAAAACCCTAACCCTAGTTTTAGGGTAGAAGCTCAATTATGAAAACACAGCTACTAAACCTTAGTTAAAAGTTGTGAAACTTTGGTGGAGTAAGTTTTAGACAAGGTAGAACCCTTAGTAATTTTATTAGGATTTTATGGATTATATTTCAAGTACTTTATTTGTTAGGTATCAATTTGCTCAAACTGGTGTTTTAATTATTTTGATTACTCTGTTCATTTGAATCTGATGGAACTTGGTCAGCAGATGCTTTATTTCCAGATGAATATCCCTGAATTTTGTTACAAATTCTAGTTTATTATATCTAGTACTTCCTTCAGATGTTCGATAAGAGAAATTATGGTCAATAAATCATTTAGATCAAGTTACCTAATGTAAAATTATGAAACCTGGAAAATGATGTTTTCAGATCAATATCTAGTTGTATAATTTTATTTATGATTTTTAGGAGAATATTTATAATACTTGCTTCACAAATATAGCCTTTTGAGATTTTGGAAATTATTAATTCTAGAACTAAATCCCCATTGAAGAATTATGAAATTTGGCCACTGATGTTTTTAGGAACTTATCTACTCTAGAAGATTAATTAATAATTTTTGGATGATTATCTACTGCACTTACTTCATTAATGGAAGGAGATAGGATTTTTTATCAAAATTAAATTAGAGTCCCTAAAATACTGGACAAATTGTTATATCTTGGCTTTACGTTTAAATTGTTGTTTAAGAATTTATCATCATTTTATGAAGCTTTATACATACCTGAAAAGTGCACTTCATGTTCAATTTGTAGCCCTTAGAAGCTTTAAATAAAATTAATTAAATGCTAGATAAATTTGAAAAATTACAATTTTCTGGATTTAGTCTATTTGTGTCATGATAAGTCTCTAATAAATAATTTAGGCATTTGGATGATTATCTAGATTATCTCCTATTCGGTACGACATATAGTCTAGGTTGGTCTGCATATAGCAAAATGTTAAATTGTAATAAGACATGATCTGGGATAGTTGTTGGAGTTAGTCATTTTGGCTGGGTGGATAAATGTGGATGATTTTGCAATAGAATGATATGAAGACTAGGGAGAAGCGGTGTGGCTAGAGTTTAGATGTGATCGGGTTCGACGAAAGATCGTCTTCTCTGAAGAGAGAAAGTTTAAAAATCACACTGGGTTAGTCTATCGTAATATGAGAAGGTAATTGGTAAGGGAATCAACCAATAACAATAAGTTCCTTGCGAAAGGGAATGATGGGCTTCACCTACCATCATAGTTCCTAGTGCCCTTTGAGAGCTGTTCACAGGGAATACCGGGGGCAGTCCTGGGTTAACGTAAACTGTATTAACAAACTGATAAGAGTAACTTAGTAATTATGGGTTGCACATTTCACAAACACTGTTAGCACAGGAAGATAGTTGGGAGCTTCGGCTCAGTTGGTTAAGAGACGGACAGAATGGTCCGGGGAGCTTCGGCTCGGCTGGTTAAGAGACAGACAGAATAGTCCAGGGAGCTTCGGCTCGATTGGTTTGATACAATAAATATTGCATATGCATAGTCAGGAAAGAAAATTAATGTGGTGGGTCTTCGATATTGGAGGGTCGATGCACCGACACCAATACGCTGACTCGGCAAGTGTGGTTAGCACTTCGCCAACAGATGTCCGGTGCGCCAGCCGGCAATAGTACGCAGGAGTCCGCTTTGTGCACCAAGCATTGAGGCATACGATAGGTCTGACGGTAGTGCTTTACTTGTTTAGAGGTGTGTGAGGCCCAACCCACAGCTTCCGTCTGGCACTACGGAGGTATCCTGGGATGTAACGACTCCGAAAGGGGGAACTAAAGGTCTGTGTACACAGAGTCAGGTGTGTGTGTTGCACTTGCATGATTTATCATACCCACTAGCATGTAATGGCATAATCGATTCATTTAACCCCTGACACCTAATGTATAAGTGGAATGGGATGCTTATACAATAGGCCTTGCAAAACGACCCCTTGGTCTATAAGCTTGTGTGGGCAAGTTTATAAATTAAGGTTAAATTTAATATATATATATGATGTTTTTTCATAACCGACACCCCAACGTATAAGTGGTATGGGACACTTTATACGATGGGAGCCTTGCAGAAGATCCCTTGGCTTAGGTGCTTCCATACATAAGTTAAGGTTACATTTCCTACTTTCTGTTATTGCCATAATTTATAATACAATTGCTAGCATAGGTCCATTGTCACCTGCTTTTGATTTATTCTCCACCTTCATATCCTTCCTTTTATTCCTCTCTGCTCGGTACATAGGAGCCATGGGGGTAAGGGTAGGGGATGATAGGGCTTAGTTTTATGACTAACAGTTTTTGGACCACATGATTTAGGGGATCGTGGAGCCCAACATGGAGGAGTAGCCCCGGAGGTCGGCCCGCTTGGAGATAGGGCAGTCTAGCTCAGGAGTTCAGACAGCTGGGACTGTGAGTTCCGACTTATAGTAGCTTTTTTAGTTTGCTTCCGCATGAGTGACCTGTAGTGAGGATTATGATGTATCGGGCATAAGCCCTTACTTTCAGTACCCTTTATATTATTTCTGCGGACTCTCCCTTTATGGAGACTTTTATTTCTGTACATTTTATATCTGTGGACTTGCTTTTCATTTATTGTGCTATCTTTCTATGATCGATTTGGCCGGCAAAATCGGCGCCTTGTGGTGATAACCCCTTCAGGACGTGAAGGTGTCACCGCAAAGCGGTGATCCTGGGCCTAATACCCCGGTGTTTAAAAAGAAAAAAAAGGGGGTCTTACAGCGGCTCCTTCTATGTTTGAGAGATCTACTCATTTCCACAACCTCTCGATCATTTAAGATACGGATCTAGGAGACAAAACTTATTCGTGAAATATGAATTCGATATAAAATAATTCAAAGATAAATCGATAGCGATAAAAAAAGAGTTTATTTTATTCAAAGTTTATCATGATCATGTGCTAAAGAAATTAGCTACTTGACATAAAATAAAAGTTACATTAAAAGTAAAAGGAAGACATGATTGCAAAATAAGAAATCTTTAATTAAAATAACAACACAAAACTATTCTAAGAAATTGAAGATTACAGAATGAAATGCATAAAAACAGTAAACTAAGCTATAAAATAAGCCTAAAACTAGCTCATAATTCTCCTCCTGAGCTTCTGAACTCATCTGGAATTTATAGATTTTTCTTCTTGGAAGTCATGCCCATGGTCACGTCCGTGACATAGGGCGTGTCAGGCTTGGATACTGCTGTCTTGAAAGCCCGGGAACATTGGAGAAAAAACCACCAAAAGTCGTCATTTTGCGGGTCACGCCCATAGGTCACGCCCGTGACCTAGGGCGTGTCTAGTCTGTCATAGGAAACAGCGAGAAGGAGAAATGGCGGGAAGTAATTCTGGCGTGGTTGAGGAGGTCACGCCCTTGGTCACGGGCGTGACCTAGGGCGTGTACTAACTGGGTCAGCAAATGGCTGAAACGGTATAATTTGGGATCACTTCGGCAGTTTCGGGAAGTTCATGCCCAAGGTCATGCCAGTGACAGGGGGCGTGTACTTAGGAAATGTTCCAGAATTGTCCCGGGAAGATTTCTTGAGAAAATAATTTTTTTGAACTAGACACGCCCGTGTTCAAGCCCTAGACACGCCCGTGTTCAAGCCCTAGACACGCCCGTGTCATGGGAGCATGTACTTGTTAAACTCTCCAGATTTGTAGAGAATGTCATCCTCTTTCCGTTGACTGGTTGCACGTCCCATAACTCTTCATGGTTTGAAAGTTATGACCATTTGAAGTTGCGCTATCCGTGACCAAAAATGTTCATTTTCTCCGTTTCAACTCCCCATATGTCCTGCAAGCTCCAAATTGCTATTCGCAGCTCAGATTGACCTGAAATAAGAAAATAAAGAAATTAGAACCATAATTACTTAAATATAATTATAATCTTATTATTAAATAAATAAAAACTATATAAAAATAAATATAATTAGTGACTTATTAAATACCATCATACTTAATCTTTTGCTATTCGAGAGCAAAACTATGAGAAGTATTTATAATAAATTAATATAATTTTTAATTAAATGAAAATTTTATTAAATCAAAAGAGAGTTAAAAATAAACTTTTGGAATTCAAGATTAAGTTCCAAACTATGAAATTAAATAGTAAAGAGAAGGATATTTAGCCAAAAATTTCTCATAAAAATTAATTAGAATTCAAAATTAAGTGATTTAGACAACAAAATTAAATTAGAATTATTCACACTTTTTAACTAAAAAGAAACTTGAAGGAAAAATTTAAACTACTACTTATGATCTCTTAATATTTTAATTTAAGTCTAAAACAATTATATTGGCTAAAGGTTTTTAGGGACAAAGACTATGAAGAGGATTTTGAATTGAGGTGATGAATTTTATCCTCTCACCCCATGCTTTTTTCTTTTTTTTACATTTGCATATGTTTACCAAGAAAATGATGAATTTTATTCTCTCATTTCCCATGACAAATGAACAAATATTTTTTTTCTCTCTTCAAAAACAAAAACAAAATTGGAGTAATGAATTTTATTCTTTAACTCCATCTTTTAGTTTTTTAGGATTGCATATGTATACCAAGGAATACTAGATTCCCATGACATAAGATGAAAAGAAAAATGCATTATTGTAGAAGGGGATAATTAATTTTATTCTCTTATCCCAGTGACATATGGACTAACAAAAAAAATTAAAAAACAAAGAAGAAGCTAAACAATATTTACATTAAATTAAAATAATTAGAGAGCAATTATAGTAAATAAATATTTTCAAAGAATTTTAAGGCATAAGTGATTATAATTAGAATCTAGAAATTGTTAAACTAAACAATCTAAAATTGAAACTAATTATAATTAAGAGAAAAAGAAGTAAATAAGGTGTTCTAAACAAATTTAATTCATAAGTTTATTTCTTAAAATCAAATCACCTAAAAATTAAATTTAACTAACTATGATGAAATAAAAGATTAGAAAATCAAAAATTATAAAAATTCTTATAAATAAACTCAAAATATATTTCTAGAAACCATAAAAAAATAAGTAGGGGTTTATTAAAAAAACTAATTTTTTAAAGGTTTTTTTTTGTAATATATTTTTTTGAGTTTTAATTAAAAATAAGAAAGAAGACTCCACCCCCATACTTAAAAATAAACATTATCCGCAATATTTATAAGCCAAGTAGGAGGGGAAAAACAAAATGAACTAAATTAAAAGATTGAAACAAGAAATTAAAGATATACAAGGGGTGTCTCCTAAGACTGCTTTTCTTTTCCCCGACAACGACGCCAAAAACTTGATGATGATTTTCTATAGTTCTAAAATATTATCCAAACTAAAATCACAAATAGGCAGTGTACCTATCGAAATATAGTATAGGAAATGTCGTATTCGACTCGGGGTCTGTTGAAAACTTCTACTCACGCAAATTAATGTTATTTTATCAAAATAAAAGAAGGGGTAAATTAAACTAAAGAAGGAAGAAACTAAACTAGCAACTAGCACTTAATCTAGACTAACTTTGAATTCAAATAAACTTGCAAACTTTTAATTACCTACTTCGATCGTGTAGCTTCCCAAGATACACAAGCGTCTCTCTCGATCTCATGCTTTTGACTAAACTTTGGTTGATCAATTAAGACATCTCGGCCAGTCGAAACCCCTAAGCTTGCTTTACGCGGTGAACCTCACTATTGGATTTGACTCCAATCCGGAAGATCCATGGCATCCTCTCTCAGGAGTACATGCAACTCCTTCTATCTTTGAGCAATCTACTCGTATCCGCAACAACTCAGTCATTTAAGATACAGATCTAGGATCGAAAATGTATACACGGAAGATGAATTCAATATAAAATAATTCAAAGATAAATCGATAGCGATAAAAAAAGAGTTTATTTTATTCAAAGATTATCATGATCAAGTACTAAAGAAATTAGCTACTTGACCTGAAATAAAAGTTACAATAAAGGTAAAAGGAAGACATGATTGCAAAATAGAAAAGCTTTAATTTAAATAAGAAGACTAAACTATTCTATGAAATTGAAGAGTACCGAAAGAAATGCATAAAAATAGTAAACTAAGCTATAAAATAAGCATAAAACTAGCTCATAATCCTCCTCCTCCTGAGCTTCTAAACTCATCTGGAATTTATATATTTTTCTACTTGGAAGTCACGCCCTTGACATAGGGCGTGTCAGGCTCGGAAACTGCTGTCTTGAAAGCTCGGGAACGTTGGAGAAAAAACCTCCAAAAGTCACCATTTTGCGGGTCAGGCCCCTAGGTCATGCCCGTGACCTAAGGCATGTCTAGTATGTCACAGGAAATAGTGGGAAGGAGAAATTGCGGGAAGTAATTTTGGCATTGCTGAGGAGGTCACGCCCGTGGTCACGGGCGTGACCTAGGGCGTGAACTGATCGGGTCAACAAACGGCTGGAAATGGTACAATTTGGGATCACTTCGGCAGTTTCGGGTAGGTCATGCCCTAGGTCACACCCGTGACAGGGGGCATGTACTTGCGAAATATTCCAAAATTGTCCCAGAAAGATTTCTGGAGAAAACTGTTTTTTTGAACTAGACACGCCCGTGTTCAAGCCCTAGACACGCCCGTGTCATGGGGGCATGTACTTGTTAAACTCTCCAAATATGTAGAGGACGTCGTCCTCTTTCCGTTGATCGGTTGCATGTCTCGTAACTCATCATGGTTTGAAAGTTATGACCATTTGAAGTTCAGCTATCCGTGACCAAAAATGTTCATTTTCTCCGTTTCAACTCCTGATCAGTCCTGCAAGCTCCAAATTGCTATTTGCAGTCCAGATTGACAGGAAATAAGAAAATAAAGCAATTAAAACCATAATTACTAAAATATAATTATAATCTTATTATTAATTAAATAAAAAACTATATAAAAATAAATATAATTAGTGACTTATCAAATATTCCCATACTTAATCTATTGCTATTCCAGAGCAAAACTATGAGAAGTATTTATAATAAATTAATATAATTTTTAATTAAATGAAAATTTTATTAAATCAAAAGAAAGTTAAAAATAAACTTTTGGAATTCATGATTAAGTTCTAAACTTTGAAATTAAAATGTAAAGAAAAATATATTTAGCCAAAAATTTCTCATAAAATTTAATTAGGATTCAAAATAAAGTGATTTAGCCAACAAAATTAAATTAGAATTATTCACACTTTTTAACTAAAAAGAAACTTGAAGGAAAAATTTAAACTACTACTTATGCTCTCTTAATATTTTAATTTAAGTCAAAAAAAATTATATTGGCTAAAGGTTTTTAGGAACAAAGACTATGAAGAGGATTTTGAATTGAGGTGGTGAATTTTATCATCTCACCCCATGCTTTTTTTTTTCTTTTTTTGATATTTGCATATGTTTACCAAGAAAATGATGAATTTTATTCTCTCATTTCCCATGACATATGAACAAATATTTTTTTATCTTTTCAAAAATAAAAACAAAATGGGAGTAATGAATTTTATTCTCTTATTCCATCTTTTAGTTTTTTAGGGTTGCATATGTGTACCAAGGAATGCTAGATTCCCATGACATATGATCTAATAATAAAAAGAAAAATGCAATATTGTACCTGGGGATATTGAATTTTATCCTCTTATCCCCGTGACATATGGTCTAACAAAAAAGAATTAAAAAACAAAGAAGAAGCTAAACAATATTTAGATTAAATTAAAATAATTAGAGAGCAATTATAGTAAATTAAAATTTTCTAAGAATTTTAAAGCATAAGTGATTATAATTAGAATGTAGAAATTGTTAAACTAGACACTCTAAAATTGAAACTAATTATAATTAAGAGAAAAGGAAGTAAATAAGGTGCTCTAAACAAATTTAATTCATAAATTTATTTCTTAAAATCAAATCACCTGAAAAATTAAATTTAACTAAATATGATGAAATAAAAGATTAGAAAATAAAAAATTATAAAAATTCTTATAAATAAACTCCTTATATATTTCTAGAAATCATAAAAAAAATAAGTAGGGGTTTATTAAAAAAACTATTTTTTTAAAGGTTTTTTTTGTAATATATATTTTTTTTATTTTAAATTAAAAATAACAAAGAAGACTCCACCCCCATACTTAAAAATAAACATTGTCCCCAATGTTTATAAGCCAAGTAGGGGGGGGGAAACAAAATGAACTAAATTAAAAAATTGAAACAAGAAATTAAAGATAAACAAGGGGTGTCTCCCAAGAGCGCTTTTATTTTCCCCAGCAACGGCGTCAAAAACTTGATGAAGATTTTCTATAGTTTTAAAAAATTATCCAAACAAAAATCACAAATAGGCAAGTGTACCTATCGAAATATAGTATAGGAAATGTGGTATTCGACTCGGGGCTATTGAGTACTTCTACTCATGCAAATTAATGTTATTTTATCAAAATAAAAGAAGGGGTAAATTAAACTAAAGAAGGAAGAAAATAAACTAGCAACTAGCACTTAATCTAGACTCACTTTGAATTCAAATAAACTTTCAAACTTTTAATTACCTACTTCGACCATGGGGGTTCCCAAGATACAAAAGCATCTTTCTCAAGATCATGCTTCTGACTAAACTTAGGTTGATCGATTAAGACCTCTCAGCCAGTCAAAACCCCTAAGCTTGCTTTACCCGGTGAACCCCACTATTGGATTTGACTCAAATCTGGAAGATCCATGACATCCTCTCTCGAGGAGTACATGCGGCTCCTTCTATCTTTGAGCGATCTACTCATATCCGCAACCACTCGGTCATTTAAGATACGGATCTAGGAACGAAAACGTATTTGCGAAATATGAATTCGATATAAAATAATTCAAAGATAAATCGATAGCGATAAAAAAGAGTTTATTTTATTCAAAGATTATCATGATCAAGAGCTAACAAAATTAGCTACTTGACCTGAGATAAAAGTTACAATAAAAGTAAAAGGAAGACATGATTGCAAAATAGAAAAGCTCTAATTAAAATAACAAGACTAAACTATTCTATAAAATTGAAGAGTACAGAAAGAAATGCTTAAAAATAGTAAACTAAGCTATAAAATAAGCCAAAAACTAGCTCATAATCCTCCTCCTGAGCTTCTGAACTCATCTGGAATTTATAGATTTTTCTGCTTGGAAGTCACGCCTTTGGTCACTCCCGTGACATAAGGCGTGTAAGGCTCGGAAATTGCTGTCTTGAAAGCCCTGGAACGTTGGATAAAAAACTCCCAAAAGTCGTCATTTTGCGGGGCATGCCCCTAGGTCACGCCCTTGACCTAGGGCTTGTCTAGTCTGTTACAGGAAACGGCAGGAAGGAGAAATGGCAGGAAGAAATTATGGCATTGCTGAGGAGGTCACGCCCTTGGTCACTGGCGTGACCTAGGGCGTGTACTGACCGGGTTAGCAAACGGCTGGAAACGGTACAATTTGGGATCACTTAAGCAGTTTCGGGTAGGTCACGCCCTAGCTCACACCCGTGAAAGGAGGTGTGTACTTGGGAAATGTTCCAGAATTGTCCCGGGAAGATTTCTGAAGAAAACTATTTTTTTATTTAGACATGCCCGTGTTCAAGCCCTAGACACGCCCGTGTTGTGGGGCATGTACTTGTGAAACTCTTCAAGTTTGTAGAGGGTGTCAAGCTCTTTCCGTTGACTGGTTGCACGTCCAGTAACTCTTCATGCTTTGAAAGGTATGACCATTTGAAGTTCAGCTATCCGTGACCAAAAATGTTCATTTTCTTTGTTTCAACTCCCGATCAGTCCTGCAAGCTCCAAATTGCTATTCCCAATCCAGATTGACCTGAAATTAGAAAATAAAGCAATTAGAACCATAATTACTAAAATATAATTATAATCTTATTATTAATTAAATAAAAACTACATGAAAATAAATATAATTAGCGACTTATCAAATACCCCCATACTTAATCTTTTGCTATTCCAGAGCAATACTGTGCGAAAGATTTATAATAAATTAATATTATTATTAATAAAATGAAAATTTTATTAAATCAAAAGAGACTTAAAAATAGACTTTTCAATTCAAGATTAAGTTCTAAACTATGAAATTAAAATGTAAAGAAAAAGATATTTAGCCAAAAAATTCTCAAAAAAATTAATTAGAATTCAAAATGAAGTGATTTAGCAAACAAAATTAAATTAGAATTATTCACACTTTTTAACTAAATAGAAACTTTAAGGAAAAATTTAAACTACTACTTATGCTCTCTTAATATTTTAATTCAAGTGTAAAATAATTATATTGGCTAAAAGTTTTTTGGAACAAAGACTATGAAAAGGATTTTGAATTGTGGTGATGAATTTTATCCTCTCACAACATGTTTTTTTTCTTTTTTTTGATATTTGCATAAGTTTACCAAGAAAATAATGAATTTTATTCTCTCATTTTCCATAACATATGAACAAATATTTTTTTCTCTCTTCAAAAACAAAAACAAAATGGGAGTAATGAATTTTATTCCCTTACTACTTCTTTTAGTTTTTTGAGGTTGCACATGTGTACTAAGGAATGCTAGATTCCCATTACATATGACCTAACAATAAAAATAAAAATGCATATGTGTACCACGGGAAAATGTATTTTATCCTCTTATACTTGTTGGGCATTGTATCCACAATGGACCTGATTTTAAGAAGCCCCTGAATAAGCTAAGTTGAATTGACAATGTATTTGACGATCTTCTATCAAGTTGTGCATGCAGCTATTCCATGTTAAGTACACACCAATGCCAGGGTGATGTGGGTCAATATACACGGGTCTACGCAATGTAATCCCTCGTTGAGTAGATCAGTGTGTTGACTCACGTGTGCTCTCTCTATTGGAGTGTACTTATTTTCAAGTACATGGTCGAGGTAGATCAAGAGCAGAAGAGGAGCAAAGATTGGTCAAAGATCAAGTTCATAGGAAGTCACTAACGATTCCCGCCGACTTCTTCCAGCTATCAATTTTCCAAATAGAAATTCTGCCAAGCCAGAATCGACGGGAATCACTAAGTGATTCTCGCTGACTTTGACGGGAATCGTAAGTGATTCCCGCCGATTTGACGAAAATCAGTCTGCATTCCCGCCGATTTCATCCGACTGACAAGGTTTCCAACTGGAATTCTGCCAAGGCAGAATCGACGGGAATCGTGAGTGATTCCCGCCGACTTCGACGGGAATCACCAACAATTCTCACCGATTTTGCCTTAGGCAATTTTCGTCTGTTCGCTGGACAAAACCAAGAGACCGTGCGATGTTTCGGCCGGGGCTATGGCTTTTCCTCTTGGGCCCCACAACAGTCTTTTAGGGTTGGATCAGGGTATATATACATGTGTATTTCGAACTTCTACAGTAACTATTCACGAGAAATCAAAAGCAGTCGACGTCGTGCCCTAGCCGATCACGGAATCCGCCGATCGCCTGTAGCCGCTCGCAAGTTCGTCGTCACCGTTGATCGTTGATCTCAGTGCTTCTTTGATCTTCCGACGACAGTACCGAGGCAAGACGAGCATCTCACGCATCTCTCTTGAGATCTCTTGTCTCTCAATTCGTTGAACGAGTTTAGTTCTTCATTCCGAATCGATTGAGACGACTGATCCGACTGAGATCGTTCGTAGACCTTGCTTGCTTCGTCAAGAAGTTTGGATCTACAGAGTATCGCTGCCGCAATCTCTTTTTGCCGCTAATCTTGGCAAGATCCTCTCCAAGAGATAACTCCGATTGTGGACTCTTCGTAACTTTCAAGAAAGCCTCAACAAACGAAGAAGGACATTGGATTCTCCAAAAGCGTTGTTTGTATTTTCTTATACATTCTATTTTGGTTTTGTTTTAAAGGAATTTTTATTCCTAGTTGTAAGGGTTGGGTGCAACCCGTATTGGTGGAGTTGTGACTCCTTTATTGGAAGGGTTCCTTCCGTAGTGTGAGGATTAGATTTCAATCAGTTTGGGGAAGCGACCGAGTCATCCCTTGGTGGGAGATAGGTCAAAGGGGGAAAGTGGACGTACCCAAATCGGGGAACCACTATAACTTTTTCTCTGTTTTCCTGTGCTGTGTTTGTTAATTTGTGCAGGTTAATTTAATTCCGCAAAAGACCGCATGTCACCTATTCCCCCCCCCCCATAGGTGGATTTAGTCGACACTAGATACTTTCAAGTGGTATCAGAGGGAGGTTACTCATCAATAAGGTAAACACCTTGAGTAAGATCCCGTGTCTAGTGTCAAGAAGATCTCAGAAATTGACGGACTCAAGTATTCCGGAAATTTCCTAGTGTGCACCAAGCTGAACTTTCCCATCTGGAAGGAATGGATCAGGTTCTACATGGAAGCAGTTGACCCTCGACTCTTCATGGTAGTGGAGGAGGGCCCTTATGTCCCCACTAAGGCCTCCACCATTGATCCTACCAAGATGGTGCCCAAGAAGCTCTCCGAAATGGATAAGGATGAGATGGTGCTTGTCGGACTAGACAAGAAAGCTCAGAACATTCTTGTAAGCATCGTCGATGATTCCATGATGCAGAATTTCAGCAACTGCAGGACCTCAAAGGACATCTGGAACTGCTTGATCATCCTGATGGAAGGCACAAATGAAGTAAGGGATGATCGAAGATCCCTTCTGAACAAAAAGTATGAGGCCTTCAGGCAAGGTCCCAAGGAAGAAATCGGGGAGACTTTCGAGAACTTCCTGAAGATCGCCAATGCCCTAAAGGGCTATGGCAGAGTGTTCACTGATGGTGAATTAAATGAAAAATTCCTTAGATCCCTTACTAAGGAATGGGACACCAAGATCTGCTCCATAAGAGAATTTGGCAAGCTGGCAGAACCTGATCCTTAGATTATGTTTGGGAAGCTTATGTCTTATGAGCTTCAGCTGAACACCAGAAAAGCTGAAGAAGAAGCTCATAAAGACACTACTAAAGAAAAGACTGTAGCCCTGAAAGCAAATCACACAAGGAAAGGAAAGGGTGCAGCCTCGTCCCGCTCTTGGAAAAAGGATGAGTAAGAAGACTCTGAGCCATGCTCTTCTGGCTCAGAGCTATCTGAAGAAGAATTCTCCCTCATCTCACGAGAGTTCAAGAAGTTCCTCAAGATGAGGAATCAAAGAAAGAGAGACGGCTCCTCCTCCAGGCATCATAACAAGAATTACTCTTCTGACTGGTATGAATCCAAACAGAACAAACATCGCTCTGCTGACATTATTTGCTTTGGATGAAATAAGCCAGGCCACGTCGTTGCTGACTGCCACCAAAGCAAGAGAGATAAGGGGAAGGGAGAGGAGCACAGGTCCTCTAGAGATAAGAAGAAGGAGAGGAGCTACATTGCTAAAAAGCCAAAGACACTGAGTGAATCTGATTCGTCAGACTCCAGTGATGATGAGGAAGCCTACTTCGGGCTAATGGGTCGCTCTGACTCAGAAGGAGACAGCCCCACATTTACTGGGAAGGTAAAAGATCGTACCCCCTTCTCTTACTCTGACTCTGAGTCTCCTGATAATGATCTCGAGGACAACCCATCTGCTTGTGAAGCTGAGCTCCTCAAAAAGTATGAGCTTCTGCTCAATACATTTAAGAAATGCCGCAAGAGGTTGAGGGCTCAGAAAAAGGAAGTCAAATTCCTTAAGGCTGAGGGTGTGTCCCTAAGAAAAGAGATCACTAGCTTGATTTCTCTCAGACAGGAACACCTGGACCTGACTTCTTAGCACTCAGAGTCTCTAAGGCTCCTTGACCAAAAACAGGAAGAAATCAACAAGTTGGAAGAACATCTTACGGTAGAAAGGAAGATTGTCAAAAGCTTCTCCATGCCCAAGACCGTTCTTCCTCTGGTTGATGAATTCTCTGCTCAGGCTAAGGGGGCTGGCTTAGGGCATGTGAGTGTGCCTAGTAAATCATCCATTAGAAACAGAAAACAGAGGAAAAATAAGGCTGCTAAGAAGGCCTCTGCTGCAGAAAAAGAAAAGGCCCCACTCGATCCTATTTCATTTAGAAAGCATGGCTTTCCTTGTAATGAGCAGGACTGTGAGTCAACCTATGGCCACTTCTTCCGGCCCTCGGTTGAAAAGCCCAAGAGCCGGTATGATGGTTGGACCTTCCCCCGAAACTACGGTGAGAGTGTCTTCAAGGCACCTTATGAGGAAATCCAAGTGGAGATTTATGGCCACTTCTCTAGCGGCCAAAATAGGAAGCAAGCACCAAAGGCCAAGCCTATTATACTGAAGGAACAGGAAGTGAAGAAATCGTGTAACTGCTGTCATCATGATGCCTCAACCTCCACATCCAAGGCCCCGGCTAGACCCACCGTTCCATGGGTGAAGCAGGAGCCTAGGAAACGGTACAACAGGTTTGATTGTTGGTGTTGTGGCAAAGTTGGTCACTTTGTCGTGGATTGCTAGTTTAATCCAAGATTCAACGAGACTCCTCATGTTAGCAATGCGAGGCCGACCACTCGTAGGGTTAACCACCCGAGGGGGAGTGTGCTACCAAGGAATCTAGGACCCAAGTTCGATTTGGTTCCTAAGGGAAACTAATTCCGTTTTGCAGGTATGTCCAAAGGCCACCAAAACGCCAATCTGGTACTTGGACAGTGGATGTTCCCGGCATATGACCGGGACAAGAAGCCTGTTGCGTGATTACTCCCCAGTCGAAAGTGGACCCAAAGTCATCTTTGGAGGATCTGATCGAGGAGTCACCACGGGTTATGGTATGATTTCCAACGGTGTATTCTCTATCACTGACGTGGCCTATATTGAAGGGTTAAACCATAACCTAATCAGTGTAAGCCAGTTGTGTGATAAAAGATACGACGTTATGTTCTGCAAGGATAAGTGCTTGATAATATCGTGTGCTTCTTCGGAGACGGTATTAACTAGCATTAAGAGCAGAAATATCTTTTACTTAGATTTTCTTAGCTTAGACTATTCTACCCTCGTGTGCCTAGTAGCAAAAGGCAGTGCATCTCTTTGTGAACAATGGCACAAGAGATTAGCACATATTAATTTCAAAACTATTAATATGTTATTTTTCAGGAATTAAGTAAGGGATGCCCCTACTATTAAGTGCATCAAAGATAACCCCTTTCCTGCATGCTAGAAGGGAAAACAGACTTGGGCTACCTTTAAGGGCATTGTAGACAAAGACTCCTCCAGATGTCTTTATCTTCTGCATATGGACTTGTTCGGTCCAGTGCAAGTTCATAGCTTAGGAGGCAAATCGTATACGCTAGTGATTATTGATGATAACTCTCGATTTACGTGGGTGTTCTTCTTGAGACGAAAGTCAGATATGTTTGACATCTTCACTAATTTTATCAAGCAGATTCAGAACGAACTTTACTGCTCCGTGGTAAAAATCAGAATTGACTATGAAACAGAATTCGAGTCTGGTGCTATAACAGAATTCTGTGAAGAACATGATATCTTTCATGAGTTTTCCTCCCCGCGTACTCAGCAAAACGGAGTTACGGAGAGGATTAATAGAACGCTCATTGAAGCATGTACGACAATGTTGAATGACGCTTCTCTTCCAGAGTACTTCTGGACAGAGGTTGTCAATACGGCTTGTCATGTGCAGAACCGAGCATTGATCAACAAGAATCATCGTAAGATGCCTTATGAGCTACTGAAAGGCAGGAAACCGACCATGTCCTATTTAAGGATTTTTTGTTGCAGATGCTGTGTACTCAATAATGGGAAGTACCCACGTACTAAATTTGGAGAAAAATGCTCCGAAGACATCTTTATGGGCTATAGTATCCATAGTCGGGCTTATAGGGTTTTCAATAAGAAAACCCTAGTGGTAGAGGAGTCCATTAATGTTGTATTTGATGAAGGAAGCTTGCTTCACAGAAATTCTTCCAGTGGCATTCTTGAAGATGCAGGTGCAAGGCTTGAACAGCAAAGTCTTGGTGAGACCGCTAAAGATGCAACTCCCAAGTACATCAAGGTCTCCACCTCAACGCCAACTGGAGAAGATGACAATCAGGATGGAGAAAATCACCCAGTAGAGGGAGGAGCCCGAGAAGCTGTTAGAGCTCCAGATGCCAAACTCTTAGAGCTCCGACATGTGAGAGATCATCCCAGAGATCAGATCATAGGAGATCCTCGTGACGGTGTCAGAACTCAGAGAGGTACAATTAACGAAATTCTGCACCTTAGTTTTCTATCACAGGTTGAGCCAAAGAAGTTCGACGAAGCGAACAAAGATGCATCATGGATATTGGCCATGCAAGATGAACTGCATCAATTCGAACGATGATACGTCTGGATGCTTGTTCCTAGACTAAAGAACCAGAATGTGATCGACACTAAGTGGATCTTCAGAAACAAACTGGATGAACACGGTGTCATCATCAAGAACAAGGCCAGACTGGTGGCTCAAGGTTACAGATAGGAGGAGGGGATTGACTTCGACCAAACCTATGCACCAATTGCAATGCTGAAGGCGATCAGATTGTTCCTGGCATATGCCTCTCACAAAGGATTCACAGTCTATCAGATGGACGTGAAATCTGCGTTTCTAAATGGAAATTTGAAAGAGGAAGTATATGTCACGCAACCCCCAGGTTTTGTTAATCCATCACTCCCTAATCATGTCTATTTTCTTAATAAAGCATTATATGGCTTAAAACAAGCTCCTCGAGCTTGGTATGAGACTCTGTCTAGTTTTCTTCTTGAGAACAAGTTCTCAAGAGGAAAAATAGATAAGACATTGTTTCTGGACAAGGATGTCAAAGGCAAGATTCTGCTGGTGCAAATCTATGTCGATGACATAATATTTGGCTCAACGGACGATAATCTTTGCAAAATGTTTTCTAAACTTATGCAAGGAAAGTTTTAAATGAGCAGCATGGGAGAACTAAAGTATTTCTTGGGACTTCAAGTGAAATAGTCTGAGGATTGAATTTTCATTTCTCAGACGAAGTTCACAAATAAACTCCTCAAGAAATTCGGAATGGGGAATGCAACCTCTATGAGGACTCCAATGGGATCCACTATGTCTCTGGACAAGGATGAGAAAGGGAAACCTTTTGATGAAACCAAATAAAGAAGCATAATTGGATCCCTTCTATACCTTACTGCGAGTAGACCAGATATTATGTTTTCCACATGCGTTTGTGCCAGATATCAGGTGAACACTAAGGAATCTCATTATGTCGCTGCCAAGCGAATTCTTAGATACCTTAAAGGTACAAAAAATTTTGGCTTGTGGTACCCAAGAAACAATGATGTTGAGCTGATAGGCTTTTCAAATGCTGACTTTGCAGGAAGCAGAGATGATAGGAAAAGCACTTCCGGGACGTGCCAATTCCTCGGAAGAAGGCTTATTTCATGGAACAGTACAAAACAGAATTGTGTCACAACCTCCACGGCTGAATCTGAGTACATCTCAGCTGGCAGCTGTTGCGCACAACTTCTATGGATCAGAAATCAACTCGCAGATTATGAATTGCAGTTTAGAGAAGTTCCTATATATTGCCACTCCTAGAGTGCAATAGCAATTGCGAACAATCATGTGTCACATAGCAGAACAAAGCATATATAAGTGCGCTACCACTTTCATTCGGGAACATGTGGAAAACAAAGATATCTCTCTCTCTGCTATGTTCTCATAGATAAGCAGATTGCAGATATCTTCACAAATCCCCTAGACGAGGCCAAGTTTAGTCTCTTAAAAACTTAACTCGGCATGCTGAACTATGAAGATTGAAGACTAAAGGGCTCAAGGCTCTTGGATCAAGGGGGAGCATCATCAAGGAACTCAAGCTCGAGCACGGATGAAAGAATTGAGGGGGGCATTTGGCTCCAAGTGAAGTCCAAGATTTGTAGAAGCCATAAAGGGGGAGATTACCCTCTCGGCTAAGGCTAAGGTGGCTGCCAATGTTAAGTATGATCTCAGGAAATTGGTAATGAATTTCACTCTCTGTTGAATTTTCATTTTATGATTTTCATTCCCATCTGTTCTATTCACCTTAGCTTGTAGGGTTTAGGCTTCTTCAAATAGGGGGAGATTGTTTGGTATTGTATCCACAATGGACCTGATTTGAAGAAGCTTCTGAACAAGCTAAGTTGAATTGACAATGTATTTGACGATCTTCTTTCAAGTTGTGCTTGCATCTATTCCATGCTAAGTACACACCAATGTCAGGGTGCAGTGGGTTATTATACACGGGTCTGCGTAAAATAATCCCTCGTTGAGTAGATCTGTGTGTTGACTCACATGTTCTCTCTCTATTGGAGTGTAATTATTTTCAAGTACAGGGTTAAGGTAGATCAAGAGCAGAAGAGGAGTAAAGATGGGTCAAAGACCAAGTTCATAGGAAGGAAGAGAAAAATCGTCTAAGTCAAAATCGACGGGAATCACTAAGTCATTCCCGTCGACTTCGACGGGAGTCACTTGTGATTCTCGTCGATTCGACGAGAATCAGTCTGCATTTCAGCCGACTTCTTCCAGCTATCAGTTTTCCAAACAGAAATTTTGCCAAGGCAGAATCGACGGGAATCATTAAGTGATTCTCGCCGACTCCGACGGGAATCGTTAGTGATTCCCGCCGATTCGACGAGAATCAGTCTGCATTCCTGCCGATTTCATCCGGCTGACAAGGTTTCCAACTAGAATTCTGCCAAGGAAGAATCGACGGGAATCGTGAGTGATTCCAGCCGACTTCGATGGGAATCACCAACGATTCTCACCGATTTTGCCTTAGGTAATTTTCGTCTGTTCGCTGGACTGAACCAAGAGACCATACGCTGTTTTAGCCGGGGCTAGGGCTTTTCCTTGTGTGCCCCATAATGGTCTTTTAGGGTTGGATCAGGGTATATATACATGCGTATTTCGAATTTCTACTGTAACTATAAACGAGAAATCAAAAGCAGCTGACGTCGTGCCCTAGCAGATCGCAGAATTCGCTGATCGCCTGTAGTCGCTCGTAAGTTCGTCGTCGCCATTGATTGTTTATCTCAGTGCTTCTTTGATCTTCCGACGACAGTACCGAGGCAAGACAAGCGTCTCACGTATCTCTCTTGAGATCTCTTGTCTCTTGATTCGTTGAACGAGGTTAGTTCTTTATTCCGAATCAATTGAGATGACTGATCCGACTGAGATCTTTCGTAAACCTTACTTGCTTTGTCAAGAAGTTTGGATCTACAAAGTATCATTGCAGTAATCTCTTGCCGCCGCCGATCTTGACAAGATCCTCTCCAAGAGAGAACTCTGGTTGTGGACTCTTCGTAACTTTCAAGAAAGCCTCAACGAACAAAGAAGGACATCAGATTCTCCAAAAGCGTTGTTTGTATTTTATTATACATTCTATTTTGGTTTTTTTGTAAAGGAATTTTTATTCCTAGTTATAAGGGTTGGGTACAACCCGTGGTGGTGGAGTTGTGACTCCTTTGTTGGAAGGGTTCCTTCTGTAGTGTGAGAATTGGATTTCAATCTGTTTGGGAAAGTGACTGAGTCGTCCCTTGGTGGGAGATAGGTCAAAGGGGGAAAGTGGGCGTACCTTAATCGGGAAACCACTATAACTTTTTGTGTGTTTTTCTGTGTTGTGTTTGTTAATTTATGTAGGTTAATTTAATTCCGTAAAAGACCGCATGTCACTTATTTCCCCCCCCCCATAGGTGGATTTAGTCGACACTAGATACTTTCAATACCCATGACATATGGTCTAACAAAAAAAATTAAAAAACAAAGAAGAAGCTAAACAATATTTAGATTAAATTAAAATAATTAGAGAGCATTTATAGTAAATTAAAATTTCCTAAGAATTTTAAAGCATAAGTGATTATAATTAGAATCTAGAAATTGTTAAACTAAACAATCTAAAATTGAAACTAATTACAATTAAGAGAAAAAGAAGTAAATAAGGTGCTCTAAACAAATTTATTTCATAAGTTTATTTCTTAAAATAAAATCACCTAAAAATTAAATTTAACTAACTATGATTAAATAAAAGATTAGAAAATCAAAAATTATAAAAATTCTTATAAATAAACTCAAAATATATTTCTAGAAATCACAAAAAAATAAGTACGGGTTTATTAAAAAAAACTAATTTTTTAAAGGTTTTTTTTGTAATATATTTTTTTGACTTTTAATTAAAAATAAAAAAGAAGACTCCACACCCATACTTAAAAATAAACATTGTCCCCAATGTTTATAAGCCAAGTAGGAGGGGAAAAACAAAAGGAACTAAATTAAAAAATTGAAACAAGAAATTAAAGGTTTCCAAGGGGTTTCTCCCAAGAGCGCTTTGTAACACCCCTATCCGTCACATAGCATATAGTAGTAGGTCCGGCCGGGGCCCGACGCCATATACTACGGACAGACCGGTTGATTACGCGTTGAAACCATTCAACCAATCACAACGTCCCTACACAACACCTAGCGGAAGCAATTATTAAGTTGCACAAAAAAAGAACCCTGCCAAGCACGAATGTCCACTACTCAGATAAACTAGGAATGTTAAATACAAAAGTACCGGCCTTATGGCCTTACAATAGTTTCCTCAAACAAGAGTGTCTTTCATACTTTGGCTCGCAGGCCTGCCATACATGAGATAAATGGAAAACATAAAAAGGTTAGGCCTTCGAGGGCCAGCACCACAACATGGGCTTTAGCCAGCTATTTCCCGCTCGGCTCCGCAGCACCTGCAAGACACAATCCACCGCCCGGTGGTAAACAAAATAATAGTCAGCAATGCTGACCAAATTATAACGATCCCGCCCCCAAAATCGGGGCGGCGATGCTCTTTCCCTGCACTTTATTAGTAGAGCATCATAATAGTGTAAACACACTTCATCAAAGGCGTAGGCTCGCACGGCTACACATCTCATGCACACAGGGCACATTCACGGCGAACCAGCCAACGTCACGTCAATTCAAGCAATAGACGTTCCCGTTCTACCACCGCCCCTTAGACGGCCAATCATATGAGCATTTTGTCTTCCTGGCCTTGGTCACGACAATTTTAGCCATAGACCGCCGAAGACTCTCATCCATGCCAACGGTCCCACCGAACGACATAGATCGGGTACGGTTCCGTCTGACCCGTGCTCATTCCGCAACGACAATTAAAGCCATATGCTCAGGTCAAGACTCACCGAGTCCCGTTTCCGCCACAACAATCACATAACCCGGTTATGTTCACGTCGGCTCCTCGGCCATCGTGTTGGCAAAACTTGCTTTTGCCCAGTTTTCCAGGTGGACCTTGGAGTAAATCTCCAAGGCTCCCTGCTACAATCTACCACGTAGAAAACCCGAAAAATGCCAGAATATATGGAGTCTTCCCCGGTTCATATGCAATGCAACATCACGGATCCGGATCAACTTGTCCGGATAGGCTTCATACACAATGCCTATGCCCGTTTTCGCATACAGACTCTATATAAGGGGGCCTTTACATATCTACCCTAAGGAACGCTCCAATTCTTCGCTCACTCGCGGGAGATGGCTTCCTATGCAAAATAAAAGAAGGCTTCACATGCCCTAGGATGAGAATCATTACCCTTGCGTTCTTCCGCGGCGCCATGAAAAATCTACGTGGTTGGAAAGAACCGTAATGGCGTCGCCTTCGCGGATCTGGACTCGGAATGCGATTCGGAGCTCGGACGCTCCACCGGTGGCCGGATCTTGGTCTCCTCCTCCACCTTGCTCTCCCCTCTCTCTATACTTTAGAAAGAGAAGCACTTTGATGAAATGAGGGATTTCAAACCCTAACTTCGGGTTTAAACCACCAGCACTAAAACTCAGCTGTCGGATCCAAAGCCAAGGAAACGAACGACCACGATTCGGCCTAAAATTACAAAATCTGGGCCAAACACGGGTTGCAACACGGCCGTGTGCATGGCCGTGTCACCCATTCACCGTCTCTACCGACGCGATAACCAGCAAACGACATTCGACATGGCCTCCAACACGCCCGTGTCGCATGCAACACAACCGTGTCACGACCCGTATCACGCCCCGTGTGCAACGACCAACACTCTTTTTTCGAGAAGGATACGGCCTGCGACACGGCACTAGACACGCCCGTGTCACATGTGACACTCCCTTGTATGTGCCCGTGTCATGGCCCTTAAACAACTTCCAATACTTGCTTCGCGAGGAGGACACGACCTACGACACGGCACCCGACACGCCCGTGTCACATGTGACACGCCCGTGTCTATGCCCGTGTCATGGTTCGTGTATATGACTCAGAAAACTCCCTATCGTGACACGCCCGTGTCATGCCCGTATCACGCCCGAGACATTTGCTCAGGGTCCCAGCCTTGGCTTAAAACGTCACCCGTCCCTCTTTTGAGTTTTGGGGCGTTACAACTCTCTCTCCCTTAAAAGAATTTCTCCCATGAAATTTACTAAAGGAAAACAATAGGAACTGAAAGCTTTTAACGGTACCTAAGCGGAATAACTCTGGGTACTCCTCCAGCATAGTTTGCTCCCATTCCCAAGAGAGCTCCTCCCGACCGCAATTATCCCACCGGACCTTAAACATCCGGATATCCTTAATACGGAGTCTCTTCACCTCGAAGTCTTTGATACGAACGGGCTTGACCCTTGTCGTCAACCCTTCGTCCACCGGCACTTGAAGGTTCTTGCACCGCCTTCCGCAATACAGAAATGTGGAACACATCGTATAGTCAACTCAACTCCACCGATAGCTTCAAACGATAAGCCGCTTCGCCGACCCGCTCCAGAATCTCAAAGGGTCCAAGGTATCTTGGGCTCAGCTTCTTCAAGCGCCTCACCCGCGAAATACCCTTGAACATCTTTATCTTCAAGTACACCCAATCGCCTACCGCAAACTCCATATTCCGGTGCTTGGCATTGTAATACTTAGCCTGTCTGTCCTAAGAGATCAGCAAGCGCTCTCGAATGATCCGCACCAAAGAAGTAGCACTCTCCAGTTCCTGCTTCTTATACAACCTTGCCTCACCCGTTTCCAGCCACGATACCGGCGTGTGACATTTCCTACCATATAGGGACTCAAAGGGCGCCATTTGGATACTTGCCTTGTAGCTGTTGTTGTAAGCGAACTCTACCAAATACAGGTGGTCCTCCCAATGCTTCCCGAAGTCTAGAACACACATGCGTAGCATGTCCTCCATCGTTCTATTGACTCTCTCGGTCTGTCCATCCGTCTGTGGATGGAAGGCTATGCTGAACTTCAATTTTGTCCCCAGCATCTGCTTCACCAACCTCCAATCATTGGACTGAAACGCCCATCGCGATCACTCACAATGCTACGGGGCACACCGTGCAGTCTAACTATATTATCCACATATAGCTTCCCCAACTTCTCCACTAAGTCACCCTTCCTATGCGGAATAAAGTGTGACACTTTAGTTAACCGGTCTACGATCACCCAGATGGCATCGTTCCCCTTCTGCAACCTTGGCAAACCATGCACAAAGTCCATCGATATGTCGTCAAACTTCCACTCCGGTATATGCAAGGACTTCAAGAATCCTCCCAGCTTTTGTCACTCCGCCTTCACTAAGGCGCACGTTTGGCACTTAGCCACAAACAACGCCACGTCTTTCTTGAGCCTTGTCCACCAAAACAGCTTCTTGAGGTCACGGTACATCTTTATGCTCCCTGGGTGGATTGAGTACTTGGTATGATGAGCCTCGTACATCAACTCCACCCGTAGGTTACCCCTGCTTGGGAAGCACAACCGATGATCCTTCCTTAACAACCCATCCTCAACAAAAAATTGGGAATTTGACCCATCCAATGCTACCTCCATAAGCTCCTTCATGGAGTCATCTAACTCTAATGCCTGCCGAACACGGTCAGCCAGGTCATACTGAACCTCCGATTTCTTCCCAATAGATTCCTTCTTAGCTTGCACATTTCTCGTGTCCTTCTCAAAGGACCGGGCCGAGGTGACAAGGGTCATGAAACCCTGCGCCATGGGTCCCGACAGTAGCAACCTCAGCTCATCTCTTAACCCTTCAAAGAAGCGGTTAGTCTTTCGCTCCTCGTTGGCAAAGGTAGCGCTAGCATATCTCCCCAATCGAGTAAACTCATTGAGGTACTCGTCTACAGTGCTATCTCCTTGCACCAGCTTTTGGAACTCGTTCTCCAATGCGATCCTTTGCACTGAGGGGAGGTATCGAGCCATGAATAATCACGAAAACTCCTCCATAGGTACTTCGACCAACATCCTTCCCCTCAACTGGTGTAGCTCTAGGCCTTCCCACCATAATCTCGCACCCCCATCCAATAGGAACGTTGCTATCGTGGTCTTCTGCCACTCTTCCGTTTCTGTTGCTATCATCACACTATTGACTCTTGAGAGCCAATCTTCGGCCTGGGTCGTGGTTCCCATTCCCGAGAACACCGGTGGATGGAAGCCCATCACATGCTTAAGCTGTGTCTCAGTTGCTCTCCGAGGAAACTCCGACTCCACCGCCACCTGTTCAACCCTTCTAGGCTCCGCCGACTAGAGCGGCACTTGCTCCACCGCAGGAGCAGGCTGCTGTACCTGCCTTACAGGTTGCGTATTAATCATTGCCATGATAGCTTCTACCACCAACCTAATGGTTTCGGCTGACAGAAGTGTTGCAGGCGCATCACTTGGTGCGCTGCTTGCCTCGGAACCTGGCCGTTCCGACGGTCCAGCACCACTTCTGGTCACCTATAATTGTGGAAAACACTGATAAGCGACCAAACAATATTGCAAATAGCAATTATAGGAAAACGTAGGTTCCTCAAACACGTGTATTTTTATTCCTAAGTGGACATTCATGGGTTCTTTTCATGTTATAACGATGGCGCACGCACATGTGCTCACCACCCCTTAAAGTGAATTTGCCAACGAATTCATTTAAGTTTGACCGAAACCAGTAGTCTGATACTAATTTGTAACACCCCTATCCGTCACATAGCATATAAGAGTAGGTCTGGCCGGGCCCGACGCCATATACTACGGACAGACCGGTTGGTTACGCGTTGAAACCATTCAACCAATCACAACGTCCTACACAGCACCTAGCGGAAGCAATTATTAAGTTGCATAAAAAAAAGCCCTGCCAAGCACGAATGTCCACTACTCAGATAAACTAGGAATGTAAAATACAAAAGTACCGGCCTTATGGCCTTACAATAGTTTCCTCAAACAAGAGTGTCTTTCATACTTCGGCTCGCAGGCCGGCCATACATGAGATAAACGAAAAACATAAAAAGGTTAGGCCTTCGAGGGCCAGCACCGCAACATGGGCTTTAGCCCGCTATGTCCCGCTCGGCTCCGCAGCACCTGCAAGACATAATTCACTGCCCGGTGGTAAACAAAATAACGGTCAGCAATGCTGACCAAATTATAACGATCTCGCCCCCAAAATCGGGGCGGCGATGCTCTTTCCCTGCACTTTATTAGTATAGCATCATATTAGTGTAAACAAACTTCATCACAGGCATAGGCTCGCACGACCACACACCTCATACACAAAGGGCACATTCACGGCGAACCAGCCAACGTCACGTCAATTCAAGCCATAGACGTTACCGTTCCACCACCGCCCCTTAGACGGCCAATCATATGAGCATTTTGTCTTCCTGACCTTGGTCCCGACAATTTATGCCATAGATCGCCGAAGACTCTAATCCATGCAGACGGTCCCACCGAACGACATAGATCGGGTACGGTTCCGCCTGACCCGTGCTCATTCCGCAATGACAATTTAAGCCATATGCGCAGGTAAAGACTTACCGAGTCCCGTTTCCGCCACAACAATCACATAACCCGGTTATGTTCACGTTGGCTCCCCGGCCATCGTGTTGGCAAAACCCGCTTTTTCCCAATTTTCCGGGTGCACCTTGGAGTTAATCTCCAAGGCTCCCTTCTACAATCTACCACGTAGAAAACCCAAAAAATGCCCAAACATCCGGAGTCTTCCCCGGTTCATATGCAATGCAACATCACCGATCAGGATCAACTAGTCCAGATAGGCTTCACACATAATGCCTATGCCCGTTTTCGCATACGGACTCTACACAAGGGGGACTTTAAATATCTACCCCAAGGAACGCTCCAACTCTTCGCTCACTCGCGAGAGAGCGCTTCCTATTCAAAGGAAAAGAGGGTTTCACATGCCCTAGGATGAGAATCGTTACCCCTGCGTTCTTTCGCGGCGCCATGAAAAATCTACGTGGTTGGAAAGCACCGCAACTGCGTCGCCTTCGCGGATCTTGACTCGGATCGCGATTCGGAGCTCCGACGCTCCACCGGTGGCCGGATCTTGGTCTCCTCCTCCACCTTGCTCTCCCCTCTCTCTACACTTTAGAAAGAGAAGCACTTGGATGAAATTAGGGATTTCAAACCCTAACTTCGGGTTTAAACTGCCAGCACTAACCCTCAACCATCGGATCCAAAGCCAAGGAAACGAACGGCCACGATTCGGCCTAAAATTACAAAATCTTGGCCGAACACGGGTTGCAACACGACTGTGTGCATGGCCGTGTCACCCATTCGCCGTCTCGACCGACGTGATAATCAGCACATGGCATTCGACACGACCTCCGACACGCTCGTGTCGCATGCGACACGGCCGTGTCACGACCCGTGTCACGCCCCGTGTGCAACGACCAACACTCTTTTCCCGAGAAGGACATGGCACCAGACACGCCCGTGTCACATATGACACGCCTGTGTCTGTGCCTATGTCATGGCCCGTGTACAACTACTAACACTTGCTTCCCGAGGAGGACACGGCCTGCGATACGGCACCCGACACGCTCGTGTCACATGTGACACGCCCGTGTCTGTTCCTGTGTCATGGTCCGTGTACATGACTCAAAAAACTCCCTAGCGTGACACGCCCGTATCATGCCCATGTCACGCCCGTGACACGCTCGAGACACCTGCTCAAGGTCCTAGGCTTGGCTTAAAATGTCACCCGTCCCTCTTTTGAGTTTCGGGGCGTTACATGCTTTTCTTTTCCCCGGCAACGGCGCCAAAAACTTGATGAAGATTTTCTATAGTTTTAAAATATTATCCAAACTAAAATCTTATATAGGAAAGTGTACCTATCGAAAAATAGTATAGGAAATGTCCTATTCGACTCGGGGCCTGTTGGGTACTTCTACTCACGCAAATTAATTTATTTTATCGAATTAAAAGAAGGGGTAAATTAAAGTAATAAAGGAAGAAAATAAACTAGAAACTAGCACTTAATCTAGACTCACTTTGAATTCAAATAAACTTGCAAACTTTTAATTACATACTTGGACCGTGGAGGTTCCCAAGATACAAAAGCATCTCTCTCGATCTCATGCTTTTGACTAAACTTAGGTTGATCGATTAAGACCTCTCGTCCAGTCGAAACCCCTAAGCAGGCTTTACGCGGTTAACCCCACTATTAGATTTGACTCCAATCCGGAAGATCCATGGCATCCTCTCTCGAGTAGTACATGCGGCTCCTTTTATCTTTGAGTGATCTACTCATATCAGCAACTACTCGGTCATTTAAGATACAAATCTAGGATCGAAAACGTATTCGCGAAATATGAATTCGATCTAAAATAATTCAAAGATAAATTGATAGCGATAAAAAAAAGAGTTTATTTTATTCAAAAATTATCATGATCAAGTGCTAAAAAAATTAGCTACTTGACCTGAAATAAAAGTTACAATAAAAGTAAAAGGAAGACCTGAGTGCAAAATAGAAAAGCTTTAATTAAAATAACAAGACTAAACTATTCTATGAAATTAAAGAGTACAGAAAGAAATGCATAAAAACAGTAAATTAAGCTATAAAATAAGCCTAAAACTAGCTCATAATCCTCCTCCTGAGCTTCTGAACTCATCTGGAATTTATAGATTTTTCTGCTTGGAAGTCACGCCCTTGGTCACGCCCGTGATATAGGGCATGTCAGGCTCGAAAACTGCTGTCTTGAAAGCCCGGGAACGTTGGAGAAAAAACTGGCAAAAGTCACAATTTTGCGGGTCACGCCCCTAGGTCACACCCGTGACCTAGGGCGGGTTACGCCCCTAGGTCACAACCGTGACCTAGGGCGTGTCTAGTATGTTACAAGACACGACGGGAAGGAGAAATGGTGGGATGTAATTCTGGCATTGCTGAGGAGGTCACGCCCTTAGTCACGGGAATGACCTAGGGCATGTACTGACCGGGTCAGTAAACGGCTGGAAACGGTACAATTTGTGATCACTTTGGCAGTTTCGGGTAGGTCATGCCCTAGGTCACGCCTGTGACAGGGGGCGTGTACTTGGGAAATGTTCCAGAATTATCTTGGGAAGATTTCTGGAGAAAACTGTTTTTCTGAACTAGACACGCCCGTGTTCAAGCCCTAGACACGCCTGTGTCATGGGGGCATGTACTTGTGAAACTCTCTAGATTTTTAGAGGACGTCGTCCTCTTTCCGTTGACTTGTTGCACGTCCCTTAACTCTTCATGGTTTGAAAGTTATGACCATTTGAAGTTCAGCTATCAGTGACCAAAAATGTTCATTTTCTCCGTTTCAACTCCTGATCAGTCCTGCAAGCTCCAAATTGCTATTTGCAGCCCAGATTGACGTGAAATAAGAAAATAAAGTAATTAGAACCATAATTAATAAAATATAATTATAATCTCATTATTAATTAAATAAAAACTATATAAAAATAAATATAATTAGTGACTTATCAAATTCCCCAATACTTAATCTTTTGTTATTCCAGAGCAAAATTATGAGAAGTATTTATAATAAATTAATAAAATTTTTAATTAAATGAATATTTTATTAAATAAAAATAGAGTTAAAAATAAACTTTTGGAATTCAAGATTAAGTTCTAAACTATGAAATAAAAATGTAAAGAGAAAGATATTTAGCCAAAAATTTCACATAAAAATTAATTAGAATTCAAAATGAAGTGATTTCGCCAACAAAATTAAATTAGAATTATTCACACTTTTTAACAAAAAAGTAACTTGAAGGAAAAAATTTAAACTACTACTTATGCTCTCTTAATATTTTAATTTAAGTCTAAAACAATTATATTGGCTAAAGGTTTTCAGGAACAAAGACTATGAAAAGGATTTTGAATTGAGGTGATGAATTTTATCCTCTCACCCCATGCTTTTTTTCTTTTTTTGATATTTGAATATGTTTACCAAGAAAATGATTAATTTTATTCTCTCATTTCCCATGACATATGAACAAATATTTTTCTCTCTCTTCAAAAACAAAATGGGAGTAATTAATTTTATTCTCTTACTCTATCTTTTAGTTTTTTTGGGTTGCATATGTATACCAAGGAATGCTAGATTCCCATGACATATGATCTAATAATAATAAATAATGCATTACTGTATCACGGGATAATGAATTTTATGCTCTTATCCCCGTGACATATGGTCTAACAAAAAAAAATAAAAAAAACAAAGATGAAGCTAAACAATATTTAGATTAAATTAAAAAAATTACAGAGCAATTATAGTAAATTAAAATTTCCCTAAGAATTTTAAAGCATAAGTGATTATAATTAAAATCTAGAATTTATTAAACTAAACACTCGAAAATTGAAACTAATTACAATTAAGAGAACAAGAAGTAAATAAGGTGTTCTAAACAAATTTAATTCATAAGTTAATTTCTTAAAATCAAATCACTTAAAAATTAAGTTTAACTAACTATGATGAAAAAAAAGATTAGAAAATCAAAAATTAAAAAAATCTTATAAATAAACTCAAAATATATTTCTAGAAATCACAAAAAAAAAGTAATGGTTTATTAAATAAACTATTTTTTGAAAGGTTTTTTTTGTAATATACTTTTTTGATTTTTAATTAAAAATAAAAAAGAAGACTTCACCCCCATACTTAAAAATAAACATTGTCCCCTTTGTTTATAAGCCAAGTAGGAGGGGAAAAACAAAAGGAACTAAATTAAAAAATTGAAACAAGAAATTAAAGATAAATAAGGGATGTCTCCCAAAAGCGCTTTTCTTTTTCCCGGCACCGGCGCCAAAAATTTGATGAAGATTTTCTATAGTTTTAAAATATTATCCAAACTAAAATCTCAAATAAGCAAGTGTACCTATCGAAATATAGTATAGGAAATGTCGTATTTGTTTCGGCACCTGTTGAGTACTTCAACTCATGCAAATTAATATTATTTTATCGAAATAAAAGAAGGGGTAAATTTAACTAAAAAAAGAAGAAAATAAACTAGCAACTAGCACTTAATCTAGACTCACTTTGAATTCAAATAAACTTGCAAACTTTTAATTACCAACATCGACCGTGGAGGTTCCCCAGATACAAAAGCATCTCTCTCGAGATCAGGCTTTTGACTAAACTTTGGTTGATCGATTAAGACCTCTCGGCCAGTCGAAACCCCTATGCTTGCTTTACGCGGTGAACCCCACTATTGGATTTGAACCAATCCGGAAGATCCATGGCATCCTCTCTCGAGGAGTACATGTGGCTCCTTCTATCTTTGAGCTATCTACTCATATCCGCAACCTTACAGTCATTTAAGATACAGATCTAGGATCAAAAACGTTTTCGCGAAATATGAATTCGATATAAACTAATTCAAAGATAAATCGATAGCAATAAAAAAAGAGTTTATTTTATTCAAAAATTATCATGATCAAGTGGTAAATAAATTTGCTACCTGACATGAAAAGAAAGTTACAATAAAAGTAGAAGGAAGAAATGATTGCAAAATATAAAAGCTTTAATTAAAATAAAAAGACTAAACTATTCTATGAAATTGAAGAGTACAGAAAGAAATGCATAAAAACTGTAAACTAAGCTATAAAATAAGCCTAAAACTAGCTCATAATCGTCCTCCTGAGCTTCTGAACTCTTCTAGAATTTATAGATTTTTCTGCTTGGAAGTCACGCCCTCTGCCATGCCCATGACATAGGGCGTGTCAGGCTCGGAAACTCCTGTCTTGAAAGCCCAGGAATGTTGGAGAAAAAGCTGACAAAAGTCGCCATTTTGCGGGTCATACCCCTAGGTCACGCCCCTCGGGTGTGTCTAGTCAGTTACAGGAAACGGCAGGAAGGAGAAATGGCGGGAAGTAATTCTGTCGTTGCTGCGGAGGTCATGCCCTTGGTCACGGGCGTGTACTGACCGGGTCAGCAAACGGCTGGAAATGGTACAATTTGGGATCACTTCAGCAGTTTCGGGTAGGACACGCCGTAGATCACGCCCGTGATAGGGGGCGTGTACTTGGAAAATGTTCCAGAATTATCCCGGGAAGATTTCTGGAGAAAACTATTTTTTTGAACTAGACACTCCCGTGTTCAAGCCCTAGACTCCCGTGTCATGGCGGCATCTACTTTTGAAACTCTCCAGATTTGTAAAGGACGTCGTCCTCTTTCCGTTGACTGGTTGCACGTCCCATAACTCTTCCTGGTTTGAAAGTTATGACTATTTGAAGTTGAGCTATCCGTGACCAAAAATGTTTATTTTCTCCGTTTCAACTCCTGATCAGTCCCGCAAGCTCCAAATGTCTATTTGCATCCCAGATTGACCTAAAATAAGAAAATAAAGCAATTAAAAGCATAATTACTAAAATATAATTATAATTTTATTATTAATTAAATAAAAACTATATAAAAATAAATATAATTAGTGATTTATCAAATACCCTCATTCTTAATCTTTTGCTATTCCAGAGCAAAACTATAAGAAGTATTTATAATAAATTAATATAACTTTTAATTAAATAAAAATTTTATTAAATCAAAAGAGAGTTAAAAATAAACTTTTGTAATTCAAGATTAAGTTCTAAATTATGAAATTAAAAAGTAAAGAGAAAGATATTTAGCCAAAAATTTCTCATAAAAATTAATTAGAATTCAAAATGAAGTGATTTAGCTAGCAAAATTAAATTCAAATTATTCACTCTTTTTAACAAAAAAGAAACTTCGAGGAAAAATTTAAGCTACTACTTATGCTCTCTTTATATTTTAATTTTAGTCTAAAACGATTACATTGGCTAAAGGTTTTTAGGAACAAAGACTATGAAGAGGATTTTTAATTTAGGTGATGAATTTTATCCTCTAACCCCATGTTTTTTCTTTTTTTGATATTTGCATATGTTTACTAAGAAAATGATGAATTTTATTCTCTCATTTCCCATAACATATGAACAAATATTTTTTTGTCTCTTCAAAAACAAAAACAAAATGGGAGTAATGAATTTTTTTCTCTTACTCCATCTTTTAGTTTTTTGGGGTTGCATATGTGTACCAAAAATGCTAGATTCCCATGACATATGATCTAACAATAAAAAGAAAAATGCATAAGTGTACCATTGGATAATGAATTTTATCATCTTATCCCCGTGACATATGGTCTAACAAAAAAAAATTAAATAACAAAGAAGAAGCTAAATAATATTTAGATTTAATTAAAATAATGAGAGAGCAATTATAGTAAATTAAAATTTCCTAAGAATTTTAAAGCATAAGTGATTATAATTAGAATCTAGAAATTATTAAACTAAACACTCTAAAATTGAAACTAATTACAATTAATATAAAAAAGAAGTAAATAAGGTGTTTTAAACAAATTTAATTCATAAGTTTATTTCTTAAATCAAATCACCTATAAATTAAATTAAACTAACTATGATGAAATAAAAGATTAGAAAATCAAAAATTATAAAAATTCTTATAAATAAACTCAAAATATATTCTAGAAATCACAAAAAAAATAAGTAGGGGTTTTTAAAAAAAAAAAAAATTTTTAAAGGTTTTTTTTGTAATTTATTTTTTTGATTTTTAATTAAAAATAAAAAAGAAGACTCAACTCCCATACTTAAAAATAAACATTGTCCCCAATGTTTATAAGCTAAGTAGGAGGGGAAAAACAAAAGGAACTAAATTAAAAAATTGAAATAAGAAACTAAAGATAAAAAAGGGGTGTCTCCCAAGAGCGGTTTTCTTTTCCCTGGCAACGACGCCAAAAACATGATGAAGATTTTCTATAGTTTTAAAATATTATCCAAACTAAAATCTCAAATAGGCAAGTGTACCTATCAAAATATAGTATAGGAAATGGCGTATTCGATTCGGGGCCTGTTAAGTACTTCTACTCACGCAAATTATTATTATTTTATCGAAATAAAAGAAGGGGTAAATTAAACTAAAGAAGGAAAAAAATAAACTACCAACTAGCACTTAATCTAGACTCACTTTGAATTCAAATAAACTAGCAAACTTTTAATTACCTACTTCGACCAAGGAGGTTCCCAAGATACAAAAGTGTCTCTCTCGAGCTCGTGCTTTTGAATAAACTTAGGTTGATCGATTAAGACCTCTCGGCCAGTCGAAACCCCTAAGCTTGCTTTACACGGTGAACCCTACTATTGGATTTGACTCCAATCCGGAAGATCCATTGCATCCTCTCTCGAGGAGTACATGCAGATCCTTCTATCTTTAAGCGATCTACTTGTATCCGCAACCTCTCGGTCGTTTAAGATAGTGATCTAGAATCGAAAACGTATTCGCAAAATATGAATTTGATATAAAATAATTCAAAAATAAATCGATAGCGATAAAAAAAGAGTTTATTTTATTCAAAGATTATCATGATCAAGTGCTAAAGAAATTAGCAACTTGACCTGAAATAAAAGTTATAATAAAAGTAAAAGGAAGACATGATTGCAAAATAGAAAAGCTCTAATTAAAATAACAAGACTAAACTATTCTATAAAATTGAAGAGTACAGAAAGAAATGCATAAAAACAGTAAACTAAGCTATAAAATAAGCCTAAAACTATCTCATAATCCTCCTCCTGAGCTCTTGAACTCATCTGGAATTGGGAAGTCACGCCCTTGGTCACGCCCGTGACATAGGGCGTGTCGGGCTCGAAAACTAATGTCTTGAAAGCCCGGGAACATTGGAGAAAAAACCGCCAAAAGTCGCTATTTTGCGGGTCACGCCCCTAAGTCACGCCCGTGACCTAGGGCGTGTCTAATCTGTTACAGGAAACAGCGAGATGGAGAAACGGCAAGAAGTAATTCTAGCATTACTGAAGAGGTCACGCCCTTGGTCACGAGCGTGACCTAGGGCGTGTACTGACCGGGTCAGCAAACAGCTGGAAACGGTACAATTTGGGATCACTTCGGCAGTTTCGGGTAGGTCATGCCCTAGGTCACGCCCGTGGCAGGGGGCGTGTTCTTGGGAAATGTTCTAAAATTGTCCCGGGAAGATTTCTTGAGAAAACTGTTTTTTTGAACAAGATACGCCCGTGTTCAAGCCCTCGACATGCTCGTATTGTGGGGGAATGTACTTGTGAAACTCCCTAGATTTGTAGAAGATGTCGTCCTCTTTCCATTGACTGGTTGCACGTCCCGTAACTCTTCCTGGTTTGAAAGTTATGAACATTTGAAGTTCATCTATCCGTTACCAAAAATGTTCATTTTCTCCGTTTATACTCCTGACCAGTCCTGCAAGCTCCAAATTGCTATTCGCAGCCAAGATTGACTTGAAATAAGAAAATAAAGCAATTAGAACCATAATTACTAAAATATAACTATAATCTTATTAATAATTAAAGAAAAACTATATAAAAATAAATATAATTAGTGACTTATCAAATACCCCCATACTTAATATTTTGTAATTCCAAAGCAAAACTATGAGAAGTATTTATAATAAATTAATATAATTTTTAATTAAATGAAAATTTTGTTAAATCAAAAGAAACTTAGAAATAATCTTTTGTAATTCAAGATTAAGTTCTAAATTATGAAATTAAAATGTAAAGAGAAAGATATTTAGTAAAAAATTTCTCATAAAAATTAATTAGAATTCAAAATGAAGTGATTTAGCCAATAAAATTAAATTAAAATTATTCACACTTTTTAACTAAAAAGAAACTTGAAGGAAAAAATTTAAACTACTACTTATGCTCTCTTAATATTTTAATTTAAGTCTAAAATAATTATATTGGCTAAAGGTTTTTTGAAACAAAGACTGTAAGAGAATTTTCAATTGAGCTGATGAATTTTATCCTCTCACCCCATGCTTTTTTTTTCTTTTTTTTATATTTACATATGTTTACCGAGAAAATGATGAATTTTATTCTCTCATTTTCCATAACATATGAACAAATATTTTTTTATCTCTTCAAAAACAAAAACAAAATGGGAGTAATGAATTTTATTCCCTTATTACATCTTTTAGTTTTTTGAGGTTACATATGTGTACCAATGAATTCTAGATTCCCATGACATATGATCGAACAATAAAAAGAAAAATGCATATGTATACCACGGGATAATGAATTTTATCCTCTTATCCCCGTGACATATGGTCTAACAAAAAAAATTAAAAAAACCAAGAAGAAGCTAAACAATATTTATATTAAATTAAAATAATTATAGAGCAATTTTAGTAAATTAAAATTTCCAAAGAATTTTAAAGCATAAGTGATTATAATTAGAATCTAGAAATTGTTAAACTAAACATTCTAAAATTGAAACTAATTACAATTAAGAGAAAAAAAGTAAATAAGGTGCTCTAAACAAATTTAATTCATAAGTTTATTTCTTAAAATCAAATCACCTAAAAATAAAATTTAACTAACTATGATGAAACAAAATATTAGAAAATCAAAAATTATAAAAATTCATATAAATAAACTCAAAATATATTTCTAGAAATCACAAAAAAAATAAGTAGGGGTTTATTAAAAAAACTAATTTTTTAAAGGTTTTTTTGGTAATATATTTTTTTGATTTTTAATTAAAAATAAAAAAGAAGACTCCTCCCCCAGACTTAAAAATAAACATTGTCCCCAATGTTTATAAGCCAAGTAGGAGGGAAAAAACAAAAGGAACTAAATTAAAAAATTGAATCAAGAAATTAAAGATAAATAAAGGGTGTCTCCCAAGAGCGCTTTTCTTTTCCCCGGCAACGGCGCCAAAAACTTGATGAAGATTTTCTATAGTTTTAAAATATTTTTGAAAGTGAGGATAGATACAACTCTAGAGGGTGGGAGGGGGTGAATAGAGTATTCAAAAATATGATAATCTACTCAACTCCCTTAGAATTAATTTGCGGAATAAGTATATAGATATATGAAACCCTAGAGCCTAACACAAAGTGAGGTACACAAGAGAAAGCTAACTATAATTATAGTTTAAGCTTTAGTCCTAACACAGTAACTAGCAATCCTAGTTAATTCTACTCACAACCACAGTACAGTAATTAAAGTTAGCAAAACAGACAACACAAGAAGATTTATAGTGGTTCCCTGTCAATAGGTACATCCACTCTTCTACCACCCTGGTAGGAGTCCACTACAAGTTTTTATTCAGGTGCCCTGCCACCAATTGATCTGATTCAGGTAGATCAAGTAAATCCTTTGAGCTTTTGATCAGGAGCTCAAAATCCAACACAGGTTTTTGCTTAGGTGCCCTTCTACCAAGGTCACTTTTGAAGAGAGTAATAACCCTTTGTACAGGAGGTTGAGAGAGTTAGAATGTCTTCTCTATTATTAAACAAAATTAGAGAAGCTAGTGGATTGCACTGAGCTATAGAAAGCTCTGAAGGAATCAAAGCTCCCCTTGGCTTAGAGAATATCCAGGAAGAAGCCTTACTTCAGGGTACAGGATCTCTTCAGAACTCTTGACAGAGAAGATCTGTTGTCTTGAAGTTCTTGAAGGAGCAGCTTGAAGAAGACTCTTGATGTGGAATGGTTGTTCTTCTTCAACAGCTTTTCTTTCTTCTTCTACTTGAAGCTCTGAGTATGAATGTTCCTGTAAACAGGATGAACTCAGGATTGAAGAAGAGAGTTGTTCTACACTTATTCTTGTTGTTGAATCTGTGTATCTGAATATCTGTGTATCTCTATTAACTATGTATGTATATCTGTATTTTTTGAGTTAACTGTATATTTCTTTCAATAGATCTTTATATATTAGCCATTGTAATGGCTTCTAACTTTCTCTTGATTTGAATCTTGTCTTCTTCTGAGATCTGCAATCTGGGCTGCAAATAACACATAGTACAAATAGCCTGCAGAAGGACATTCTATAAAGAAATAAAGCTTTCTTAGAAGCTGCTTATTCATTCTGCAAGTCCAAAAGATATTAGAGAAAGTCACATCAAAAACAAACTCTTTACGACCAGAGAAAGACATTTGTGTCTAACGGCTATAAAGGACAGCATGGCAGATAAAGCACACAGATTTGTCAACTAATAAGACAAAAGACTTTGTCAGAAAGAACTTGACTTATGCATAAAGAATGAGGAAAAGATTGCCTTGATATATAAACATAAAATCAATGAAATAATCTTTAATAAAATAAGCAAGATATATAAGAAATAATTCACACAAGAGAAAGAGTACAATATCTCTAAATGTAGACAAAAAGATAGTGGAACGAATCATGACGATCGTCGAACTATCGGAGCAGATAGTCGACCTATCAGAATAGATAGTCGACCTACAAGAAATCTGTCGGGACAGAAAAAGTCGAGCAGGAGTCGACGATCGACGATACTGATACCATAGATCGTCGAGCTTAATAGAGATGAACTAACTCAGAGATAGTCGATCTACTATCTAACGATAGTCGATCAACAGATACACGATAGTCGATCAACTGATAGAAGATAGTCGAGCGGCGTTCGACCATAGTCGAACTAAAAACACTTAACAAGATTTTCAATCTGAATAAATAATAACTCTACACAACTGATAGGATCTAACCTAAATGTAACCTTTGACCATAGATAAATCTTGGGTCAAGAAACTAATTGAGAAGACTTAACTCAAATCCAAACTAGGGTACCAATAATTATCCAAACTAAAATCTCAAATAGGAAAGTGTACCTATCAAAATATAGTATAGGAAATGTCGTATTCGACTCGGGGCCTGTTGAGTACTTCTACTCACGCAAATTATTATTATTTTATTGAAATAAAAGAAGGGGTAAATTAAACTAAAGAAGGAAAAAACTAACAACTAGCACTTAATCTAGACTCACTTTGAATTAAAATAAACTTGCAAAATTATAATTACCTACTTTGACCATGGAGGTTCCCAAGATACAAAAGCATCTCGCTCGAGCTCATGCTTTTGACTAAATTTAGGTTGATCGATTAAGACCTCTCGGCTAGTCGAAACCCCTAAGCTTGCTTTATAGAGTGAACCCCACTATTGGATTTGACTCCAATCCGGAAGATCCATGACATCCTCTCTCAAGGAGTACATGCAGCTCCTTCTATCTTTGAGCGATCTACTCGTATCCGCAACCTCTCTGTCATTTAAGATACGCATCTAGGATCAAAAACGTATTCGCGAAATATAAATTCGATATAAAATAATTCAAAGATAAATTGATAGTGAAAAAAAAGAGTTTATTTTATTCAAAGATTATCATGATCAAGTGCTATAGAAATTAGCTAATTGACCTGAAATAAAAATTACAATAAAAGTAAAAGGAAGACATGATTGTAAAATAGAAAAGCTCTAATTAAAATAATAAGACTAAACTATTCTATAAAATTGAAGAGTACAAAAAGAAATGCATAAAAACAGTAAACTAAGCTATAAAATAAGCCTAAAACTAGCTCATAATCCTCCTCCTGAGCATTTGAACTCATCTGGAATTTATAGATTTTTCTGCTTGGAAGTCACGCCCTTGGTCACGCCCGTGATATAGGGCGTGTCAGGCTCGGAAACTGCTGTCTTGAAAGCCCGAGAACGTTGGAGAAAAAATCTCCAAAAGTCATCGTTTTGCGGGTCACGCCCCTATGTCACGCTTGTGACCTAGGGCGTTTCTAGTCAGTTAGAGGAAACGGCGAGAAGGAGAAACGGTGGGAAGTAATTCTGGCGTGGTTGGAGAGGTCAAGCCCTTGGTCACGGGCGTGACCTAGGGCATGTACTGACCGAGTCAACAAATGGCTAGAAACGGTACAATTTGGGATCACTTCGACAGTTTAAGGAAGGTCACGCCCTAGGTCAAGCCCGTGACAGGGGGCGTGTACTTGGGAAATGTTCCAGAATTGTCCCGGGAAGATTTCTTGAGAAAATTGTTTTTTTGAACTAGACACGCCCGTGTCGTGGGGGCATGTACTTGTTAAACTCTCTAGATTTGTAGAGGACGTCGTCCTCTTTCCGTTAACTAGTTGCACGTCTCGTAACTCTTCCTGGTTTGAAAGTTATGACCATTTGAAGTTCAGCTATCCGTGACCAAAAATGTTCATTTTTTCTGTTTCAACTCCTGATCAGTCCTGCGAGCTCCAAATTGCTATTCGCAGCCCAGATTGACCTTAAATAAGAAAATGAAGCAATTAGAATCATAATTACAAAAATATAATTACAATCTTATTATTAATTAAAGAAAAACTATATAAAAATAAATATAATTAGTGACTTATCAAATACACCCAAACTTAATCTTTTGTTATTCCAGAACAAAACTATGAGAAGTATTTATAATAAAATAATATAATTTTTAATTAAATGGAAATTTTATTAAATCAAAAGAGAGTTAAAAATAAACTTTTGAAATTCAAGATTAAGTCCTAAACTATAAAATTAAAATGTAAAGAGAAAGATATTTAGCCAAAAATTTCTCATAAAAAATAATTAGAATTCAAAATGAAGTGATTTAGCCAATAAAATTAAATTAGAATTATTCACACTTTTAACTAAAAAGAAACTTGAAGGAAAAATTTAAACTACAACTTATGCTCTCTTAAAATTTTAATTTAAGTCTAAAACAATTATATTGGCTAAAGGTGATAAATTTTATCAACTACTACTTATGCTCTCTTCATAGTCTAGAACAAAGACTATGAAGAGGATTTTGAATTGAGGTGATGAATTTTATCAACTCACCCCATGCTTTTTTTCTTTTTTTGATATATGCATATGTTTACCAAGAAAATGATGAATTTTATTTTCTCATTTTCCATAACATATGAAATTTTCTCTCTTCAAAAACAAAAACAAAATGGGAGTAATGAATTTTAATCCCTTACTACATCTTTTAGTTTTTTAGGGTTGCATACACCAAGGAATGCTAGATTCCCATGACATATGATCTAACAATAAAAAGAAAAATGCATATGTGTACCACGGGATAATGAATTTTATCCTCTTATCCCCGTGACATATGGTCAAAAAAAAATTAAAAAACAAAGAAGAAGCTAAACAATATTTATATTTAATTAAAATAATTAGAGAGCAATTATAGTAATTTAAATTTCCTAAGAATTTTAAAGCATAAGTGATTATAATTAGAATCTAGAAATTGTTAAACTAAACACTCTAAAATTGAAACTAATTACAATTAATAGAAAAAGAAGTAAATAAGGTGCTCTAAACAAATTTAATTAATAAGTTTATTTCTTAATTCAAATCACCTAAAAATTAAATTAAACTAACTATGATGAAATAAAAGATTAGAAAATCAAAAATTATAAAAATTCTTTTAAATAAACTCAAAATATATTTCTAGAAATAACAAAAAAAATAAGTAGGGGCTTATTAAAAAAAACAAATTTTTTAAAGGTTTTTTTTGTAATATTTTTTTTTATTTTTAATTAAAAATAAAAAAGAAGTCTCCACCCCTATAGTTAAAAATAAACATTGTCCCCAATGTTTATAAGCCAAGAAGGAGGGGAAAAACAAAAGGAACTAAATTAAAAAATTAAAACAAGAAATTAAAGATAAACAAGGGGTGTCTCTCAAGAGCGCTTTTCTTTTCCAAGGCAACGACGCCAAAAACTTGATGAAGATTTTCTATAGTTTTAAAATATTATCCAAACTAAAATCTCAAATAGGCAAGTGTACCTAGCAAAATATAGTATAAGAAATGTCTTATTCGATTCGGGGCCTGTTAAGTACTTCTACTCACGCAAATTATTATTATTTTATCGAAATAAAAGAAGGGGTAAATTAAACTAAAGAAGGAAAAAATAAACTAGCAACTAGCACTTAATCTAGACTCACTTTTAATTCAAATAAACTTGCAAACTTTTAATTACCTACTTCGACCAAGGAGTTTCCAAAGATATAAAAGCGTCTCTCTTGAGCTCGTGCTTTTGACTAAACTTAGGTTGATCGATTAAGACCTCTCAGCCAGTCGAAACCCCTAAGCTTGCTTTACACGGTGAACCCCACTATTGGATTTGACTCAAATCTGGATGATCCATGGCATCCTCTCTCGAGGAGTACATGTAGCTCCATCTATCTTTTAGCGATCTACTCGTATCCGCAACCTCTCGGTCATTTAAGATACGTATCTAGGATCGAAAACGTATTTGCGAAATATGAATTCGATATAAAATAATTCAAAAATAAATCGATAGCGATAATTAAAGAGTTTATTTTATTCAAAGATTATCATGATCAAGTGCTAAAGAAATTAGCTACTTTACCTGAAATAAAAGTTACAATAAAAGTAAAAGGAAGACATGATTGCAAAATAGAAAAGCTCTAATTAAAATAACAAGACTATTCTAAAAAATTGAAGAGTACAGAAAGAAATGCATAAAAACAGTAAACTAAGCTATAAAATAACCCTAAAACTAGCTCATAATCCTCCTCCTGAGCTTATGAACTCATCTGGAATTTATAGATTTTTCTGCTTGGATGTCACGCACGTGACATATTGCGTGTCAGGCTCGGAAACTGCTGTCTTGAAAGCCCGGGAATGTTGGAGAAAAAACCGCCAAAAGTTGCCGTTTTGCGGGTAACGCCCCTAAGTCACGCCCAGGACCTAGGGCGTGTCTAGTCTATTATAGGAAATGGCAGGAAGGAGAAACGGCATGAAGTAATTCTGGCATTTCTTGAGAGGTCACGCCCTTGGTCACGGGCTTGACCTAGGGCGTGTACTGACCGGATAAGAAACGGCTAGAAACGGTACAATTTGGGATCACTTCGGTAGTTTCGGGTAGGTCACGCCCTAGGTCACGCCCATGATTGGGGGCGTGTACTTGGGAAATGTTCCAAAATTGTCCCGGGAAGATTTCTGGAGAAAACTATTTTTTTAACTAGACACGCCCGTGTTCAAGCCCTAGACACGCCCGTGTCGTTGAGCATGTACTTGTGAAACCCTCTAGATTTGTAGAGGATGTCGTCCTCTTTCCATTGACTTGTTGCACGTCCCGTAACTCTTCCTGGTTTGAAAGTTATGACCCTTTGAAGTTCAGCATCCGTGGCCTAAAATGTTCATTTTCTCGGTTTCAACTCTTGATCAGTCCTGCAAGCTCCAAATTGCTATTCACAGCCCATATTGAGCTGAAATAAGAAAATAAAGCAATTAGAACCATAATTACTAAAATATAATTATAATCTTATTATTAATTAAAGAAAAACTATATAAAAATAAATATAATTAGGGACTTATCAAATACCCCCATACTTGATCTTTTGTTATTCCAGAGCAAAACTATGAGAAGTATTTATAATAAATTAATATAATTTTTAATTAAATGAAAATTTTATTAAAACAAAAGAGAGTTAAAAATAAACTTTTGTAATTCAAGATTAAGTTCTAAACTTTGAAATTTAAATGTAAAGAGAAAGATATTTAGCCAAAAATTTCTCATAAGAATTAATTAGAATTCAAAATGAAGTGATTTAGCCAATAAAATTAAATTAGAATTATTCACATAATTTAACTAAAAAGAAACTTGAACGAAAAATTTAAACTACTACTTATGCTCTCTTAATATTTTAATTTAAGTCTAAAACAATTATATTGGCTCAAGGTTTTTAGGAACAAAGACTGAAGAAGATTTTGAATTGAGGTGATGAAATTTATCCTCTAACCCCATGCTTTTTTTCTTTTTTTGATATTTGCATATGTTTACCAAGAAAATGATGAATTTTATTCTCTTATTTTCCATAACATATGAACAAATATTTTTTTCTCTCTTCAAAAACAAAAACAAAATGGGAGTAATGAATTTTATTCCCTTACTATATGTTTTAATTTTTTGGGGTTGCATATGTGTATAAGGGAATGCTAAATTCCCATGACATATGATCTAACAATAAAAAGAAAAAAGCATATGTGTACCACGGGATAATGAATTTTATCCTCTTATCCCCGTGACATATGGTCTAACAAAAAAAATTAAAAAACAAAGAAGAAGCTAAACAATATTTAGATTAAATTAAAATAATTAGAGAGCAATTATAGTAAATTAAAATTTCCTTAGAATTTTAAAGCATAAGTGATTATAATTAGAATCTAGAAATTGTTAAACTAAACACTCTAAAATTGAAACTAATTACAATTAAGAGAAAAAGAAGTAAATAAGGTGCTCTATACAAATTAAATTCATAAGTTTATTTCTTAAAATCAAATCACCTTAAAATTAAATTTAACTACCTATGATGAAATAAAAGATTAGAAAATCAAAAATTATAAAAATTCTTATAAATAAACTCAAAATATATTTCTAGAAATCAGAAAAAAAAAGTAGGGGTTTATTAAAAAAAACTAATTTTTTAAAGGTTTTTTTGTAATATGTTTTTTTTTAATTTTAATTTAAAATAAAAAAGAAGACTGCATCCCCATTCTTAAAAATAAATATTGTCCCCAATGTTTATAAGCCAAGTAGAAGGGGAAAAACAAAAGGAACTAAATTAAAAAATTGAAACAAGAAATTAAAGATAAACAAGGGGTGTCTCCCAATAGCGCTTTTCTTTTCCCCGGCAACGATGCCAAAAACTTGATGAAGATTTTCTATAGTTTTAAAATATTATCCAAACTAAAATCTCAAATAAGCAAGTGTACCTATCGAAAAATAGTATAAAAAATGTCGTATTCAACTCGGGGCCTGTTGAGTACTTCTACTCACGCAAATTAATATTATTTTATCAAAATAAAAGAAGTGGTAAATTTAACTAAAGAAGGAAGAAAATAAACTAGCAACTAACACTTAATCTAGACTCACTTTCAATTCAAATAAACTTGCAAACTTTTAATTACCTACTTTGACCGTGGAGGTTCCCAAGATACAAAAGCATCTCTCTCGAGCTCATGCTTTTGAATAAACTTAGGTTGATCGATTAAGACCTCTCGGCCAGTCAAAAACCCTAAGCTTGCTTTACGCGGTGAACCCCACTATTGGATTTGACTCTAACCCGAAAGATCCATGACATCCTCTCTCGAGGAGTACATGCGGCTCCTTCTATCTTTGAGCGATCTACTCATATCCGCAACCTCTCGGTCATTTAAGATACGGATCTAGGATCGAAAATGTATTCGCGAAATATGAATTCGATATAAAATAATTCAAAGATAAATCAATAGCGATAAAAAAAGACTTTGACAACAAGAGTTTATTTTATTCAAAGATTATCATGATCAAGTGCTAAAGAAATTATCTACTTGACATGAAATAAAAGTTACAATAAAAGTAAATGGAAGACATGATTGCAAAATAGAAAAGCTTTAATTAAAATAAAATGACTAAACTAAGCATAAAAACAGTAAACTAAGCTATAAAATAAGCCTAAAACTAGCTCCTAATCCTCCTCCTGAGCTTCTGAACTCATCTGAAATTTATAGATTTTTCTGCGTGGAAGTCACGTCCTTGGTCACGCCCATGACATAGGGCGTGTCAGGCTCAGAAACTGCTCTCTTGAAAGTCCGGGAACGTTGGAGAAAAAACTGCCAAAAGTCGTCATTTTGCGGGTCACGCCCCTAGGTCACTCCCGTGACCTAGGGCCTGTCTACTATGTTACAGGAAATGGTAGGAAGTTATTCTGGCATTGCTGAGGAGGTCACGCCCTTGGACACGGGCGTGACCTAGGGGGTGTACTGAATGGGTCAGCAAACGGCTGGAAATGGTATAATTTTGGATCACTTCGACAGTTTCGAGTAGGTGCCCATGACAGGGGGCGTGTATTTGGGAAATGTTCCAGAATTGTCCCGGGAAGATTTCTGGAGAAAACTATTTTTTTGAACTAGACATGCACGTGTTCAAGCCCTAAACACGCCCGTGTCGTGGGGGAATGTACTTGTGAAACTCTCTAGATTCTTAGAAGACATCGTCCTCGTTCCGTTTACTGGTTGTACGTCCTGTAACTCTTCCTGGTTTGAAAGTTATGACCATTTGAGGTTAAGCTATCCGTGACCAAAAATGTTCATTTTCTCCGTTTCAACTCCTGATCAGTCCTGCAAGCTCCAAATTGCTATTCACAGCCCTGATTGACCTAAAATAAGAAAATAAAGCAATTAGAACCATAATTACTAAAATATAATTATAATCTTATTATTAATTAAATAAAAACTATATAAAATAAATAAAATTAGTGACTTATCAGATGGACCGGAAGAAGCTTAAGCACAAATCGACATACTATTTCATGCGAGACGATCAGCTATACTGGAAGACCCTCTCCGGGATGTTGGCACGTTGCGTGGCCGAGATGGAGGTTCCGAGGATCTTGGATGAAATCCACTCCGGGGAGTGTGGAAGCCACTCCGAGAGTCGGACCTTAGAAGGTTGGATTATCAGGCAAGGATATTTTTGGCCGACCATGGGCCAAGACGCGGCAAAATTTACAAAGGAGTGTCATAAATGCCAGTTGTTCGCCCACCTCCAGCTGCAACCTACCAAACGCTTCAAGACTATCACAGCCCCCTGAACATTTGCAATCTAGGGAATGGACTTGGTTGTGCCCTTCCCCCAGGCTAGCGGCCAGAGAAGGTTCCTGCTCGTGATGATCGATTATTTCTCTAAGTGGCTGGAAGTTAAGGCGCTGGCACAGGTAACCTCTCAGGTCATCAGGAACTTTGTATGGGGGGAGATCATCTGCCATCACGGGTTGCCCCAGGCCATTGTCACGGACAACGACCCTTAGTTTACTAGCGCCGAGTTATTAGCTTTTGCGGGAGGCTCAGGATCGATCTCAGGTTCACCTCGATTCATCTGCCCTGGCGCAATGGGCAGGTGGAGGCGGCGAACAAGATCATTGTTAACCTCCTCAAGAAGAAGGTAGATAATCTGAGAGGAAGGTGGGTAAAGCAACTCCCTTCAGTCGTCTAGTCCCATAGAACCACACCCAACATGGCCATAGGAAAGACTCCTTTCAAACTCTCCCATGGGTGCGAGGCGGTACTTACGGTAGAGTTTGAGGTCCGAACGCCACGAGTGGTCGAGGAAGGAGAGGGCACAAAAGAATGGAGGGACGAGAATGAGGAGGATCTGCGGCTCTCACTCGACACGGTTGAGGAGCTTCGAGACCTCTCTGCCATCAGGCAAGAGGAAGTAAATAGAAGAATGGCCAAGTACTTTGACAAGAACGTCAGAGTCAAACAATTCGCGAGTTGGGACTTGGTCTTAAGAAAGGTGGATGCAGCAAGGAGTTCAGACTCAGTGGGGAAACTAAACCCCAATTTGGAAGGACCATACATAGTGAAGGAGGTCATGAATTCAGGAGGGTATCGCCTTCGGAATGTGGAAGGTGAAACCCTAGGTCTCACCTGGAGTGGTGACGACCTGAAACGCTTTTACCCTTGAGTCATGTAAGTCCTATTTTGTGGAATAAAATTTCTCTAAATGCTTATGCTCATGGCATGTTTGATGCAAGTGGAAGAGTAAGTCTGCCCCAGACCCCGAGTAGAACCCGCTGTCAGGCTCTCACCTAGCTGGCAGGGATAGATGTCACTCTAGGGAGTCTGCCCCAGACCCCGAGCAGATCCAATTGTCAGGCTCTCGCCTAGCTGACAGGGCTGGATGTCAATCGGAGGAGTCTGCCCCAGACCCCGAGCAGATCCCACTGTCAAGCTCTCACCTAGCTGGCAGGGCTGGATGTCACTCGAGGGAGTCTACCCCAGACCCCGAGCAGATCCCGCTGTCAGGCTCTCTCCTAGCTGACAGGGATGGATGTCACTCAGAGGAGTCTAGCCTAGACCCCGAGCAGATCCCGTTGCCAGGCTCTTACTTAGCTGGTAGGGATGGATGTCACTCGAGGGAGTCTGCCCTAGAACCCGAGCAGATCCCTCTATAAGGCTCTCTCCTAGTTGACAGGGCTAGATGTCACTCGGAGGAGTCTTCCCCAGACCCCGAGCAGATCATTCTGTCATGCTCTCACCTAGCTGGCAGGGCCAGATGTCACTCGAGGGTGTCTTCCCAAGATCACGAGCAGATCCTACTGTCAGGCTCTCAATGTAACACCCCAAATTGTTGTAGGAGCGACGGCGATCATTTTTGGGCCAAGTCGGGTTTTTGGTGCAGGTGACACGGGCCCCGACACGGGCGTGTCGGAGGCCGTGTCGGGCGTGTCGAGCTCGAGCCGTGTCGTCGACCAGTTCTGGTCGATGATGGTCGTGTGGTGGAACACGGCTAGGACGCGGGCGTGTCCCAGGCCGTGTAACACCTGTGCTGTGCGGTTGGGTGCACGGGTAGTGACACGGGCACGAACACGGGGGTGTCCGGTTTGACACGGGCGTGTCTGATGCCGTGTCACCAAGCCGTGTACCCCTCTAACTCCAAAGTGGTGATTTATTGCACACGGGGGGCGTGACACGGGTCCCGACACGGGCATGTCGCAGGCGACACGGGCGTGTCGGAGGCCGTGTCACATGCCGTGTGCTGGTTTTCAATTTGGGTCGAGACGGCGAATGAGCTACACGGCCAGACACACGGCCGTGTGCCAACCCGTGTTCGGCCCAGATTTTATAATTTGAGGCCTAATCGTGGCCGTTCGTTTCCTTGGCTTTGGATCCGACGGTGGGGGGCTGCTCCTGGGGGGTTTTAGCCGGGAATAGGTTTTTGAAACCTTTATTTCTCTTGGATAATCTCTCTCTAAGTTTTAGAGAGAGGGAAGAGCAAGTTTGGAGGAGGAGTCCAAGATCCGGCCGCTGGGAGAGCTTCGGAGCTCCAAATCACGATCCGAGTCCAGATCCGCGGAGGCGACGCCGTTGCGGTGCTTTCCAACCGTATAGTTTTCGATGGCGCCGCGGAAGAATGCAAGGGTAACGATTTCTCATCCTTGGGCATGTGAAGCCCTCTTTTCCTTTGCATAGGAAGCCCGCTCTCGCGAGTGAGCGAAGAGTTAGAGCGTTCCTTGGGGTAGATATGTGAAGTCCCCCTTGTGTAGAGTCCGTATACGAAAACGGACATAGGCATTGTGTGTGAAGCCTATCCGGACAAGTAGAGCCGGATCGGTGATGTTGCATTGCATATGAACCGGGGAAGACTCCGGGTGTTTGGGTGTTTGGGTGTTTTTCGGGTTTTCTACGTGGTAGATTGCATCAGGGAGCCTTGGAGATTAACTCCAAGGTGCACCCGGAAAACTGGGCAAAAGCGGGTTTTGCCAACACGGTGCCTGGGGAGCCAACGTGAACATAACCGGGTTATGTGATTGTTGTGGCGGAAACGGGACTCAGCGAGTCTTGACCTGCGCATATGGCTTAAATTGCCGTTGCGATATAAGCACGGGTCAGGCGGAACCGTACCCGATCTATGTCGTTCGGTAGGACCGTTGGCATGGATGAGGGTCTTCGGCGGTCTATGGCTTAAATTGTCGTGACCAAGGCCAGGAAGGCAAAATGCTCATATGGATGACCGTCCAAGAGGCGGTGGTGGATTGGGAACGTCTATGGCTTGAATTGACGTGACGTTGGCCGGTTCGCCGAGAATGTGCCCTGAGTGCACGGGGTGTGTGGCCGTGCGAGCCTACGCCTGTGTTGATATGTATTCACATTAATATATTGCATATACTAATAAAGTGCAGGGAAAGAGCATCGCCGCCCCGATTTTGGGGGCGGGATCGTTATAATTTGGTCAGCATTGCTGACCGTTGCTTTTGTTTGCCACCGGGCGGTGGTTTGTGCTTGCAGGTGCTGCGGAGCCGAGCGGAAAATAGCGGGCAAAAGCCCATGTTGCGGTGCTGGCCCTCGAAGGCATAACCCTTTTTATGCTTTCCGTTTATTTCATGTACGGCCGGCCTGCGAGCCGAAGTATGTAAGACGTGTTTTGTTAAGAAAACCTTGTAAGGCCTTAAGGCCGGTACTTTTGTAGTTTCATTCCTATTGTTGCTTCTGTAGTGGACATTCCTGCTTGGCAGGGTTCTTGAATTTGTCCAACTTAATAATTTGCTTTCGCTAGAATGACTCTGTGTAGGACGTTGGTGATTGGTTGTATGGTTTCAACGCGTAACCAACCGGTCTGTCCGTAGTATATGGCGTCGGGCCCCGGCCGGACCTACTGCTATATGCTATGTGACGGATAGGGGTGTTATAAATTGGTATTAGACTTCTGGTTTCGGTCAAGCTTAAATGAATTCGTGGACGAATTCACTTTAAGGAGTGGTGAGCACATGTGTGCGTCATCGTTATAACATGAAAAGAACCCATGAATGTCCACTTAGGAATGAAAATATACATGTTTGAGGAACCTGCGTGTTCCTATAATTGCTGTTTGCAGTAATTTTTGGGTTGCTTATCGGTGTTTTGCAAGATTATAGGTGACCAGAAGTGGTGTTGGGCCGTCTGAACGGCCAGGTTCTGAGGCGAGCAGTGCGCCAAGCGATGCGCCTGCAACACCTCCGTCTGCCGAGACCATTAGGTTGGTGGCAGAAGCGGTCATGGCAATGATCAATGCGCAGCCTGCAAGGCAGGTGCAGCAGCCGCTCCTGCTATGGAGCAAGTACCGCTTCAGATGGTAGAGCAAAGGAGGGTTGAGCAAGTAGTGTTGGAGCCAGAGTTGCCTCGGAGAGCAACGGAAAGACAACTGAAGCATGTGATGGGCTTTCACCCACCGGTATTCACGGGGGCAGAAACCCCGACCCAAGCAGAGGATTGGCTCTCAAGGGTCAACAGGGTGATGACTGCAACGAAAACGGAAGAGTGGCAGAAGACCACTATAGCGATGTTCCTTTTGGATGGGGACGCAAGGTTATGGTGGGAAGGCCTAGAGCTACATCAGTTGCGGGGAAGGCCGTTGGCCGAAGTTTCGATGGAGGAGTTTGCGAGACTGTTCATGGCTCGATACCTCCCCTCGGCGCAGAGGATTGCGCTAGAAAGCGAGTTTCAGAAGTTGGTGCAAGGGGATTGCACCGTTGATGAGTACCTCCACGAGTTTACTCGGTTGGGGAGATATGCCGGCGCTACCTTCGCAGACGAGGAGCGCAAGACGAGCCGCTTCTACGAAGGGTTAAGAGATGATCTAAGATTGCTACTGTCGGGGCCCAAGACGCGGGGTTTCATGACCCTGGTCAGTTCGGCCCGGTCCTTGGAGAAGGACATGAAGAATGTCCAAGCAAAGAAGGAATCCGGTAGCAAGAAAGCGGAGTTCAAGGCACCGACTACGTCGAAGTCGGGCTACCGCAGATTCTATAAGAAAGCTAAGACGTCGGGTCCAGCTACTTCAGGTGCCTCGGGGGCAACTACCAATCGAACCCTGGGCGCTTGTTTCATGTGTGGAAAGCCGGGGCACTTTGCCCGTGATTGCTGGAGTGGACGCTCAAAGTCCGAAAGGAAGCAAGGAGCTACCTACGAGGAGAAGGGCAAAGCGGTGGAGTCGACCGCATCCCACTATGCTCCGACTCAGCCTAGAGTCTGTAACGGTCCAGGCCCGCCAACCCTGCGGGACCCAGCTGGCACCGCCGGCCTACCAGAGTCCAGACCCGGGCCCACTACTGGTAGTCAGCCTATCACATCAAGCCTGCAGGCCAATGCACCCCAACCCCTCTCCATCCAGGCGGGTTGTTGGTGGCCGTAGCCCCCTTAGATGAGTCAAACTCGATAGTCAAGCCCGCACTACGGGAACTTCCCAGGAGGTCACCCATCCCAGTACTACTCCAGCCCGAGCACGCTTAACTATGGAGTTCTTTCAACTCTCATCACCAATTGATCTGCAGCTCAATTGGTGATGAGAGTTGAAAGAACTCCATAGTTAAGCGTGCTCGGGCTGGAGTAGTACTGGGATGGGTGACCTCCTGGGAAGTTCCCGTAGTGCGGGCTTGACTATCGAGTTTGACTCATCTAAGGGGGCTACGGCCACCAACAACCCGCCTGGATGGAGAGGGGTTGGGGTGCATTGGCCTGCAGGCTTGATGTGATAGGCTGACTACCAGTAGTGGGCCCGGGTCTGGACTCTGGTAGGCCGGCGGTGCCAGCTGGGTCCCGCAGGGTTGGCGGGCCTGGACCGTTACAAAAAAGTGCAACCCGCCTGGATGGAGAGGGGTTGGGGTGCATTGGCCTGCAGTCTTGATGTGATAGGCTGACTACCAGTAGTGGGCCCGGGTCTGGACTCTGGTAGGCCGGCGGTGCCAGCTGGGTCCCACAGGGTTGGCGGGCCTGGACCGTTACAAAAAAGTGCACTTTTTTGTAACGGTCCAGGCCCGCCAACCCTGCGGGACCCAGCTGGCACCGCCGGCCTACCAGAGTCCAGACCCGGGCCCACTACTGGTAGTCAGCCTATCACATCAAGCCTGCAGGCCAATGCACCCCAACCCCTCTCCATCCAGGCGGGTTGTTGGTGGCCGTAGCCCCCCTTAGATGAGTCAAACTCGATAGTCAAGCCCGCACTACGGGGACTTCCCAGGAGGTCACCCATCCCAGTACTACTCCAGCCCGAGCACGCTTAACTATGGAGTTCTTTCAACTCTCATCACCAATTGAGCTGCAGATCAATTGGTGATGAGAGTTGAAAGAACTCCATAGTTAAGCGTGCTCGGGCTGGAGTAGTACTGGGATGGGTGACCTCCTGGGAAGTTCCCGTAGTGCGGGCTTGACTATCGAGTTTGACTCATCTAAGGGGGGCTACGGCCACCAACAACCCGCCTGGATGGAGAGGGGTTGGGGTGCATTGGCCTGCAGGCTTGATGTGATAGGCTGACTACCAGTAGTGGGCCCGGGTCTGGACTCTGGTAGGCCGGCGGTGCCAGCTGGGTCCCGCAGGGTTGGCGGGCCTGGACCGTTACAAAAAGTGCAGCTCAATTGGTGATGAAGGTTGAAAGAACTCCATAGTTAAGCGTGCTTGGGCGAGAGTAGTACTGGGATGGGTGACCTCCTGGGAAGTCCCCGTACGGCCCAACTTAACTGTCGAGTTCGCTCATCAAAGGGAGGCTGTGGCCACCAACAACCCGCCTGTGGAGGGAGAGGGGTTGGGGTGCTTGGGCTGCAGCCCGGTAGCGTTGCCTAGAGCGGAGCCGTGACGCTGTCACGTTGGATCGGCTAGGGTCGTTACATAAAAAAGTGCACTTTTTGTAACGGTCCAGGCCCGCCAACCCCGCGGGACCCACCTGGCACCGCCGGCCTACCAGAGTCCAGACTCGGGCCCACTACTGGTAGTCAGCCTATCACATCAAGCATGCAGGCCAATGCACCCCAACCCCTCTCCATCCAGGCGGGTTGTTGGTGGCCGTAGCCCCCCTTAGATGAGTCAAACTCGATAGTCAAGCCCGCACTACGGGGACTTCCCAGGAGGTCACCCATCCCAGTACTACTCCAGCCCGAGCACGCTTAACTATGGAGTTCTTTCAACTCTCATCACCAATTGAGCTGCAGCTCAATTGGTGATGAGAGTTGAAAGAACTCCATAGTTAAGCGTGCTCGGGCTGGAGTAGTACTGGGATGGGTGACCTCCTGGGAAGTCCCCGTAGTGCGGGCTTGACTATCGAGTTTGACTCATCTAAGGGGGGCTACGGCCACCAACAACCCGCCTGGATGGAGAGGGGTTGGGGTGCATTGGCCTGCAGGCTTGATGTGATAGGCTGACTACCAGTAGTGGGCCCGGGTCTGGACTCTGGTAGGCCGGCGGTGCCAGCTGGGTCCCGCGGGGTTGGCGGGCCTGGACCGTTACAAAAAGTGCACTTTTTTGTAACGGTCCAGGCCCGCCAACCCTGCGGGACCCACCTGGCACCGCCGGCCTACCAGAGTCCAGACCCGGGCCCACTACTGGTAGTCAGCCTATCACATCAAGCCTGCAGGCCAATGCACCCCAACCCCTCTCCATCCAGGCGGGTTGTTGGTGGCCGTAGCCCCCCTTAGATGAGTCAAACTCGATAGTCAAGCCCGCACTACGGGAACTTCCCAGGAGGTCACCCATCCCAGTACTACTCCAGCCCGAGCACGCTTAACTATGGAGTTCTTTCAACTCTCATCACCAATTGAGCTGAGCTCAATTGGTGATGAGAGTTGAAAGAACTCCATAGTTAAGCGTGCTCGGGCTGGAGTAGTACTGGGATGGGTGACCTCCTGGGAAGTTCCCGTAGTGCGGGCTTGACTATCGAGTTTGACTCATCTAAGGGGGGCTACGGCCACCAACAACCCGCCTGGATGGAGAGGGGTTGGGGTGCATTGGCCTGCAGGCTTGATGTGATAGGCTGACTACCAGTAGTGGGCCCGGGTCTGGACTCTGGTAGGCCGGCGGTGCCAGGTGGGTCCCGCGGGGTTGGCGGGCCTGGACCGTTACAGAGTCTATAACTTGGGCCAGCAAGAGGCCATCAAGCAAGCGGATGTTGTGACAGGTATGAGTTAATTTATAGTAAGTTAGCTTTAATACCGTTATCTATTGCTTGTTAGCCTAATATTGTTTGTATAGGCTTTGTTGTGATTAGCGATAGTCCGGCACGGGCACTGTTCGATAAGGGAGCTTCACACTCCTTCTTGTCCGAAAGCTTTATATCGCGCATCGGAGTCCCTTCTTCGATGGCGAAGGACAAGTTGGATGTGCTGCTACCGAATGGGTGCTCGATGTGTGCGGACAGGGTGTGCGCCGTAAAGGTTCACATTGGGAGCCAAGAGTTTGACTTGCTAGCGTCACTGCTGCCGCTAGTAGAGTTTGATGTGATCTTTGGAATGGATTGGGTGTCAGAGCAGAAAGCTTGGATTGACTGTGACCGAAAGGAGGTCAAGCTGGGTGTAGGGCGGGAGACTACATTCGAGGGGCTAAAGGGGTCGAGCAAGACACTGATGTCGGCTCTTCAGGTGGTGAAGGCGATTCGTGCTGGTGCAGAGCTGTTCTTCGCAATAGTGGGGGCTGTGGAGCCAAAGTCTCCGTTGGATAGCATCACCGTGGTTTGCGAATACCCCGATGTGTTCCCGGATAGTCTTCCCGGAGCCCCACCGCAGTGGGAGATTGATTTCACCATCGAGCTCGTACCGGGGGCCAAACCGGTGTCACGTGCTCCGTATAGGTTGGTGCCTAAGGAGATGGCAGAGTTGAAAGTTCAGCTAGAGGAGCTGATGGAGCAAGGGTATGTGCGTCCAAGCTCGTCGCCTTGGAGCGCACCGGTCCTCTCTGTTAAGAAGAAGGACGGGAGTATGCGGCTGTGTATCGACTACAGAGAGTTGAACAAGCTAACAGAGAAGAATAAGTACCCGATCCCGAGGATTGATGATCTCTTTGATCAGTTAGTCGGATCGTCGGTATACTCCAAGTTGGAGTTGAAGTCGGGGTACTATCAACTGAGGATCAGGGAGTGTGATATCCCGAAGACGGCGTTTAGTACGAGGTATGGGCATTTCGAGTTCACGGTCATGCCGTTTGGACTGACGAATGCGCCATCGGAATTTATGGATCTGATGAACAGGACGTTCAGAGATTTCCTGGATCGCTTTGTGATCGTCTTTATTGACGATATTTTGGTGTACTCGCAGTGCGAAGAAGACCACTTCAAGCATTTGCATTTGGTATTGGAGACTTTGAGGAGGAATGAGCTTTACGCAAAGTTCTCCAAGTGCGAGTTCTGGCTACCCTCGGTAGGGTTCCTTGGTCATATAGTGAGTGGGGAAGGTATAGCGGTGGATCCGGTGAAGATTGTTGCGATACGGGAGTGGCCTGCGTTATCTTCTGTCGCGGAAGTCCGGAGTTTTCTTGGGCTTGCCGGATATTACAGGCCTTCGTAGAGAACTTCTCGCGGTTAGCATTACCTCTCATGAAGTTGACAAGGAAGGATCAGAAATTCTTGTGGACGCAAGAGTGCGTGCAAGCTTTTGAGGAGCTGAAGAGACGGTTGACCACGGCGCCAGTGCTTAGTTCGCCGAGTGGGACCGAGGGCTTTGAGGTGTATAGCGACGCTTCGGGTAGTGGCTTGGGCTGTGTGTTGTTGCAGCATGGGAGCGTGATAGCGTATGGATCGCGTCAGCTAAAGGTGCATGAAAGAAATTATCTGGTGCACGACTTGGAGTTGGCGGCCGTGATATTTGCACTCAAATTGTGGAGGCACTACCTATACGGCGTAAGGGTCGATATATACACCGACCACAAGAGCCTAAAATACTTGTTGGATCAGAAGTACCTTAATATGAGGCAGAGGAGGTGGATGGAGTTCCTGGGGGACTACACCTTCAAAATACATTATGTACCCGGGAAGGGCAATGCAGTTGCGGATGCGCTGAGCCGCAGGGCTCCCGCCCAAGCCAACTGGTTATCGGTACATGATGAGCGGCTAGTACGGGAGTTGGAGGAGCTTGAGATCTGTTGCATTGACAAGCAGACGAGCGCCAAAGCAATGTTAAACTGGACAGAGGTGCAGTATGACCTTGCTGACCGGGTTCGGCAGGCATTGGAGTTAGATGACTCCATGAAGGAGCTTATGGAGGCCGCTCTGGATGGGTCAAATTCCCACTTCTCGGTGGATGATGGTTTGTTAAGGAAGGATCATCGGTTGTGAGTCCCGAGTGGGGGTAACCTCCAGGCAGAGTTGATGTACGAGGCTCATCATACCAAGTACTCAATCCACCTAGGGAGCACGAAGATGTATCGTGATCTCAAAAAGTTGTTTTGGTGGCCGGGGCTCAAGAAAGATGTGGCGTTGTACGTGGCTAGGTGCCAAACGTGCGCCTTGGTGAAGGCGGAGTGCCAAAAACCGGGAGGATTTCTGAAGTCCTTGCCTATACCGGAGTGGAAATTCGACGATATATCTATGGACTTTGTGCACGGGTTGCCAAGGTCGCAGAAGGGGAACGACGCCATCTGGGTGATCGTAGATCGGCTAACCAAGGTGTCGCATTTCATTCCGCATAGGAAGGATGATCCAGTGGAGAAGTTGGCAAAGTTGTATGTTGACAATATTGTTAGGCTGCATGGTGTGCCTCGTAGCATTGTGAGTGATCGCGATGGGCGGTTCACGTCAAATGATTGGAGGTTGGTGCAGCAGATGCTGGGAACAAAGTTAAAGTTCAGCACAGCTTTCCATCCGCAAACGGATGGGCAGACCGAGAGGGTCAATAGAACGATGGAGGACATGCTCCGCATGTGCGTTCTGGATTTCGGTAAATATTGGGAAGACCACCTTTATTTGGTGGAGTTCGCGTACAACAACAGCTACCAAGCGAGTATACAAATGGCGCCCTTCGAGGCCCTGTATGGTAGGAAGTGTCGCACGCTGTTATCGTGGCTTGAAACGGGTGAGGCAAGGTTGTACAAGAAGCAAGAGGTAGAGAGTGCTACCTCATTAGTGCGGATCATTCGGGAGCGCTTGGTGATCGCTCAGGACCGGCAAGCGAAGTACGACAATGCCAAGCACCGTAACGTGGAGTTCGCGGTAGGCGATTGGGTATATCTGAAAGTGAAGCCGTTCAAGGGGGTTTCGCGGGTAAGACGCTTGAAGAAGCTGAGCCCAAGATACCTTGGACCTTTTGAGGTTCTGGAGCGAGTCGGCGAAGCTGCATACTATTTGAAGCTATCGGTGGAGTTGAGTGGATTACATGATGTGTTCCACATTTCTGTGTTGCGGAAGGCGGTGCAAGAGCCTTCGTAGGTGATCGCGGTTGACCAAGTGCCGGTGGACGAAGGGTTGACGACAAGGGTCAAGCCCGTTCGTATTGAAGATGTTGAGGTCAAGAGGCTTCGTAATAAGGAGATCCGGATGGTTAAGGTCCGGTGGGATAACTGCGGGCGTGAGGAGCTCTCTTGGGAACGGGAGCAGACTATGCTCGAGGAGTACCCGGAATTATTCCGCTCAAGTACTGTTTTACGTTAAGTCCTATTTTTCCTTTATTAATTTCGTGGACGAAATTCTTTATGGGGGGTAGAATTGTAACACCCCAAATTGTTGTAGGAGCGACGGGGATCGTTTTTGGGCCAAGTCGGGTTTTTGGTGTAGGTGACACGGGCCCCGACACGGGCGTGTCGGAGGCTGTGTCGGGCGTGTCAAGCTCGAGCCGTGTCGTCGACCAGTTCAGGTCGACGATGGTCGTGTGGTGGAACACGGCCTAGGACGCGGGCGTGTCCCAGGCCGTGTCACACCTGTGCTGTGCGGTTGGGTGCACGGGTAGTGACACGGGCACGAACACGGGCGTGTCCGGTTTGACACGGGCGTGTCCGATGCCGTGTCACCAAGCCGTGTACCCCTCTGACTCCAAAGTGGTGATTTATTGCACACAGGGGGCGTGACACGGGTCCCGACACGGGAGTGTCGCAGGCGACACGGGCGTGTCGCATGCCGTGTCACATGTCGTGTGCTGGTTTTCAATTTGGGTCGAGACGGCGAATGAGCTACACGGCCAGGCACACGGCCGTGTGCCAACCCGTGTTCGGCCCAGATTTTATAATATGAGGCCTAATCGTGGCCGTTCGTTTCCTTGGCTTTGGATCCGACGGTGGGGGGCTGCTCCTGGGGGGTTTTAGCCGGGAATAGGGTTTTGAAGCCCTTATTTCTCTTGGATAATCTCTCTCTAACTTTTAGAGAGAGGGGAGAGCAAGTTTGGAGGAGGAGTCCAAGATCCGGCCGCCCGGAGAGCTTTGGAGCTCCGAATCACGATCCGAGTCCAGATCCGCGGAGGCGACGCCGTTGCGGTGCTTTCCAACCGTATAGTTTTCGATGCCGCCGCGGAAGAATGCAAGGGTAACAATTTCTCATCCTTGGGCATGTGAAGCCCTCTTTTCCTTTGCATAGGAAGCCCGCTCTCGCGAGTGAGCGAAGAGTTGGAGCGTTCCTTGGGGTAGATATGTGAAGTCCCCCTTGTGTAGAGTCCGTATACGAAAACGGACATTGGCATTGTGTGTGAAGCCTATCCGGACAAGTAGAGCCGGATCGGTGATGTTGCATTGCATATGAACCGGGGAAGACTCCGGGTGTTTGGGTGTTTTTCGGGTTTTCTACGTGGTAGATTGCATCAGGGAGCCTTGGAGATTAACTCCAAGGTGCACCCGGAAAACTGGGCAAAAGCGGGTTTTGCCAACACGGTGGCCGGGGAGCCAACGTGAACATAACCCGGTTATGTGATTGTTGTGGCGGAAACGGGACTCGGCGAGTCTTGACCTGCGCATATGGCTTAAATTGCCGTTGCGATATGAGCACGGGTCAGCCGGAACCGTACCTGATCTATGTCGTTCGGTAGGACCGTTGGCATGGATGAGGGTCTTCGGCGGTCTATGGCTTAAATTGTCGTGACCAAGGCCAGGAAGGCAAAATGCTCATATGGATGACCGTCCAAGAGGCGGTGGTGGATTGGGAACATCTATGGCTTGAATTGACGTGACGTTGGCCGGTTTGCCGAGAATGTGCCCTGAGTGCACGGGGTGTGTGGTCGTGCGAGCCTACGCCTGTGTTGATGTGTATTCACATTAATATATTGCCTATACTAATAAAGTGCAGGGAAAGAGCATCGCCGCCCCGATTTTGGGGGTGGGATCGTTATAATTTGGTCAGCATTGCTGACCGTTGCTTTTGTTTGCCACCGGGCAGTGGTTTGTGCTTGCAGGTGCTGCGGAGCCGAGCGGAAAATAGCGGGCAAAAGCCCATGTTGCGGTGCTGGCCCTCGAAGGCCTAACCCTTTTTATGCTTTCCGTTTATTTCATGTATGGCCGGTCTGCGAGCCGAAGTATGTAAGACGTGTTTTGTTAAGCAAACCTTGTAAGGCCTTAAGGCCGGTACTTTTGTAGTTTCATTCCTATTGTTGCTTCTGTAGTGGACATTCCTGCTTGGCAGGGTTCTTGAATTTGTGCAACTTAATAATTTGCTTCCGCTAGAATGACTCTGTGTAGGACGTTGGTGATTGGTTATATGGTTTCAACGCGTAACCAACCGGTCTGTCCGTAGTATATGGCGTCGGGCCCCGGCCGGACCTACTGCTATATGCTATGTGACGGATAGGGGTGTTACACTCTCCTAGCTGACAAGGCTGGATGTCACTCGAGAGAGTCTACCCCGGACCCCGAGCAGATCCCGCTGCTAGGCTCTCACCTAGCTGGCAGGGCTGGTTGTCACTCGGAGAAGTCTGCCCCAGACCCCGAGCAGATCCCGCTGCAAGGCTCTCATCTATCTGGCAGGGCTAGATGTCACTCGAGGGAGTCTGCCCCAGACCCCGAGCAGATCCCACTATCAGGCTCTCTCCTAGCTGACAAGGCTGGATGTCACTTAGAAGAGTCTGCCCAAGACCCCGAGTAAATCCCGCTGCCAGGCTCTCACCTAGCTGGCAGGGCTGGATGTCACTCAAGGGAGTCTGCCCCAGACCCCGAGCAGATCCTACTGCTAGGCTCTCACCTAGCTGGCAGGGATGGATTTCACTCGAGAGTCTGCCCCTGACCCTGAGCAAACCCCGCTGTCAGGTTCTCACATAGCTGGCAGGGCTGGGTGTCACTTGAGGGAGTCCTGCCCTCTCTGGGAGTTATTGAGGAAGACTGCTTTCTTAAAGGTGTAAGGGTAGAAGGTCCCCATAGGCGAGCTCGAACTTGCAGGTCTAGCTCGGCAAAGAAAAGGTAAGCCCCGATCGGTCTCCCCGTTGAGAAAAGCGAGCCCCAGCAAGACACTTCACCCCCCCCCCCCTCTTCAGATTTACTTATGAAATATTTGGATAGTTCTGACTCAACATCAGCAATAGAAGGGAGATCTCGCATGCGAGCTAGGTGGTTGCGGGCCCAGCTCGGTAAGTGGTCCATCCCCGGGTAACCTGAAGAGGGGGGGGGGCGAAATCTTGGAATGCGCTCACGAGTATGGATCCTAGGCACGCGCTCTCGAGGCGAATTCTGTCCTAGCTAGATCCAATGAAGCTGAGGGCTCACAAACGAGTGCATCACATAAGAAAAGTTCAAAAGCAAAGAAGATAGAAAAATTCACTTTTCATTCAGTATTAAATGATTACAAATGGGGAGCTCGACTCGGCGAGGTTACAAAAGGGGAGGAGGAATTGTAAGAAAGAAAAAAAAGGGGAGGGCGAGGGGGGGGTCAGCTCTCACCTCCTCCGCCGGATTAGAGGTCTTCGTCTGCTCTGCAAGAAGGGTGGTCTTTATAATCCTTGCCGAAGAAATAGTCAAGACTTTCCTCCTTCTCGGTCGGCGGGTGGGCAGGAAAAGACTCGGCATCAGGTCTCGGACTGTGGCCTCCTCGCAGCACTCCACTAGCGCATGCATATCCTTCATAATCTGTAGGGTACATTCGGCAAATACGATTGAGTTTACCCACAACCTTTCAGCGATCTCCGCCTCACCGAAGATCCTGGGGCTCTTGTATGGGAAAGGAGGCTCACTACGGCATGGGGGGAGAAAAGCTTCGACTTAACGAGCGATCTCACCGTGAAGCCCCTTGTTCTCATCGAACAGCTTTGCATTCTTCCCTTCCAGCTCGGCGGTGCAGGATTCCAGCTCGGCGGTGCGAGCTTCCAGCACATCGGAGCGAGCACGGAGCTGGCGGTTCTCTTCCTCTAACCCAGCGGCGCGAGTCTATTGCTCCCGGGAAACCTCGGCATCCTGAGGTAAGAATGGGTAGGTAACCTTAAGCTGAAAAATCCTAAGTAAAAGAAAAAGGTGGGAAATGGATGATCGGTGCTCACCAGCCCGTCGGCGCCCTTGTCGAGCAGATCCTCGGCAATGTCGAGCCTCCGCTCCAGGTAAACGACCCTATATTGGGCCAAGTCGCGCATCTGCTCCGCCTTCTGCAGGAGGTGGCTGAGGTTGAAGCCGCGACGAACCACCATATGGTGGAGCTCCAGTGCCCGCATGTGGGCCTGCAGGCCCTCATGGCCGAGTTGGCGCATGGTCATGCACTTATAGGCTGCGGCGTCCTCGCGCCCGTAGAGGCAGAAGCCGAGCACGTAGGCTTGACCTGAGGAGGGCTCACAGTCTGCCTAGGAGGATTGGAGGGTGGAGACGGAGATCCGGTGTGCGAACTCGTCCCACATAACCATGAGCTTGCCGGGCGAGTCCTTCCACCTCAACCCAAGGCCGAAGAGGGGGTGACTCTTCGGCGGACCCAGCTCGCGGGCTGGGGGCTTCTTGACTGCAGGAGCAGAAGGCTCGTCTCCCTCCCGCTCTTTTCCCATTGTCTCCTTCAGCGGGCTCCCCGGCGATCCGTCCGGGGTGGTCTCGGGCGAGCTCATGTACTTGGGATGTGGTTGTTGTTGCTTTGCCCGAGAAACCACCACCGCTTTTAGCTTCTTCTGTGGTGGATTGCGGCGAGATGATCTGGACCCCGCGGGATCAGCCCGCTTCTGGCCATAAGGCTTAGATGATGACGGTTCATCTCAGCAGGCGGCTGCAGTTGCCTTCTTGCAGGCGAATGGGTCGGCGAGCTGACCCAGATCTGCGAAAGGTGGGTTCTCGGGAATCAACCGCTCTCCTGTAGAAATAACTTAGAAAAATTCCAATGTATTTGGCGAGATCTGGCAAGGAGGAAAGTTGAAAGATATACCTTTGTCGGGAAGGATGGGGAGGAGCGAGTCGAGGCCCTTTCGGAGGAAGGCGACCTCGAAGTCTTTGTGGTGGAAAAACTTGCAAGCAAAGCAGCCATCTCGGCGTACGCGCGAACTGAGGGGGCAGGAGGCGAGTCCGAGAAGGCCCGCCAGGGGGCCGTTCTTTACCTTCCCCGGTCTCACATCTCCTTCCCCGCAGGTAGGCATGAGTCGCGGAGCTCGGGGATCCGCCTCAAGAATCCCTGGGCTGCCAAAAGGTTCTCTTCAAGCTCTTCCAGAAATGATTAAAGAGACGCCGCTTCGCCCATAAGGCCCTCTCTCGCTTCTCCTACCACCCACGCACACTCCCGCTGTAGCATGTCATTGCCTTCCCGCAACCGGTGGACCTCGCGTACCATCTTCTTGAGGACCTCGATTCCTCGCTTCGTCAGCTTTGGCCCCCCAGCTCGGTGTCCAAGAAGGACTCCAAAGTCTTCAAGGAAGGGAGGGGCGAGTAGTGAACTCGCTCCAAGGATTCGTCGGCCTCCGACTGACTGTGTAATGCTTCAAGAATGGTTATATAATGTGAAAGGCGAACGTATCAGGAGGAACTACGGATAGCCCAGTAAAGGACGACTTTCCTGAATAGCTCGTCACATCGAGGGAAAATTGGGGTGGAGGAATCTTCAGATCTTTACCAGGACCCGGAGGTTGCATTCGGGGTGAAATAAAGTTGAAGCCTGGCACTAGGATAATTCCGGCACCATCCCTTGAAGTCTCGGTGAGTTGAGAGGAGGGAACACTGACCGTCGAGTCCGATTTTTGCGAGTTCAGCCCCAGGGTCCCAATGTATGGGGACGGGTCGCGGTGACGAGCCTCCAAAGCCCCGAACCGCAGGTCAGCGGGAAGAGTATCAGCCCGTAGAGAGGTGATCTCGCCGCCCCCATCCCGACATTCCTGGTCGGCGCAGAGGTCAATAAAATTCCCCTCCTTCCAAGGGGAACACAATGTGGAGGAGCCTGTCTCAGGCTCCAGGGACTTCTTCAAATCTTGGTAAGCGCGTTCGGATGCCTCTGCATCTGGCTTCTCCCTCTTGGACGAATTGGATTCGGCGGGGCGCTCCACGGGATGATAAGGGGAATGGAGGTTAAGCTGGAGATGCGGGCGGAGGAGATCTCGCGATCCTTCACAAGCCTCTCTTGCAGCTCCTTAGGGAAAGGCGACTCGGCAAATTCAGGGCATAGGGGAGTGACAAAGGTCACCCAGGTACATAAGCGCATATTTATAGCCACTGGTGGACCCCGCCGAAAGATTCCCTGGCTCCTGCCACACTCGCCGAATCCCATGGGGTTGGATGTTTCTTTCCGAGCTTGTGCCAACCTCGCAAAGAGTGGGGATTGTGTACAACCACGTATCCGGCGAGTTGGATCGGCATGAGCCAGACTGGCCAAGTCCAACCCAAGACCGAGGCGAGCCATGCCCGTGGTGTCGAGTGAGGCGAACTCACTCAATAGCTTCTACCATGGCATAGAGTGAGGGGAGCTCCCTTAACGCCTTCTGCCGTGGCGTAGAGTAAGGCGAGCTTCCTCAACGCCTTCTGTCCTGGCGTGCTGTCGTGGCATTGAGTGAGGCGAGCTCACTGAATGCCTTCTATCGTGGCATTGAGTGTGGCGAGCTCCCTAAATGCCTTCTGCCGTGGCGTAGAGAGAGGTGAGCTCCCTCAACGCCTTGTCTTGGCGTCGAGTGAGGCGATTTAGCTCATCGGCCGGCTTACACCTGCCCTAAAGAGCTCGACAGTAGCTCTGACTCGCCTAGGCGAAGTGGGATGTTTTTGAGGGGTGAGCTTGTACACGCCAAGCCTCATTCGTCGAGATCTAATCATTTAGCGAACTCACGACATGCGGTCAGGGCAGGCCGAGCCTGTGCCTTGGCATTGTGTGATGCTTCTCCACTCCGCATTCGCCAAATAGTGGGTTGATAGGACCAGTCGGGCCCGTACTCGCCAAAGGCCGAGTAGAAGCGGCGAGTGCCAACCTCGTCGAGCACTCGCCATCCTTGCCGAGCAGAGATTGTTGAGGGCTACTTGCCTAGTAGTCCATGAGGTGTTTTTACCATTTTCCCCCACTGGCCTACCCATAGCCGGGTCGAACAGCGGAGTCTCATTGTTGGCAGACCCGGGTGGGCTGCACATAGCTATTCAGAATAGCAGAGTTTGGCTGTAGGCAGGCCAGCCCAAGGGATTTTCAGTAATTTCAGGCCGGCAGAGGTTAGTTATTTGCAGACCATTTTCAGAAACCTATAAATAGGACCCAAGGGGTACCTCAGAAGGCATGCTTATTTGTCTCCCAGTCTTCTAGCGCTTTCTGAGGTACCTTAGCCCGGCATTTGGCTAAGGAGGGGAAGCGCACAGTGATCTTCCGGGTGTGTGGTGGGACCCCCGCACCAAGCCCTTGGTCTAGTCCTTTGCTCTCTTTTCCTTGTTGTTTTTCTTGCAGGAGCGAAGTAGGTGCACGACCACCCCTTCCCCAAGGGTGAAAACCACAAGAGACCGATTTTCGGTTTCAACACTGAGGTATCCCCTTGGGTTTATTTATAGTTTTCCAAGTTTGGTGTCTGTTGATGCGCGAAAAGCGAAGGCGGAAACGAGCACCAGCAGCTAAATGTTCGAGCACTTAGGGAAGAAAGCAGAAAAACAAACTGCGAGCAGCAGTCTACTTGGCGGACTAGAAAAGGAACAGAAAAGCAAGAGCCGTGGAGCACGGCAACACTAGACTTCGCCAGTCGCGGCCTGAATGCCTCTCCTGCGACGGGCTTACTTTTGATTGCAAAGAAGGGGTTACAAGAAGGGAAAAGGAAAGCAATGCAGAAAGCAAGCTGGAGATCGCAAAGCCAGAGATTCGAGTCCGCAGCCTTTAACAAGTGGGCTCCTGGGCTCGAGTCAGCGTGCTTTGAGTGCACCACTTCCCCCTATTTATAGGCTGGGGGCCTGCCCAAACGGGCAGGGCTAAAATAACCGGCTGCTCGGGGTACAAAGGAGCCGGGCAGCGGTGACGGGAAACAAAAGAGAAAGAAGAAACAGTCTGCGCGGGACCGGCGGACTGGGCCTGCGAACTGGAATCCTCCCTTGGTCGTGTCGAGCGCGATCCTGTCAGACCAGTTGCGACCTGAGCGACCTGGGCGACCTGACTCAGAGCTCGCCGATCTGAGCTCGACTATTGTCGACGGGAGGTCGACGATCCAGCTGAGTTGAGAACCAAGGGCGACCTTGGCGGACTGAGGTCTGGAATCCGGCCAAGGAGGAACGAGACGTCTAGCTGGATATGTTGTGGATTCTAGGGTTAACATAATCCCCACACATTTTTGAGTTTTGGAAAATTCCGAAAATGTTTCCTTAACCGCCGAGTCCGCAACTATCATTAATGCAGTTTGCGCTATAAATACCGCCGGAATCCCTGTCCTCTGTCAAAATTGGCTGCGCGACGGGTCGTTACTCTCCTCTTGCGGTCTCAACTTTTCAGTCCGACATGGCAAGATTAGGGGATTTCTTCGGCAACCTTGCTACTTTGACTGAGAAGCCCAAGGTCAGTTCCCGACCTAAAAAGAGCAGTCACCGTCACGATATTCCAGCCTGCTACTGAGGAGAGAGCTCAGGTCTAAAGAAATCAGACCCATCCCGCGACATAGAGCCTGAGAAAATTGCGACTACTGTTCCTCCAAACCCACCGAATGAGAAATTGAATCCGTCATCTGTTTCTGACCAGAATCCTGCGAGCTCTTCCAGCATGGAGGTACACCTCTCTGCTTCTGGGACTATTATGTTGCGGATAGACACAGGCAAGGAAGTATCGTCGCCGAAAGCCCAGTAGCAGAAGAAAGAGGAAAAACAAACTGCGAGCAGCAGTCTACTTGGCGGACTAGAAAAGGAACAGAAAAGCAAGAGCCGTGGAGCACGGCAACACCAGAATTCGCCCGTCGCGGCCTGAATGCCTCTACTGCGACAGGCTTACTTTTGATTGCAAAGAAGGGGTTACAAGAAGGGAAAAGGAAAGCAATGCAAAAAAGCAAGCTGGAGATCGCAAAGCCAGAGATTCGAGTCCGCAACCTTTAACAAGTGGGCTCCTGGGCTCGAGTCAGCATGCTTTGAGTGCACCACTTCCCCCTATTTATAGGCTGGGGGCCTGCCCAAATGGGCAGGGCTATAATAACCGGCTGTCCGGGGTACAAAGGAGCCGGGCAGCGGTGACAGGAAACAAAAGAGAAAGAAGAAGCAGTCCGCGCGGGACCGGCGGACTGGGCCTGCGAACTGGAATCCTCCCTTGGTCGCGTCGAGCGCGATCCAATCAGACCAGTTGTGACCTGAGCGACCTGGGCGACCTGACTCGGAGCTCGCCGATCTGAGCTCGACTATCGTCGACGGGAGGTCGACGATCCAGCTGAGTTGAGAACCAAGGGCGACCTTGGCGGACTGAGGTCTGGAATCCGGCCAAGGAGGAACGAGACGTCTAGCTGGATATGTTGTGGATTCTGGGGTTAACATAATCCCCGCACATTTTTGAGTTTTGGAAAATTCCGAAAATGTTTCCTTAACCGCCGAGTCCGCAACTATCATTAATGCTGTTTGCGCTATAAATACCGCTGGAAGCCCTGTCCTCTGTCAGAATTGGCTGCGCGACGGGTCGTTACTCACCTCTTGCGGTCTCAACTTTCCAGTCCAGCATGGCAAGATTAGGGGATTTCTTCGGCAACCTTGCTACTTCGACTGAGAAGCCCAAGGTCAGTTCCCGACCTAAAAAGACCAGTCGTCGTCACGATATTCCAGGCCGCTACCTAGGAGAGAGCTCAGGTCAAAAGAAATCAGACCCAGCCCGCGACATAGAGCATGAGAAAATTGCGACTGCTGTTCCTCCAAACCCACCGAATGAGAAATTGAATCCGTCATCTATTTCTGACCAGAATCCTGCGAGCTCTTCCAGCATGGAGGTACATCGCTCTGCTTCTGGGACTATTATGCTGCGGATAGACACGGGCAAGGAAGTATCGTCGCCGAAAGCCCAACAGCAGATAATCGAGGAGAAGCTTCCTGCTGACGAACGGATAGAGGAAAGGGAAGAAGAGGTTGTCGAGGAACGAGTTAAAGAGCCCACCGGAGTCGCGGCTAAAGATTCCGTTGAGCAAGCTAAGGAGCCAGTGTCTTCCCATGCTCTGGTTGTCGCACCGACATCAATCCGCGAACAGCAGCAGGTCGTCATTGACTTGGATAAGACGCCTGAAAAGAAAAAGAGGAAAAGAGACAAAAGTACTGTTGTGGAGCGAGTAGAGAAGAAGCTGAAAGTCAGGAAAGAGAAGAATATCTCCAAGCGGACTAGAGCTACGAGCTTGCAGCATATGCCGCGCGAGAAAGAAGTTCAAGATGATCTTGTCACCCCCGATCCTCTGCCCGCATAAGGTGATCCTCCCTCAACGCTCAGCCTATCAACCACTGAGATACTTGACTCCATAGATAACGAGCAGCTTGCGGATATGAATCGCTCTCTGCTGGAAATTCTGCAGCCTGATGCTGAGGCTAGGGAAGAGAAGCTCGCTGACTCCTCTTCTTTTCTTCCGGCTGAAGAGAGGGAAAGGACTAAGGAGCAGCTTGCCGTAATGAAAGCAAAGGTCGAAGCGGTCTCAGAGAAGCTCGCTGCGGATAAGCGGGCTGAGGATCTTCGGACTGCTGCCGAGCTGATGCGATCAGGTAAGTTTCAGCCGGCGCCCAAGCGATTCCAGAGCTAATGGTTATATAAATCCCCTCCACAGAAATCGCGGCCGGTCAAGATCATTACAGAAACCAATGATATAGTCGCCTCGAGCAGATCGCTGGCCGAGACGAGAGCGATAGTCCGCCGAGAATGGAGGCGTCGCCTAGACGCTTTTGATCCAGAGCGCGTGAGGCGACCTATCCTTGATAGTCGCCAGATCGCCGCAATGATTACCAAAAGTGAATTGAACTTTTTTTAACTTTCTGGGCCTATTGCGACTTAGATACTTAAGCGAATTTTATTTTTTGTTGCAGTTCAGAAGTCAACACCTGATTCCGTCGAGGCCGGCGAGATTGTGCCTACGCCACTAGACATATCAATGGAAACTGCGGCACGGACTGCTGCTGAACTCGCACAGGAGGAGCAGCCTGCTCAGGAAACGTACACGCTATTAGCGAGAAAGTATGAGGAGGAGTTATGCGAAATTCGGGCTGAATTAAAGAAGAGTAAAGAGCGAGAAAAGATCTTAGAAAACGAGGTCGCCAGCCTTTCATCTACGCTCGAAGGAGTAAAGAAGGAGAAAAATCGACTAAGCGGAGATGCCAGCCACTACAGGAACAAGTACTTGACCTTGGCGAGAGAAGGGAAGAAACAAATGAGCGAAGCTGCTGGGATAAGCCCGCAACCGCCTTCTCAACCTGTTGCGGGAGAGGGGTCAGCCCCGGCGGCGAGCGGGCAGCCCGCGGTGGTCGTAGATCCAACCCCGACAGGTGTTCCCTTAATTCTATTCCCGCGGGTAGCCAGGGATGTCGCTCATATGCACCGCACCTTCAATAATATGCACCACCTGGTTTCTCAACTTTATTGTGAGATCTTGCGAGGAAGCGACCAGGCGGCTCATGTTGGGATGGATGATGTGGAGCGACCTGCCCCACGAGACCGCAGAAGGCGCTGAAGCCGAAATATTGTGTTGTATGATTCGATGTTTGAACATCTTGTATAACTGTATTTGTGTTGTGATGCTACTTCTGTTTGTTGTATGATGTTATTCTTTAAACTTCGGATAATCTTGTTGTTGAACGTAAATTATGCGGGCTGGCTTTATGCTCGCTTATTTTGTTTACTGGAAAATTGTGGTCTCTGTGGGCCTCCTGTGAGTTCGCGATTACTTGTAGATAAAGAGCAGGAAAGCAGGGCAGAAGCGAACTTCGCGTACTGCCTTTGAATCCGCAAAGCCTTGAGAATTGTCTGAATTTTCAGGGAAAACAGGGAAGAAGTGAACTGCACGGACTGAGCAATCGGTCTGGGCGGATTAACTGTTGTCATGTCAGACGGTTTTCTATAAATAGGGTCTTAATCTTCTCTTTGTATAGGAAACAGTTAGAGCTGAAGCCCTGCGGTCTGAAAACATGGTATCCGCACGTACTGATGCCGCAGTCGCCTTCCATGCTGCCGAGCACAAAAGAAGCAGGCTAACCGCAGTTGACTTGGAAGCCTTTTTGGAGAAGCACATGGCGGGCTCTCCAGTACTTGTGCGGCTTCCCGAGCATCAAGAGCGATTGAACTTCTCCACAGCTACCCAGCTTGCGGTGCCAATCGATCATTTTGATTGCGGGTTCAAATTCCCCCTGCTTTGGGTGATCGCAGAGATCTTCGAGCACTATGGGGTGGTTCCAGGCCAGCTCGCGCCGAACAGCCTGGTCGCCATCTGTAGCTACCTCGCTTACCTGCGAGCTGAGAAGGTCGAGTTTTCCTTAAAGATCTTCAGGAAGATTTTCTCTATTCGCTCTATAACCCCACCAGGAGACCGCGAGTACAAAGGTATCATCTACTTCTACTGCAGGGGGATGAAAGTTGTGGGTTTGCCGAATAAGATCCACAACTGGACTTCTAGGTATCTTATCTTTGAAGGCGACCTTGGATTCCTTCACACCAACCCGCAGCTGCGCTCAGACGCCGACTTCAAAAGCATGCGGCTGAGTGATACCGAGATCGCCATCGTCAAGTTCCTTGAGGGAGCGAGGCTTGACGTCGACTACTACATCCCACTGCTGCCCGGACTGGACACCGTAAGCCGTCTGGAGAGTAAGTTTCGCGACTTTCATTTGTATCCGCAACGACCTGGAAGTTGCTAATTTTTCCTCTTGCAGCGACCTTGGCAGTACCCGCAAATCTGCCCTTCGCGCCAGCTGGACAGACTCCTACATAAGGAGAAAGAAGAAAAGAAGTTGCGAAGAAAAGGAAAGAAGACGGAGATCCCGCCGCGAGTTATTCTTCCGATGACAGCTTCAATATTGCGGGATTCGGCGAGAAGCAAAAGGATCTAAGGGGTAACCCAATGATCCATTGGCATGAGAAGAAAAAATATGTCCGCCTGTCAACGGCTCTTCCCTCCTGGAGGAGCCCGCGCCCATCTCACCACACCCAAGTCGCCCTCTCTGCCTTGTACGGGAAGCAAAACCTTTGCGAATTGCAGAGTGCGGCTCCTGACAACCTTTCTCTTCTCGCCGCACAAGCCAGTGCAATCTGCACCGTCACCAACCACTACATGGGCAGGCTCACGCGTGAGCTGCTTAAGGAAGATGCGCGCCATAGGAAGGAAAGCAACTTGCTGAAAGAAAGAAATAAGCCACTTGGCGCAAAGATCAATCAATATAAAGAGGACAAGGCTGTAAGTGCCAGTTAATCGCCGTTTATCTCGCTTATCTTTCGCGGACTGACATTTTTGGTTTCTTCTCCAGACCGCATATAAGATAACGAACCCCGACTTCCAGAAGGCCATGTTTCCTTTTGTTAGGGAAAGCGTGGAGGTGGCAATCGAACGCATTATCAGCGAAGGGTATGCGAAAGCAGGGGTGGACTCCATTCCCTTCCTAGAGCTTTTCCCAGAGCTAAAGGATAAGGTTGCCGAGTTCGAGCGAGCGGCTAAAGGGAAAGCGGTTTCTGAGGACGACGAGGAGGAGTCCGCCGATAAGGAAGCTCCTGAAGACGCGGCCTCCAGTCAGCAGCAAGGAGGCCAGTCTGACCAATCCTCTAACTCCGGCTCTGACGAGAGCAGCACGCGGACAGAACACTTGGACGCTTCTCGTTCCAGTGACAGCAACAGCGAGTCGGGCGGCTATTCCCCTATGGTGGATGTGGACGGGTTAAGCCCGGAGAAGCCTGCAGACAAGAAGCAAAGGACCGAATAGGAGGATAAATTGTAATTTTTGGTTTTCAATGTAAAGGGGGGGCGGACTCTGCGCGAGTCCGCCAGGACATGTATATAATTTTGAATGAATAGAAAAAGGATATTTTTGACGTCTTCTGAGATGTTCAACTTATTTCTCGCTTATACTTAGAGGTCGCACTTCTCATATCAATCTTCGTTATAGGTTTATTGCCTGTTAAAAACTCTAGCTGAAATTGCATAACCACATCTTGCTGCAATATGAACGGAATGCTTTCTTAGCAAAGAGAACGAATGATGCGGACTTGGACGAGTTCGGTTCGCAGTCTGCATTTTGCAGAGCCTTTGCCAGTTTTTGCGAGAAGCAAGATGACGAAGACCACAATCTGCTGACTCAAATACCGTTGATAAGCGAACTAGGTGGACTACGGTCACCGTTCACTGATTTTTACTGTTGAATCTTTTTCATATAAATTGAATGAATACTGCGGACTAAGCGGATAGGATAAACGGAGTCCACACTGCATCAATAATACCAGAAATGACCTGTAATTCATAACCAAGCGGGCAGGTGCGGCCGGAGCAGCATTGCTTTCCTCACAGGGTTATGAACTACAGAATCAACCCAAGGATGGCGGACTAAGCAGATAGGATAAACGGAGTTCGCACTGCATCAATAATACTAGAAATGACCTGTAATTCATAACCAAGCGGGAAGGTGCAGCCGGAGCGGCATTGCTTTCCTCACAGGGTTATGAACTACAGAATCAACCCAAGGGATGGCGGACTAAGTGGATAGGATAAACGGAGTCTGCACTGCATCAATAATACCAGAAAAGCCCCTGTGAAGAAGAAAAGTGTAGTCTAGAGATCGAGTGGGCAGGTGCGGCCGGAGCGGCATTGCTTTTCTCACAGGATCTCAAGATATGCAGACTCAACGACTCAATTCTTTGCCCTCTTGCCTGGAGTACAGTCTAAGTCGATCTCTCGGGCAGGTGCGACCGGAGCGGCATTGCTTTCCTTTGAGATCGACAAGACTGTGGGTCTCCTGCAGGCACTGCTTGAGGGTACCAAGGAGTGTTCGAGGATTATAACCTTAAGATGATCGGGGGGCAGGTGCGACCGGAGCGACATTACTTTCCCCGCGCGATCATCTGGGTTGTAACGATATCCCTTAAGTGGCATGGTAGAGCTGTCCACCACTCTGCTCCTCCATAATGCAGAAGTGGGGTTAGGTACTAGCCGGGATCTGAAATCCAGTATCCTGCCGCACTAGAGTTGGTAGGCTCCCACTACACGGTGCGAAATCTCCCCGCAACACGTGGTCTTCGTGGTGTTACGCTGACACCAACGGTTCTAGGGGAGGTTTTTGCTGAACTCGGCGATATCTCCTGGCATTAAGAAACTGTCGGGAGTTGCTCGAGGAGGTAAGAGTGAAGAGGCACTTGAAGAAGTGTTAGTATGAGTATTTAGACAAATATCAATTTTGAGAGATTCGTATAACATAGAAGAGAGAGTTCAGATATAGAACCGTTTAGAGTTGTCCTTGCTCAATATATTAACTGTCAACACTTGAAACACAAAGACACCTGATGAAGCGTTAGCAAGGAACTTTCATTAATAATGAACCTCTTAAAGAGTTTACATAAGAAGGAAAGAAAAGAAGTTCAGGAATAGAACCGCTTTAGGTCATCTCCACTCCACGTGTGCGACATATCTTCTCCTTCAAATGTTTGTAACTGGTAGGCTCCATTGTCAAGTGCTTCCTTAATAATGAATGGTCACGCCCAACTAGGATTAAGCTTCCCAACTGAGCTGGCTCTTGCAGCAGCGTCGACCTTTTTAAGAACTAGATCTCCCACTTGAAAGTGTTTGATCCTTACATTCTTATCGAAGTAACGGGCCATTCTTCTTTTAACTTCCTCTTGCCTGATGGCAGCCTTATCTCTAACCTCTTCAACATATTCCAAACTGAACCTCATCTCCTCGCTATTCAGCTCAAGCCAATCCTCCGTACCTTGCCTAGCAAGCAGCACTCTAGGTGACAGAACTTCAAACTCAACAGGAATTAATGCTTCGGACCTGTGAGAAAGCTTGAACGGGGTTTCCCCTGTTGCAGATGAAGGCGTTGTTCTCAGGGTCCAGAGAACTGAGGGAAGTTGATCAACCCAATTGCCCTTGAGATTTTGAACTTTCTTCTTAAGCAGGTTGAGGATTTGCTTATTAGCTGCTTCTACTTGACCATTGCTTCTGGGTTGATGAACTGATGCAAAGCGCAGCTCTGTTCTGATCTGTCTGCAAAAGTCTATCATCTCTGCATTATTGAACTGTGGTCCATTATCAGTGATTATTGCCATAGGGATTCCATGCCAGCAGACTATCTCCCCCCAAATAAAATTCCTCACGACCTGGGTTGTTGTCTTTGCCAGTGCTTTAGCCTCAATCCACTTACTGAAGTAGTCGATCATAACTATAATGAAACGCCGCTGCCCACTTTCCATGGGAAAAGGACCAATGAGATCCATTCCCCAAACAGCAAAGGGCCAAGGGGTTGCAATCGATCTGAGAGATTGAGCTGCTTGATGTTGAAGAGGAGCGAATTTCTGGCATTGAACACATTTTCTCACATAGGTCTCCGAATCTTTCTTCATTGTGGGCCAGAAGTAACATTGTCGCAGGATCCTTTTTTCCAATGTTCTTGCTCCCGAGTGACTCCCGCACTCGCCAGAATGCACTTCTCGAAGAACAGTAGGAATTTCACTTTCTGAAACACATCTTGCCATTGTAGACAAGAAGGTTTTTCTATAGAGAATATCGGATATCAAGTAATAGTGTGCTGCTTTCAACCTGAATTTCTTCTTATCTTTTACCGACTGATGCAGGTTCCCAGTCGACAGGTAGAGAATGAATGGGTCCATCCAAGAGGAACACTGATCGATTTGCATTAACCCTTCCTCCTCCACTGTCGGGTGAAAAAGTTCAGAGGTTGTCCCTCCTGACGAGAGCCCATACTTGGCAAGAACGTCAGCCTCCTCATTCTCTGCCCTCGGAATGTGCTCAATAGTAAAACTTTTGAACCTGCCAACCTCAACCTTTACCAGCGCAAGAAACTTTTTCAACACTGGCTCCCTAGTCTCGAAGTTACCAAGAACTTGTGAAGCCATTACCAGAGAATTAGTCTTAATATGGACATGATCAATTTCAAGCTCTCTTGCAAGCCTCAAGCCGGCCAATAAAGCTTCATACTCTGCCTGATTGTTAGTCACTGGAAAATAGAACTTGATGGCCTGCTCAAGCTTGATGTCATTCAGGTTTATCAAAACCACCCCTGCCCCTGAAGAGTTTCTTCTAGAAGCTCCATCCACATAGATGGTCCAAGCTAAAAGAGATCTTGCTGCCTGATCCGAGCTATATTCTATTGTGTCAATCAGAAAATCTGCAAGTACCTGTGCCTTGATAGCTGTCCTGGGCACATAGGAAATTTCAAACTCGCTCAGCTCAATTGCCCACTTAGCTAGCCTGCTTGAATGCTCTGGTTTCTCTAGCACATTCTTCAAAGGTTGATCAGTAACCACCTGAATTGAATGAGCCTGGAAATATGGACGGAGTCTGCGGGCAGACATAACCAATGCCAAAGCTAGCTTCTCAAGGATGGGGTATCTTGCCTCTGCATCTTTCAGAATGTGACTGACATAGTAAACGGGGAACTGCCTCCTGCTCTCTTCTCGGAACAGGACGAAACTAACTGCCTCGGGACCAACCCCCAGGTATAGGAACCACATCTCCCCTGCTCGGGGGCTTTGGAGTAAAGGTGTCGAGGTTAGCTGCTTTTTCAACTGCTCGAAGGCCAAAGAACACTCTTCTGTCCACTAGAACTTGGACGTTCCCCGAAGAGTCTTAAAGAACGGCGCACTTTTATCCCCAACTCGAGAGATGAATCTCCCGAGTCCTGCCAACCTCCCCCCCCCCCCAACTGCTGAACCTCTTTTGGAGAACGGGGAGGAGCCATATCAAGGATGGCTTTAACCTTATCAAAAGGTCATCCACATACACTTCGAGGTTTCTACTTTTTTGCTCTTTAAACACATGGTCCATCATGTGTTGATAAGTCGCGCCAGCATTTTTAAGCCCAAAGGGCATCACAAGATAACAAAAGCAACCATCATTAGTGATGAGCGATGTGCGAGGGATATCAGGGTTGTGCATTCTTATTTGGTGATAACCAGAGAATGCATCTAGAAAGCTCATAAACGGATACCCTACCGCAGAATCAACTAATAAATCTATCCGAGGCAAGGGGTAGAAATCTTTCGGGCATGCTTTATTCAAACGGGTGAAGTCTACACACATACACCACTTCCCCCCGGGTTTCTTAACCATTACAACATTTGAGATCCACTCGGGATATTGAATCTCTTGAATGAAGCGCGCTTTGAGGAGTTTGGCAACCTCCTCTCTGATGGGCTCTGCTAACTTGACAGCTACATCCCTCTTCTTCTGCTGGACGGGCTTGGCAGCCGGATCAACATTGAGATGATGGCAAGCCACGTCAGGATCCACCCCTGGCTTGTCCTCCACTGACCAAATGAAGACATCCAGATTCTTCAACAGGCATGATATCAACTCCGCCTTTTGATCTTCTGGCAACTCGGAGTTGATGGAGAGCTTTCTTTCTTCCCCTTCTGCAATGGGGACTTCTTACATCACCTGGGCAGGTTCCAGGTGAGCACCTTCTCTATCCACAGCAGCTTCTGATGGAGGAGTGGCTTCTGCTGCTGCTGGAAAAGCTGGGGGGGGAAACCTCAGTCATATTGATTGTTCGAAGGTAACACTCTCGAGCTTGCCTTGGGTCGCTCCTGACCCTGCATTGACGGCCATCTTTGCAGAACTTGATGGCCAAATGGTACGTTGAAATGATGGCTCGATACTTGTTCAACAATGGTCTCCCAAAGATAGCATGATAGCTGCTTGGAGCATCCACCACTATGAACTGGATCTCTTTGGTCACCCCTCCGAGCACCACCAGGAGTGTGACATTTCCTTCAACTTCCTTTCTTTCGCCCGAGAAGCCATAAAGTGGCCCCTCGGTGGAAAGCAGAGGCTTTCCTGTCCTCAGGGCTTCAAAAGTTGACTTGAAGAGGAGATTCACGGAGCTTCCAGTGTCGATGAGAATTCTATCGACCGTGAAATCTCCGATGGCTGCTTGAACTACGATGGCATCATCAAAGGGATTAGCGGTTATAGGAAGGTCTGTAGGGCCAAAGGTGACGATTTCAAAAGGTGGGGCAGAAGAAGTAGAAGTAATCTCAGTTCGGGAAAGCCTTGACAGAGAAGACTTTCGAGTAGACTCAGCCCCTGCTCCGCCATGGATGTAAAAGAGTCTTCCCAAGACTCCTTCGTCGACAACGTCAATACATTCACTTGGTATATCAATGAGCCCCAGATGGCCCTCATCCCTTACCTCTATACACTCCTGCTGAACTTCAGCCACCTCCTTGCCCTTGGAGGTGGAAGGATTTGAAGAGTCACTCTTCCTGCCCAGGTCCTCGATTTTACCCTCGGCGAGCAACCTCTCAACTAGCTTTTGAAGAGCCTTGCAATCTTTAGTCAGATGGCCCTTCTCCTTGTGAAAATTGCAGAACTGAGAGTTGTCCCTGGGCTTCCAGTCTCTCTGAGGCCCTTGCCTCTTTTCTTCAGCCTTCTTCTGGATTATCTGGACGACCTCTTCAAAGTCGAGGCCCAGATCTGCAAGCTCTTCCATAGGGCTGCTCTCATAAGGATTTGAAGCTGGCAGGGCGCCCTGAAGAATGGGGAGCGCTTGAAGGGGAACGGCGGGAGTGGCGGCCAACGGTAGTCTCTGATCATGAAACTGTTGATGGCTGAGGAAGGGTTTCTTGTGGCGGAGGATACGTCCCCTCTGAGATGGAGGTTAGAAATCAGGCCGAGGAGGCTTGCTGTAATATTGATTGTTGGATAAGTTGGAGGCATCCCTTCCTCCAGCTTTACCAGTCAGGGATGAGATATAGGTCAGGTTGGCATTTTCTCCCTCAATAAAGCGATTAGCTATCGCTATGTGCTCCTGATAAGTTGATGGTGCCTTTGTTGTCACTTTGAATTTCAATGGGCCCTCCCGGAGGCCATGAATCAGGGCAACTTTATAATAATTGGGGTTCACATTCCTTACCCCTTGGATTTCTTTTTGGAACCGATCAACAAATCTTGCCACTGATTCGTTGTCTCTCTACTTGATGTCAAAAAGGGCTGCCGGCCCATCCTTTCTCTTCTTAGAGGTTGCAATCCTCAGGAGCAGCTCACTGCGAAGCTCAGCGAAGGAAGAAATCGTGCCCGAAGGCAGCTCGTAAAACAACTCTCTCGCTTGACCATCAAGAGTGGTCACCAGAAGCTTACATTTCAAGGCATCGGAGAGGCTCCTTAATGCAACTGCCCCTTCGAATGCCTGCAGGTGGGAGACCGGATCAGTTTCCCCTGAATAAAAAGGGAGACAAGGTTCTCTGAAATTGCTCAACGCAGACTCCCACCGAATTCGATCGACGAAGGGAGAGGGAGTCTCTGAATCAGCCGAAGGGCGGACTGGAGGGCGAAGCACTGCGGGCTCTGCGGACTGCCGATCAACAAAATCTAGTCGGCGAGCCGGAGTCCCTCGGGCTACTTCCCTAAAGAAATCTATCAGGGGGGCGAACTCTCCAACCTGAGGTCGCAGGGGAGCTGCGGACTGAGCTTGGTGGAGAGGCGGAGGTGCGGTTGCAGGCGACTGCTGAAGAGGGGTGTGACGAGCTGGGGTCCGGCGGACCGGAGTCTGGCGAACAGGAGTCTCAGCAACTTCTTCAGCGACCTGAGGAGCAAGTCGCTGAGTGAGAACTAACAGGGCCTGGCTAATTGTATCGAGCCGCTGGTCAGTCTCTCTTCGAGATACTTCAGCTTCCCAGCGAGACTGCTCCAGCGCTTCCCATAACGAATCATCAGGCGAGCTGGAGCGATCGGAGCGGCGAGCTCGGTGGTCCGACATTTCTATCCGCGGTTTTCAAAAAACTGCTCGAATCTGAAGGTCGCGTGTTAACTGTTGATGCGCGAAAAGCGAAGGCGGAAATGACCACCAGCAGCTAACTGTTCGAGCACTTAGGGAAGAAAGAGGAAAAACAAACTGCGAGTAGCAGTCTACTTGGCGGACTAGAAAAGGAACAGAAAAGCAAGAGCCGTGGAGCACAGCAACACCAGACTTTGCCCGTCGCGGCCTGAATGCCTCTCCTGCAACGGGCTTACTTTTGATTGCAAAGAAGGGGTTATAAGAAGGGAAAATGAAAGCAATGCTGAAAGCAAGCTGGAGATCGCAAAGCCAGAGATTCGAGTCTGCAGCCTTTAACAAGTGGGCTCCTGGGCTCGAGTCAGCGTGCTTTGAGTGCACCACTTCCCACTATTTATAGGCTGGGGGCCTGCCCAAACGGGCAGGGCTAAAATAACTGGCTGCCCGGGGTACAAAGGAGCCGGGCAGCGGTGACGGGAAACAAAAGAGAAAGAAGAAGCAGTCCGCGCGGGACCGGCGGACTGGGCCTGCGAGCAGGAATCCTCCCTTGGTCGCGTCGAGCGCGATCCTGTCAGACCAATTGCGACCTGAGCGACCTGGGCGACCTGACTTGGAGCTCGCCAATCTGAGCTCGATTATCGTCGACGGGAGGTCAACGATCCAACTGAGTTGAGAACCAAGGGCGACCTTGGCGGACTGAGGTCTGGAATCCAGCCAAGGAGGAACGAGACGTCTAGCTGAATATGTTGTGGATTCTGGGGTTAACAGTGTCCACATAGCGTAGCTCCGCTATTCTAAATGGTTATATGCAGCCAAAAGGAGGCTTGCTAACAACAAAACTATGCTATTATGAGGAGCTAAATACAGACTTAAATACATTTGGCAAACCAAATTATATTAACCATATGATATCTGCACCCCACTCAAGGGGGGGGGGGGGGAATCGAGACCAGCTCGCCACTCAACTTGTTGGACGAGGTCTGGCTCGCGCTGCACTCCTCTCTTTTAAGGCGAGTACGAGTCGGGCTCCTGCAGCTTTCCTTCCCCTTATACGGAGGCAGACCAGCGATCTTTGTCCAATGGCCACTTAAGCGAGCACGGGCTAGCGAGCTGGTTCGCGCAGCTCATCCCCTTGCATGCCAGAAGCGAGCCGGCTACCCCTAGGCTCTCCTGCTTACTAAACTGAAGCAGGCCGGTTGTCCTGGCTAGAATGCCAAACTGGCGCATGCGGGACAGCTCGTATTGAGGGCCCCTCTTCTGCCTTATTGGACCAACTCGGCGAACACTAGGTTGTACTTAATCCCTGCTCTATTTGAGCTTTGCAAAGCTCAAAAAGAATCATCCAATCCAATGTGTTCGATGAGTGCTTGCTGAGCTGGATGGAATCTTTTGGTCGGTCCCACCTTAGAGCTATAAATACACACTCAGGCTCAAGGGAAAGCCCCCCATCCTTCTTCTTTTCTTTCCTTGTGAACTACTGTAGCTGAGCGATGACCATATAAGAAGAAATGTGTGCAAGCCTAGTGTCCACGAGGCAGAGAATGCAGCGCAGGTCATTGATGTCGCACCCTGGCTGATGTCAGGGTCGCTTAATTCCGCCTTCAGGCCGAAAAAGGCAATGATGATCAGATGGTCTCCCCAAAAGGCGCCCCTGTGCCTAGTTTTGCAGTCAGTGTCGAGGCCATCCATGAGGTACGCGGGCCGATTGCCTGATCATTGTCATTCCGATTTTGATTTCTCCACCTTTGTAGGAGGTGCCTTGCGAGGATGGAGGCGGGGGAATAGAGCCGAAGAACTCTTCCCTATATATGTCTGAGCGGGTCGCCATACCCTCGGTTGCGGGGCATACCCTTCCCGTTGTCCTTACCGCGCCTCTAGCGACTAGTGAGTTCTTGACCCCCTCGCCTTTGCTTTCCAACTGATTCCCCCTCACCTTCTGATTCTGATATTTCAGCCTCCACCGCAGGAGCCATCGACTATCCCTCGCTGGTCCCGCGATCGCCGACCTGCCCTGGGTTGGTAAAAATCCTTTGTGACTCTTGAAGGAGAGCTCTTCTAGGGCCGGCCAGGGACTTCCCATCTTCATGCAAGCATGGGCGATGTGCTGACCCCAGTTGAATTTATGCGCTCGCTTGTTTGCGACCGTCCGCTTGCTTTTTCTGACCATTCCTATTTCTTGGAGGTTTCAATGCAATCTCATCCTCCTACGTCAGCATCAGTTGGGGGTACTCACCTCCCCCTTCCGTGGAACGGATCTCAGATTACCTGGGCGACCCGCAGGATGCCGAGGAGATGAAGAGGTGGGTGACCTGGCTGTTCTAAAGAAACTCCCATATGCTGCGGGAGGTAGGCGGCATGGTGGACAAGGACAAGGCTAATGCGGATAAGCAGTTTACGGTCCTGGAGGGTATGAGGCATTTATAGGATGGTAATCGGACCACTTCTCCTGGGGTGCATATTACGTGAGCATAGGAGCGGATCAGGCACTCCAAATATGTTGACCCGGCCCAGGAGGAACTACTAGCGGTTCACAAGTATTACTACCCTGCTTGTCATCCTGCTAGCCTTGCTTGCCTTTCTCGATGTAGCCTATAGGCAGGGTAGGTGGAAGTGGATTCAATACGGACCCAGCCACTCCTTCCTCACTGTCGGCTTGCAGGCCTAGGTCACACCTATCTCTAGATTAGCTTGCGCGACATAATTACAAACTATTATTTATCTTGCTTTTGTAATTATTTGGGACTGCTCGCCCGCCCACGGGCCTATGCTTGTATATTATTATTTAACATTTCTTAGGGGGATGCGGGTTCAATTCCTTGTTTGCCTTTCTCCTTCTTTTGCGGGCATGAACCGAATTTTCCCGCTCGCCATATGGGCGGATACGAGCCAGCGTGTCTTGGTCGCCACTTTGGCGGATGCGAGTCAGCGTGTCTCGCTCACCACATGGGTGGATGCAAGCTAGCATGGATCACTTGCCACTTCCCTGCTGCCGCACAGTTTTTGTAAGGCCACGCGGGTTCGGAATTCAAAGCGTCAGGGCACATTTTTACAATCCGCACATTTCCTAACAATGGGATGTTCTCCCGCCCTTAATATTTCTATAAATAGGCCACGACCCTTCTTACCACGCTGTCTCGGAAGTCGAAGCATCAAGGCATGATTCTCGTCCCGCCTCTTTTCACAAGAATTTTAGCATCCCGCCCGACAAATTGTTTGCGAGATGGGAGGCAGTGTTGGCGATGCCGAGGGGAGAAGCAAGTGCTCTTGGACATTTTTTTTACTATACTTTTTTCTCTGCCACCAAAATCGATAGCGAGTTCCTCACATTAGTATGCGACTTCAACCCGCTCGGCTTTGAGGTGAGGCAACCCGGGGAGGAGGAGAAGTTCAACGACCTCTTAGAAGCAGAGCTCGCCATCTCCATCGCTCACTTTGATGTGGGCTGCTGAAACCGAAAAATCGGTCCCTGTGGAATCCGACCCTTTGCGGAAGGGGTGATCGCACACTTACTTCTCTACTCACAAGCCCAAGTGACAAGGGAGAAGGACCGGGAAAAGACCCAAGGCTTCAGCACGGAGGTCCCACCACACACCCGAAAGATCTTAGAGCGCTTCCCCTCCTTAGCCAAGTGCTGAAGCTAAGGTACCTCAGAAAGCGCTAGAAGTCAGGGCACAAGAAAGAGTGCCTTCTAAGGTACCCCTTGGGTCCTATTTATAGGAAAAGATGGTCTGCAAATATCCAGCCGTTAATGTTTTCGAGGACTATAGGCAATCCAAAGGGGGTAACATGGTAAAAACACCCCACAACTGAAGGGCGAGCCGACCCTGAGAAGAGCCCATTTATCGGGGGCGGCGAGTACGGGCGCGAGAAGGCTCCCCCTCGCGCCGAGGTGAAAAGCAGCGAGTGAGCTCGCCTCTCTCAGCGCCGCGGACCTGACTCACCTGACTCAACGCCACTGGAGAGGGCGTTGAGTGAGCTCGCCTCTCTCAATGCCACTGGAGAAGGCGTTGAGTGAGCTCACCTCTCTTAATGCCACGGTCCGGCTCGCCTCGCCTCAAGCCTGGGAAGGTTAGGCCTGAAGCCCATGCTCGCAGATGACGGTCGCGTTGGCACTCGCCAACCCCTCGGCTCTAGACGAGCACGTAATCGGCCGACCCCACGATGAATGGCTTCCTCTCGTCAGGATCAGCTCCACGATCTTCGAGCTCGACCCGACGATTGCCAAGCCCGTACTCGGCTTGCTGGGCTTGGCATACCCTGCTGAACTCGCCTGGGGCTCGGTGGTGGTCTGGGCCGGCCAAATAGGCTCCTGTTAGCTCACTCGCTGGATTTGGGGTTGTACACAATCCCCGCTCTTTGCGAGGTTGGCACAAACTCGGAAAGAAACATCCAACCCACTAGGATCCTGCGAGCTGACAGGAGCCGAAAGGAATCTCTTGGTAGGACCCACTGGTAGCTATATATACATGCCCTGCCTGCTCGACTGACCTCCACCTCTCTCTTTACTTAAGCCCTGCCGAGATGCAACTCCCGAAAGAAGTCATGGAACGACTCACGAAATCACGCGGGGAGACCGCCCTTCGCGCTGCGGCCCTGACGGATCTGAGCGCCCCGGCTCGCCGTTTTGCTGAATTTGGCTCGGCCAAGAGGGCGAGGCCCTTTCCTCCCGAGGTCGAGCACATCTTTACTGACCTAAAGAAAACTTTGGCCAATGGCTACGAATCATCCAACCATTCTGCCCTGGCCCCTCATGAAAAATACTTTGTGGATCTTACCGCCGAACAGGACCAAGGCGGGGAGGTCTCCACACCAAGGGTCAAGAGTCTACCTGCCAAGGGGCCCGAGTCATCCTCTGACCCGCGCCCGCGACACTCGCCCCTTGTCACCGAAATCGTGGAGCCGGACTCGCAAGGGCTGGTATCGCCAGCTCGCCTTCACTCTCAACAACCCTCCTCTGCTCCCGCAGCTACTGGAGTGGATGCCAAGCACACATCCGCTCCTGCTTCCCCCCCGAGATCCTGAAGGTATGTTCCTGACCCCCTCATTTTGCGTCCGATTCTAACTGACGCTCGCCCCTCCCACTCGCTATCTCAACTTCCCTGTGCAGGCTTCCCTAACCGATCTGGGGCTGATGACTCAGCCGAACAGGCCGTCTACTCGCCCCTTCCTTCGCCGCGCGCTTTGGAAATCTTCTTGGACTCGGAGGTGGACAGCCTCGAATGGTCGAGGCGGAGCCAACTGGTCCTCAAAAAGTTAGTGTGCGAGCTCCAGGAGCTGAAGAAAGACAATTCCAGACTGCAGGAGGAGTGCGTGCGGCTTGCTGGCGAGCCGAGGGTCAGCTCGATGTATGCGGCGACGTCTTCCTCCAAACTCTTCGACGAGATTGATGAGAACCTGCGAGCGGCGAACAGGAACCTAGGGAAGCTTCGGCAACTTTTTGCGCAACAGCTGGCGGCATCGGGTAGGCGAGACCGGGGTAATTGAGGAAGGCTCTCTTACGAGCCGACCGGTACTCGCCCCCACTGTCGCCTAGTTTATGCGCGCGCTTTTCTGCTTTTCTTTGTTCTGGACAATTTGCTTTTTTAATGCTAATAAAGTGTATAAATTTTTATCATGCGAGCGAATCTTTTCTCCTTCGAGCGGTGCGTGCCTTTTTGAATCCCTCAGCTAGGCTTGCCTAGGTCAGCGAGTAGAGAGTGGCGAGACGGGATACGCGAAACAGGGTATGCGAGTCGGGCTGGTCAGTCAGTTTTGCTTCCCCTCCCTTTTTCTATAAATAGGGATCCCCACCTACCCCCGACTACGCCTTTATTGCCTTCTCATTTCTTCCCTCCCTTGCTCTCCCTACCTACTGCTCGCGTGCTTTCGTTCCCTCAGCGAGTATGGGTAAAGGAAACCCCGACTCCGAGGGCCGCGCCAAGTGCGCCCAAAACTTCACGGACCACTATTTTTTCGAGGGGAACACTACGGCGAGCGAGCTCGCCGAGTTTGTGGCGGATTACGTCCCTGCCGGCTTTGTGGCCCGCCTCCCGGCGGAGCATGAGGCCATCAACTCCTTCTTTGAGGACGAGCTCGCCTTCCCCATCTCGCACTTTGAGGTGGGGTTGCACCTACCGCTCTGGCCGGAGGTCCGCCAATTACTCAAGTTCTACGATGCTGTGCCCGCGCAGCTCAACCCCAACGCCATCGCTATGATAGTGGGGTTTGCCTGCTACCTCCGCCGAGAGCGGATCGAGTTCAACCTCACCGTCTTCCGCAAGCTCTTCTCCTACAAAGCCAACGCCGACGGGGTCGCCTTCTTCGGCGGTACATCCATAAAGATCCGCGAGGTCGCCAACAAAAATCACAACTGAATGTCGAAGATCGCCTTCATCCGGGGCGACCTCGGCAACATTCCCTTCTCGCACCTACAGAAGAGCGAGGAGGTGTACCGGCCGCCGTCCGTGTCTGGCAATGACGCCGAGCTCCACAAGTTCTTTCTGTACAAGGACTTTGAAGTCGCCTTCCTCCGTCGCGGCCTCGAATCCCTGCCGCCTATCGTTCCTGGTGAAGGTTTGCCTCGCCCACCTTCCGCTCGCCACTTGGCCTAACCGATCCGAACCTTATTTTTCGGCTAAGTCTTTTTTGTAGGGGAGCGACTGATCCCGGTGAACCCTCCCATCGCCGATCCGAGTGTGTTTTCGGATCCGCATGAGCGGGCCCGGGCCGCGGCTGAGGCGTGCCGGGAAGAGAAGGTCAGAGGCAAGCCCTCCAGTAAGAGGCGGCTGGAGCTTGGGGGGACGAACTCGGTTCATCGCCCCCCCGGCCCCTAAAAAGGCGAGTGTGGACTCGCGAGGCCTGCCACAGCAACCCTTGTCGCCCATCAGGTTCATGAGCTCGCCGGAGGTTTCCTCCAACGAAGCCCCGGCGAGCCCACTGAAGGAGACATCATCCCCCCGCGGGAAGAAGCGCGGGTCCTCCTCTCCTCCTTCCGTCGAGGAGGTTGCCCCCAGTGGCTCGGGAGCTCCGAAGGACCACCCCCATTTCGGGAAGGGGGGAAGGAGCAAGGATGTGGCTGGCGAGCCGATGCTGCTCTGGGATGAGGGGGCCCACCGCGTCTCCGTCTCCACTCGCGCTCCCTCCTGGGGAGCTCGCCGGCCTCCCACGGGCCATGCGTTTGCCCTTGGCTTCGGCCTCTATGGTCGGGTGGGCACCAATGCCTACAAGAACTTGACTCCTCGGCAGATAGGCCACGAGGGTCTGCAGGCTCATCTGAGGGCCTTCGAACTTCACCATATGATGGTCCGCCGCGGCTTCCAGCTCAGCCAACTCCTGATAAAAGCCGAGCAGGAGCGCGACCTGGCGGCGGAGAAAGCTGCTGACGCGGAGCGGCGGTTCGACATTGCCGAGCGTTTACTCGACGAGGCCTCGGGCGGGCTGGTAAGAGCCGACCAACTCTCCTTTTAACTTGGAAAATATTTTACCGAGAATCTGACCTTTTTGCTTTTCAGGATGCCGAGTCCGCCAAGGTGTTGCAAGCCCGTGCCAGCGAGTTGGAGGGCGAAACTGCACTGCTGCGGCTCCGCCTCGCGGATAAGGAGGCCAGCTCGTGCGAGCAGGAGTCCCTTGATGCTTGGTCGGCGACCGAGGTGGAGGCGCTAAAGGAGCAGAACCGCTGTCTCCAAGGCAAGGTCCGTCGGCTGACGGAAGCCCTCTTACCCCCAGACAGTGCTGAGCCCCCTTTCCCCTACAAGCGGCCCCGGGTTTTCGGCGAGGGGGAGGTCATCGAGCGGTTGCGAGTCAACTCGATCGAGTCTGCCGAATGCCTCCTGAATGCCATGAAAGGGTCGGGGATTCTGGCCGAGGGCTGCGAGGAGGTGGCAGTCCGAGATCTTCTGCCTAGCGAGAAGGAGGATGGGCCGAAGGGCAAGGAAAGGTCGCTCGGAGGTAAGGAGGAGGATCGCCATTCGGGAGAGGAGGGCGAGAGCTGACCGAACTCCCCCCCTTTTTCTCTACTGTCTTCTTGTAATCATCCACCCCCCCTTTTTGCAAATATAATGAAAAGGATTTTTCTCTCTCTTTTTTACCTTCAGCGCTAGAATGCACGTGAGTTAGGATTCGCGCTCGGCGAGAGGCCTTGAGCATTGGCAGCGACCAGACTCGCAATTTCTCGGCCTACTCGCTGTGTGACCTTTGTGAGAGCAGCCGCTGCAGGTGTCCGCCTATCATTCCGGGAAAAGATCTTCTGCCGAGCAGACCCCTGCGAGTCCAGGCTCGAGCGGGAGGCACATTTTTCCTTCGACTAGGTGGGGCAAAAAATCTTTTCTAGTCAGACAACCAAGGGAAACAGGGCCCCTTGGGCTCCATGATTGTTGAACATCCTCAGGGCTCATCCCCAGGGTTATAGCGACGTCCATCGAGACCCCGGCCCTGCCAGCTTGGAAGGAGCCTGGCAGCGGGAGAATCGAGACCTAACCCCAGAGCGAGAATACTCAGAATATTTTCCTCTCCCGGGTGCTACCACCAGGCCTGTCAGCTAGATGGGAGCCTGAGGGCGGGTGCTAAACATCCTTCGGGCTCAACTCCAGGGTCATAACGATGTCCATCGAGACCCCGGCCCTACTAGCTTGGAGGGAGCCTTGCAGCGGGTGAATCGAGACCTAACCCTAGAGCGAGAACACTTAGAATATTTTCCTCACCCGGGTGCTACCACCAGGCCTGTCAGCTAGATGAGAGCCTGAGGGCAGGTGTTGAACATCCTTTAGGCTCAGCTCCAGGGTCATAACAATGTCCATCGAGACCCCGAGCCTGCCAGCTTGGAGGGAGCCTGGCAGCGGGAGAATCGAGACCTAACCCCAGAGCGAGAATACTTAGAACATTTTCCTCTCCCGGGTGCTACCACCAGGCCTGTCAGCTAGATGGGACTTGAGGGCGGGTATTGAACATCCTCCGGTCTCAGCTCCAGTGTCATAATGACGTCCATCGAGACCCCAGCCCTACCAGCTTGGAGGGAGCCTGACAGCGGGAGAATCGAGACCTAACCCCAGAGCGAGAACACTTAGAATATTTTCCTCTCCCAGGTGCTACCACCAGGCCTGTCAGCTAGATGGGAGCTTGAGGGCGGGTGTTGAACATCCTCCGGGCTCAGCTCCAGGGTCATAATGATGTCCATCGAGACCCTGGCCCTGCCAGCTTGGAGGGAGCGTGGCAGCGGGTGAATCGAGACCTAACCCCAGAGCGAGAACACTTAGAATATTTTCCTCTCCCGGGTGCTACCACCGGGCCTGTCAGCTAGATGGGAGCCTGAGGGAGGGTGCTGAACATCCTCCGGGCTAAGATCATGGGTCATAATGACGTCCATCGAGACCCCGGCCCTGCCAGCTTGGAGGGAGCCTGGCAGCGGGATAATCGAGACCTAATCCCAGAGCGTGAACACTTAGAACATTTTCCTCTCCCGGGTGCTACCACCAGGCCTGTCAGCTAGATGGGAGCCTGAGGGCTGGTGTTGAGCATCCTCCGGCTCAGCTCCAGGGTCATAATGACATCCATCGAGACCCCGGCCCTGCCAGCTTGGAGGGAGCCTGGCAGCGGGAGAATCGCGACCTAACCCCAGAGCGAGAACACTTAGAATATTTGCTGAGTGTTTTTGATGCTCTTCCACGGAAGTTCCGCCTTATCACATGTTATTGTTACGATTATTGTGAAAAAGGGAGCCTCAAAGGAGTGAAACACATTGCATTGAAAAAAACTGAGGCACGTACAAACATTCAGGGATAGAAGCGTTTCAGGTCGTCGCCGCTCCAGGTGTGGCTCAAAGTCTCGCCTTCCACATTTTGGAGGCGGTACCCTCCCGATTTTAATGTCTCCCTTACGATGTAGGGCCCCTCCCAGTTTGGATGGAGCTTGCCCACAGCCGCCGATCTTCCCGCCGCATCTACCTTCTTTAAAACCAGGTCGCCTTCCACAAACTTCTTGACCCGGACATGCTTGTCAAAATACTTAGCAATTCACCGCTTGACTTCCTCCTGCCGAACCGCGGAGAGGTTGCGCACTTCCTCTATCAAGTCCAAGGAGAGCCGTTGTTCTCCCTCATTCTCAACTCTCCACTCCTCCCTTCCAGCTTCCGCCTCAGCGACCCTAGGAGTACGGACCTCAAGTTCAATGGGGAGCACCGCCTCGCATCCGTGAGATAGTTTAAAAGGCGTCTCCCCCGTGGCGGTGTTGGGAGTAGTCCTCAGGGCCCAGAGGACCGAGGGGAGTTGCTCTACCCAATTCCCCTTCAAATTTTCCACCTTCTTTTTCAGGAGGTTCACGATAATCTTGTTGGCCACCCCTACCTGCCCGTTGCTCCTTGGGTGGTGGACAGAGGCAAACCTGAGGTCGATCCCGAGCTCTCCACAGAACTTGATGAACTCGTTGCTGGCGAATTGTGGTCCGTTGTCGGTGACGATGGCTTGGGGCATCCCATGCCTGTAGATGATCTCCCCCCATAGGAAATTTCGAATGATCTGTGAGGTCACCTTGGCCAAAGCCTTCACCTCCATCCACTTGGAGAAATAATCGATCATTACCAGTAAGAATCTCCTCTGCCCGCTTTCCTGGGAAAAGTGACCTACCAAGTCCATTCCCCAAATTGCGAAAGGCCAAGGGGCCGTGATACTCCTGAGTTGTTGAGCCGGTTACAGTTGGAGGGGGGCAAACAGTTGGCACTTATGGAATTTTCTGACAAATTCTAAGGCATCGTGCCCCAGGTTTGGCCAGAAGTAGCCTTGCCTGATGATCCTTCCCACCAGGGTCCGACCTCTCTAATGACTCCCACACTCACCGGAGTGGACTTCTTCCAAAATCCTCGACACCTCCTCCTCCGCCACGCAACGAGCCAGTAATCCCAAAAGGGTCTTGCGGTAAAGTTGCCCGTCGCGCAAGAGGTAATATGCTGACTTTTACTTGAGCTTCTTTCAATCCATCCCTTCTGGGTACTCCCCCGTGGACAGGTAGGTAGTGAATGGGTCCATCCATGTGGACCGCCGATCTATCTCCATCAACTCTCCTTCCTCCAGGGATGGGTGGAAAAGGTTCGTGATAGTGCCCCCCACCCGAGGGCCGCGCTTGGCGAGGTGGTCGACTTGTTCATTTTCCTCCCGCGACACATGCTGAATGGAGAAGGTTTGGAACCCCCCAATAATTCCCTTAACCTTGGCCAGATATCGTTGTAGGGTGGGCTCCCTCGCCTCGAACTCCCTGTTGATGTGGGAGGCAACTATCATAGAGTCAGTGAGGACCTTCACATCATGCACTCCCAATTCCTTGGCCAAGCGCAGTCCTGCGATTACTGCCTCGTACTCATCCTGGTTGTTAGTTATGGAGAAATGTATCACCACCGTTTGCTTAATCTGGGTTCCCTTGGGGACTCTCCAAGATGACCCCAACACCCAAGGAGTGTTTCCCTGAAGCCCCATCCACCATCACCTTCCAGGGGACGGGGCAAGTGAGTTTTTCTTCTGCTACCTCGACCGCATAGTCAGCCAAGAAGTCAGCCATTGCTTACGCCTTAGTCGTGAGTCGAGGGACAAAGGAACTCGCTCAACTCTACCGACCACTTGGCGAGTCTTCCTGAGTGCTCCACTCCCTCGATGATATTGCGAAGGGGGTTGTCGGTTACCACTTGGATGGAGTGTGCCTGGAAGTAGGGCCTGAGCCTCCGGGCCGAGATGATTATAGCAAAGGCCAACTTCTCCAAGATGGGGTAGCGGAGTTCCGCCTTCCTCAGAACCCTACTCACATAATAGATGGGCAGCTACTTTCTCCCCTCTTCTCGAACTAAGACAGAACTTATGGCCTCCGCCCCGACCCCTAAATACAAAAACAAATCCTCCCCCTCCTTTGGCCCTTGGAGCAAGGGGGCCTGATTCAACTGCCTCTTCAAGGCCTGGAATGCTTCCTCGCACTCCGGGGTCCATTCGAACTTTCGACCTCCCCTCAGGGTCTTTAAGAAGGGAGAACAACTCTCCCCGGCCCGGGAGAGGAACCTGCTCAGTCCTGCCAGCTTCCTTGTCAGCCGTTGTACCTCCTTCGCATCCCAAGGAGGCCCCAACTCCATAATTGCCCGGACCTTGTCAGAGTTGGGTTCGACTCCGGCGGGGGTGAGGAGATGACCCAGAAATTTGCCTTTGCTTGCCCCGAAGATGCACTTCAGCGGATTCAACCTCATCTTGTATTTACGCAAGGTGCCGAAGGTCTCCTCCAGATCCTGGAGGTGAGAATCGACCTCCTGGCTTTTTACTATCAGGTCATCCACGTACACTTCCAAGTTCCTTCCCTTCTGCCCCTGGAATACACAGTCCATCATCTTCTGGTATGTTGCCCCTGCGTTCTTTAACCCAAAAGGCATCATCTTGTAGCAGTAGCATCCATCTCCCGTGATGAACGAGACATTCTTTATGTCAGGAGGGTGCATCCTGATTTGATGATAACCTGAAAAAGCATCTAAAAAACTCATTACAGAGAAACCAACGGCTGAATCTACCAACGCGTCGATTCTAGGCAAGGGGTAATAATCTTTCGGACATGATTGATTAAGTAGTGAAAAATCTACACACATCCTCCATCGGCCGTCCCCTTTTTTAACCATTACAACATTCGAGACCCAGCCGGGGTATTGAATTTCGGAAACGAAGCCGGCCTTAAGGAGCTTGGCGACTTCCTCCCTGATGCGTTCGGCCAGTTTGTCCGTGATAGACCTCCTCTTCTGCTGGATGGGGCGAGCCTCTGGGTGTATATTGAGGCGGTGACAGACGACGTCGGCATCGATCCCAGGCATCTCTGTTGCGCTCCAGGCGAAGACATCCACATTCTTTTGGATGCACTCCAGCATCCTGCCTTGATCTTCCGGGGTCAGTCCCCCGCTGATGTGGACCTTTTCCACCCTGCCATCCTGGGTGAGGACTTCCATCTCCACTACCTCCTCGGCGGCCTCCAACCGGGACTGCTCCTCCCACTCTTCGGTGTCCTCCCTCCTTGGAGTAAGGACCTCCCCTCCTTCTACGATCATCACCTCAACTGACTCCTCTGAGAATACCTCTTTGCGTGCTTCCCCTTCCATCCTTCCTTCCTCCCCGCCTTCTTCTCCGGCCTCCTGCCCTTCCACCTCCATCCTTCTCCCCATCTCCTCGGCCACCTCCTGCCAAAAAAATGGAATTCACCGCCGTCATGTAGCATTCCCGAGCTGCCTTGGGGTCGCCGCGAACCCGGACCTGGATCCCGTCCACGTTGAAATTAAGACAATGATGGAAGGAGGAGGGGATGCATCAGAAGGCGCTGATGAGGGGCCTCCCAAAAATGGCATTGTAGCTGCTGGGGGCCTCCATTATGACGAATCGACAGTTCCTGGACTGTCCCCCCAAGCTGACATGGAGTCCCACTCCCCCCTCTACTTCTTTCCTCTCCCCCGAAAAACCGAAGAGAGGCCCATCGGAGGCCAGCACCCTCTTGGCTTCTACTTGCAAAGCATCGAAAGGCTTCTTGAAGATGATGTTGACGGAGCTCCCATTGTCAATGAGGATCCGGGAGACTGTGAAATTATCGATGGCTGTCTGGATGACTAGCGCATCGCAGAAGGGGTCATCATGACCCGACATATCTTCCGTTGAGAAGGTGATCCTCTCCTCTGGGGGTGGAGTCTGAGATGTGGAGTCGATGCTCCTTCGGTACATGGTGTGGAGGCTTGCCTTCTGGGAAGCCTCGACTCCCACCCCCCCATGGATCACTCTGATCCCTCCTCGGGTCCCCACATCGGCCGGTCTTCGCAACGATCCCCCTCCGCCTGAGGCCGGACTTCCTCAATCCGCACCTCCTGATGATTTCGCTGCTGCCGCTGCTGCTCCCTCTTCTCCCGCATCTCGAGGAACTCCGGACACGTGACCGTTGTGTGCCCCTCATCTTGATGGTAGTCGCAATAGGGCAGGTCTACCCTGACCTCCCTCCTCCTCCTTAGTTGCCCTCTCCTTCGCCCCCCTAGGGCGATAGCCATGGCCTCCTCCTGGTCGGGAAGAGGCGGTCTCTGGCCCTGCCTCCCTCCCTGGGGGTAAAACTGGCCATGCCCACCTTGGCGGTTGTCTTCCCCCTGATAACCCCTCTGTGGCCCTTGATCCTGCCACTCCGGCCTCCAACCCAATCAGTTGTTCGGCTCCTGACGCCCCCACCTGTGCTGCTACAGCTGCTGTTCTCTCTGCCGGGGCTCGACCCTTCTCTCCTCCTGGGCCCGACCTCCCCTTGGCTTCTCCTCCTCCACGGCCCACCTGGCCAACCTCCGAGCGAACTCTGGATGTGCTGCCTCCATGTCGGCCTCCCTTGCCGCCCTTTCTAGGAGAGCTTTGAAAGACATCGGAGGCGTCCTCTTCAACTCCATGGCGAAGAACCCGGGTTGGAGACCCAGGGTGAAGGCCACCATCATGCCGTGCCCTGGCATCTCTTGTACCTGGGACAGTTCTTCCTTAAACCTGTCCATATAACTTCCCAGGGTCTCCCCTACTTTCTGCCTGACACGGAACAAGGACTCGACCTCCCTCTTCCTCTTTTTTGAGGTGGTGAATCTCAACATGAATCCCCTGCGCAAATCCTCGAAGCAGTAGATGGAACCGGCCGGGAGCTGATGAAACCACTCTCTCGCTTTCTCCCTGAGGGTGATGGCAAAGAGCCTACACTTGAAGCCATCCGACATCTGTCGGATTGACACCACATCTTCGAACCACTGGACGTGCTGGATCGGATCTCCTTTCCCTGAGTAGTAGGACATCTCCGGCTCTCGGAACCCTTCTGGAACTGGGGCTGACGAAATGAACTCGCTGAAGGGACTTCCTCCTTCGGCCGGGTGAGTTGGGAACTCCCTCCCCACCGTCTCGCCGAATAGGTGCTCGCCTGCCAAGCCTGGGAAGAGGACTCGCCCCCTCGGCTCGCGCCCCCCCCCCCCCCCTCACTCGCGACCTCCTTCCCCGCGCGTCTGAGGGGCGCATCGTTGCCTAGCATTGGATCGGCGACCACGGGAACCGCCGGCGTCGTGCTCGCGGCTCGCATGCCGAGTGCGACCCTGACGAGTCCGAGCACTTCCTCCCTGAGCTCCGGGGACATCCCCGCTATCGCGGGAGGGGGAGGGGTGACGAGCTCGCCCTGCCTGAACCTTGCCCTTCGTCTCTTGCCATCGGTCCTGCGGAAGATTTTCTGTGCTGACCACGCTCCGCGCTCACCGCACCAAAGTGTTGAAATCGAAAAATCGGTCCCTGTGGAATCCGACCCTTTGCGGAAGGGGTGATCGCACACTTACTTCTCTACTCACAAGCCCAAGTGACAAGGGAGAAGGAGCGGGAACAGACCCAAGGATTCAGCACGGAGGTCCCACCATACACCCAGAAGATCTTAAAGCGCTTCCCCTCCTTAGCCAAGTGCTAAAGCTAAGGTACCTCAAAAAGCGCTAGAAGTCCGGGCACAAGAAAGAGTGCCTTCTGAGGTACCCTTTGGGTCCTATTTATAGGAAAAGATGGTCTGCAAATATCCAGCCGTTACTGTTTTCGAGGACTATAGGCAATCCAAAGGGGGTAACATGGTAAAAACACCCCACAACTGAAGGGCGAGCCGGCCCTGAGAAGAGCCCATTGAGCGGGGGGCGGCGAGTACGGGCGCGAGAAGGCTCCCCCCCCCCCCGCGCCGAGGTGAAAAGCGGCGAGTGAGCTTGCTTCTCTCAGGGCCGCGGACCTGACTCGCCTGACTCACGCCACTAGAGAGGGCGTTTAGTGAGCTCGCCTCTCTCAATGCCACTGGAGAAGGCGTTGAGTGAGCTCACCTCTCTCAATGCCACGGTCCGGCTCGCCTTGCCTCAGGCCTGGGAAGGTTGGGCCTGAAGCCCATGCTCGCAGATGACGGTCGCGTTGGCACTCGCCAACCCCTCGGCTCTAGACGAGCACGTAATCGGCCGGCCCCACGATGAATGGCTTCCTCTCATCGAGCTCTGCTCCACGATCTTCGAGCTCGACCCGACGATTATCGAGCCCGTACTCGGCATGCTGGGCTCGGCATACCCCGCTAAACTCGCCTGGGGCTCGGGGGCGGTCTGGGCCGGCCGGATCGGCTCCTGTTAGCTCACTCGCTGGATACGGGGTTGTACATGGGCCTCCGGCTTCCCCTATGGCCCGAGGTCCGGTAAATATTGAAGTACTTTGGGGTCATCCTCGTATAGCTGACTAATTCACGATTACAAGTCTTGATCCAATGTTCTTGAAAGCTTGAACTTGAATCTTCGATAACTCGAAAACTTGAAATCTTTGGATCTGGAATCTTTAACTTTGGATATTCAAGCAACTTGTACTGGAGTAGAATAGATCTTGAGTGAAGACACGATCCAGTCGAAGAAGTCATTGTAGATGACGATCGATCGAAATCCCGGCCGAGCGGAAGAATATCGCGAATCGAGCGTATACGGTCGGCCGACGGTTTCGTTTTTGGGAAAGATTTTGAAATTCGAAATTGCAATTAGGTTAAAAAAATTTTGATTTCGAAATTCACCCTATCATATATATAGGAAGATTCGAAATAATGGCTATAATAGAATTTCCAAAAACGAACCATAGCAATTACTGTGCATGTCCGACGGAATCTGAACCAACGAAAAAATCGGAAAAATCGACAAGTCATTTTCGTCGAGATTCGTCGAATATTAGATTTAATACTCGCCGAATATGATGATGATATACGACGAATATGATTAGACAGAATTCTAGGGTGGTGAACATTCGACTCAACACACTCGGCGAGTATTGCCAAATTCGTCGAGTATTACTGGTGATACTCACAGAATTCGTCAAGTATATACGACGAATTTGACGGGTATCGCGAAGCACACACGATGAATTTGTCTAGTATCAAGGGGATACTCGACTAATTCGATGTGTATGACTCACCATACTCGCTGAATTTTACTTAGGTAAAATTCTTCATTTCTGAATCCTAGACTTTGGCCTTCCTTGATCCATCTCCTGTACTTGGGATAGAAGTACAATCCAATAGAGAGATTATATGTGAGTCAACACATTAGCCGATACAATAAAGGATTACATTGTATAGCCCTGTGTTTACTGACCCACTGTAACCTGAAATTGGTGTGTACTTAACAAAATAAACCTGCAAGTACATAACTAAAGTGCAATATCAAATACAAAATCTATTCATCTTAGCTTTACTAGACCCTTCTTCAAATCAGGGTTATTATGAATACAATTCCCAATAATCTCCGTCTATTTGAAGAAGCCAAAATCCTACAAGCTAAGGTGAATTGCACATACCAATTAAAATTAAATTAAGACTTGAAAGGATAATAAAAATGAAATGACACGCAATGTTGGATAATGGATAAATCATATATATATATATATCAAAAGTGTTTTAGATTAGGGAGGGCAGCCCACAACACAAAAAATGAAATATATATAAGAATCTAGTTCTTCCAGTTCTTTCTCTTCAACAACTGTCTCTCAAAATATTCCCTGGGCTTCGAATAGTACTTTGGAGGAGTATGAGGCATCAGATCAGCATCCTTATTCTTCCTGAAATGAATTCTCATCCTTGTACATTCATACTTATATATGTTCCATTCTTCTGGACTATAGTGATCCTGATGCTTCTCCATCCCGAGCTCGTACAAGGCAAAGATGTCCAAGATAATTCCTTTTGAAGTTGGGCTCCAAACTTCATCCATTTCACAGTTAGGCCCTTCTCTGACTTATGCTGGCCTGACCGGTTTTGGCCTTACTTCGGAAGTACCTTCTCAAAATTTCTTTTTCTTGAGAACCTGAGCCTCTTAGAATGCAGTAATATCAACTTCACTAGCAAATTGAACATCTGGAGACACAACAGTAATAGCAGCAACATGAACCTGGGAGAAGTCCTATGAGACTGTGCAGTATTTAGTGTAATCCAGAGCCGGATGAACATCATCATGAATAGTCTCAATAGGAACTTGAGATAGGAATAGTTGTCCATATTAGCATACGGTGTTGTCATAGCTATAAACATTTGTTTGTTTGAATTGATTGAACATAGACTTTTCAACATCGGCAATCTTAGCTGCTATGGCTTCCTCCCCCTTTTTGGCTTCGACAGCAATGGCATTGGCATATGTTTGCAAATAAGAATCATAGTATTCTATAGATCTGTAGTACTCTACAACCATGGTGCTAGTGTTTTTATTAAGTGTTTCCATACCATCTTTGTTGGTCTTAAGTCCACTCATAATAAGATTGACTGCAGTAACAGCTTTGTCATACTTTTCATCAACCCTGACCTCTAGATTATCAAATTTAACTTTAACTTCAGCAATCCAATCTAGCATAAAATTCTCTGATTATTTAACTCTTTTTACTACTTTCTCCAACAAGGCATCGAAAAGTCCCTATTGCTTTGCTAGCATAGATTCAACAACTTTTAGAATCTGATCACCTAAACTTGAGCTTGGAAAATCAGGCAGCACTGGAATAAAAACATTTGCAGAAATCAAACTTGGTTCCTCAGAACCTAGGACAGGTGCATGTATATCTGCAGCTCGTTCCTCATCAGAAAGATCAACGATGCCTTCGGGCACAAACAGTATCCTCCCTAGTCTCTTTTCCAGGTTGCACATGAGTCTGAAAACCTCAGTGGAAATAGATATTCGTGACTGAGTTATCTCCCCCTCAAACACTGCAGAGGTGATCATCTCAGGGAGAGGAACTATAAGATTATTTACAGATAAAGGCACTGAAACAATAAGGGCATCATAACCCACCTTAGCAGAAGCAGACGTATCAGGAACCAGTATATACTCATTAGTAGGAGTCTCTAACTTATAATAAGAAGGTTTTAGATCATCATCATTAGCACCATCATTAAATACCTCAGCATCCTCATAATTCTCCGAAGGAGCTGGATCCTCTTCCTCAGGACGCACTTTTGTATCCTCAACTAGCCGAACCTCAGCAGAGACTGCAGCACCAATAGCAGCAACCTCTGCTAGGAGATCCACTAACTCTAGGTCTAGAAGCACTGTATCCGGGGCCACTGGAATTGAACCGGTATCTGGAAGTGGAACCACTATCTCCCCCTCAAATCCTGCACTCAAGCTATCAGGAATCTCACTGGGGTGTGGAGTAAGAATCCTGTCATCAGGTAATTTATCTTCCTCCTCCACTTGCAAACCTGGGGCTCCACCTAGCATAACAATCCTCCTATCTCATATTGAGAAGATTGACGAGTCGATTTTCTTTTGATGATGAATAGTAACTCCTTTGGTTATATCGAACCTATTACCATCCAGTTGATTCAGGTATAGGCTGATAATCCTCCCAAAGTTGGGAGTGCATAAGCTATCCTTTATCTTGTCTAACAATAAAGCACCCCAGTCTAATCTCTTCCAGCTAACGATTACGACCAGGATCTTGCACATAACTATTTCTAGGTAGTCATGTGAGCCAGTCTTGCAGATCAGCACCTTCCCAATGATGTCGGAGAGGATATTTCCTTCCTCATTCATCCCTTTGCGCTTGATGGCCTTGGTGCCTTGTGGTATTCCACAAAACGAAAGTGTTCTAGCAAAATCGGCATCGTTTAGGTAGTCGGCCTAATCACAGATTGGAAGCCGCAAGTACCTAGACAATAGGGAGGCTTTCACTCTTACTTTGAATTTCTAAACTTTGCTCTTGATCACTGAGTCTTTGCATTCTGGAAAAACTCAAGAACTTCCTTGTCCAAAACCTTGCTTGGGTGTTCTAGGACAAAGGACAGTCCGGCAGTTTCCAGCATAAGAATTAAAATTCTGAACGCATTAGATTCATGAACAAACCCGGTGCGAACAAGTTCTCCTCCTCCAAGTAGCCCACACGTGCTTCTGGGGCCATTAAAAAATAAGAAAGCTGAATCTGGACTCGTTGAAATTGTTCTTTGTTATTTGAATATCACTGAAATTCGAACCACTGCACTACACTGAACTCCTATCGGCAAAGAAGACTAGATCAAAGACAACTCACTATACTAGAGCTAGTGGCAGTGGACGGAATCAGTAGGCGCGAAGCCAATGGTAGTGCATGTTTGCGATCACTTCCAACGACGGTGGCAAGGAGGAAGAAACTAGGGCACAGGAGGAGATGGCAAATCAGCGGGTTTCGGCGAATCGGCGAGTTAGGAGCCGAAGGGTCGGGAAACGGCTGTCGGCTTGTGTCGGAGTATAGGACACCTCATCTAGTGAATTTTGAATTGCACTAAGAAAGCGCGTACCTCAAATTTTGTCGTCGATTCATCGGATCCAATAGAGACATTTGAAATTTTGTCCTAAGCAGAATTCAGCGAAATTCACTGGATGAGGTGTTTGATTCGGTGTGTATGACAAGAATAATCGACCAATCAACCGATATTCACCGAATTTGACTTTGCAAAATTTCTACTTTGGGGAAGTAGATCCCGAGACAATTTTTTCCTGCTTGATCTTCTTTATGAGTCCTTGTTAAGCATACCTAGTTCCGTTTTGAAAAATATGAACTTGGTCTCGTCCAGCGGCTTTGTAAAAATATCTGCAACCTGCTTGTTCGTCGGAACATAGCTGAGGCTCCACATGCTCCCGGATAAAGTGGTACCACACATCGATATGCTTGGTCCGGTTGTGGGAAATTGGATTGTTTGCGATTGCGATTGCATTGGAGGAGTCGCAATATATTGTAATCTCTCATAACTTAAAATTGTAATCTTCGAGTTGATTCCTTATCCAAAGAAGCTATGCGGAACACCTACCCGCAGAGATATATTCTGACTCGGCAGTAGAAGTTGCGACACAATTATGCTTCTTATTATTACAAGAAATAAGCCGCATTCCGAGGAATTGCCACGTCCCGGAAGAGCTTTTTCTGTTGTCCCTGCTTGCTGCAAAATCAGCATCAGAAAAGACAATTAGCTCGACATCATTACTTCTTGGGTACCATAAGCCAAGATTGGGTGTACCCTAAAGGTTTCTTAAAATTCACTTTGCAACGACGTAATGAGATTCCTTTGTGTTCACCTTATATCTAGCGCAGACACATGTAAAAAACATTATATCTGTTCTACTGGCAGTGAGGTAGAGCAAGGATCCAATTATGTTATGTACTTTGTTTCATCAAAAGGTTTCCCTTTAACATCCTTGTCTAGAGACATAATTGAACCCATTGGAGTCCTCATGGAGGATGCGCTCTCCATTCTGAATTTTTTAAGAAGCGGTTTTTTGAACTTCGTCTGAAAGATGAAAATTCCATCTTCAATTTGCTTCGCCTGAAGTCCTAAGAAATACTTCACCTCTCTCATACTGCTCATTTAAAACTTCACTTGAATAAGTTTTGAAAACCTTTTGAATGATTGTCTTCTATAGAGCCAAATATGATGTCGTCGTCATAGATTTGCACTATCAGAATCTTGCCCTTAACTTCACTAAGAAATAATGTCTTGTCTATCTTTCCCCTTGTGATTTTGTTTTCAAGAAGAAAGCTAGACAATGTCTCATACCAAGCTCCGAGAGCTTGCTTTAACCTGTATAAAGCTTTATTTAAAAATAAACATGTTCAGTGTGTTGAGAATTAACAAAACCTGGGGGTTGCGCTACGTATACTTCTTCTTTCAGATTCCCGTTAAGGAATGCTGTAACATCCCATTTCCAATTAGACCCCTAAGAGTGGTTTTGGTCATGACTAGGTCATGATAAAACCCTAGGAAGCTAAAAAGGGCCAGGTGATCAAAGGCCAAGGTGAGAATCACTTTGGTCTTCCCATGGCACAACCTCAACACCAAACTTAGGCATTGACTTTAGGGATTCACCATGACTCCATCACCCCACCACAACATCACTAACCTATTGGAGGGTCCACTAGAGCCTTAAGGGTCCATTAGAGTCAACCCAAAGTGGCCAACTTGACCTAGGACCACAATAGGCCTTAATTGGGCAAGGTGCCCTAACTAAGGGCATTTGACCTCTAATGTGCCCAAACAACCTTGCCCAGGTCTTCCTAGACCTGAGGTGGTGTCAAAGGGTCACCTGGGACTCAATGGGGTCAAATCCCAAGCTTGAGTTTACCCAAGCCAACTCAAACCCCAACTTGGTCAAGATGCCCTTATTAAGGGTTATATGACCCTCAAGGTACCCATTTAGTCCTGTCCCACCCCACCTAAGCCTTAGGAGAGACCAATGGATCACTAGGGACCCATTAGGGGCAACCCAAAAGGTCAAAAAGACCAAAGTCAACCAAAGCCTACTTTTGGTCAACCTAGCCCAAATGAGCTAGCATAAGCTCAAGCCTCCTCATATAGCTTCATTAGGAATATTATGTGTATGTGTGGGATGCCAATAGACCCCAAGGTTGACCTAGTCAACTTGGTGATTAGGAGAGAGAGGAGCTCCATTCCACGATAATGGAGGAGAGAGAAAAAAAGAGAATGAAGGGGCAAGTCAAACCCGGCCAAGGGAGGCCAAAGGCCACCCATAATGGCTGGATTCAACTCACCTGGGAAAGGGGAGAAGTTTCCAGCCATTTCCCGGCCACCAAGGGGATAGTTCAGCCCCCTCCTCCTAACCCGAGCCCAAGCTTTCAATGGCATTAATGGCCATTGAAGTTTTGGCCTCTCCCCTCCTTAACTGAGCCTTTAAACACCACTAGTGGCCCAAGAAAAACATTTCCCAGCCTTTACCTGAAGATTTCGAGCCCTCCCACTGTACTGTTGCAGAAGTCGAGTGGCGCCATCATCGAAAATGGTTTTTTGACGATAATCGCGCCTTCAGGCAACCGACAAGGTCCTCCTCCTCTCTTTACTTAATTGTTAAATCATAGGGATGTTTAGGTTCAAGGTTCGGGCTCAATTGAGCTCGAACCAATCTCTGGTTTTCATGGTTTTGGGAAAAAAAATTTCTTGGTGGGATCACCGGAATAGTCGTCACCGGCGTCCATGCCACCGGCTTGAGGTAGCCACCACCTCCACAAAGGTGGTGGTGGCGGTGGCCGGACAGGGAAGTGGCCGGATGGCCAGCAGTGGCAGTTTAAAGTCGGCCCAGGCGCAAGCAATCGGGGTCGTTGGCTGGAGGAGGAAGACGACTCGGCAGCCCTTGGATTTTCGCCAAGATTCGTGCGCCGATTTAATAACTCATTTTATTTTAATTTCATTTCTGTCACATTATTTGCAGTAGATGGTTTTAATTTTAAAAAATACTTAGGTCCCCTAGTGAAAAAGTCATCAACATAAACTTTGTAGCCCTATGGGTCAATTTTATCCAAAATTGTTTTGAACTAATTTGGACCTCTGGTTGGATCAGGGCACACATTTTGGTGGGACCTATACCTAGGGCTATCCTGAGATTCAAAAGGGTTCCCACACTTCATCCCTTGCCCAAATGACCTGAAATTTGGGCAGGGGGTCAACCTTAAGTATACCTAGGGCCAGTCCAAAAATTGAAATTTTTGGAGATAATTTGTCCTATGAATTTTATTATTATTTAATATTACTAAGATATTTTAATTAAGTAGTCTAATGACCTCCAAACCCTCCCAAATTTTGGTGAGAGGTCTCTGGCATCATGATATGGCTATGTATAAAAATTCACCTCATTTGGAGATGTTTTGGTTAGGTTTTAATCCAACCCTAGGTATACCCTTATAGGGTTATTTAGGTCAAAGAGCTATTTTTGATGTTTGAGCGGTCAAATCACCTCAACAGAGGCTGTGATTTTTACCGCTAACTTGGCATGGCCACTATCACCCTCATAGGGTTTATGGGGTTGTCTAGGGTAGATTTTCTTTTAGGACTCAAACTCAAACTCAAACCCTAAGGAGGGGCTTTTGAGGGTTGTGAAGGATATGGGGACAAATGGACTTGTGTGATTTTGTAACTTGGTGGAATTGATGAATGAGTAACCTAAGACCTCTGGTATGAACCTTTGAGGATTTGGAGGGAGATAGATATCTCGAAACCCTAACCCTAGTTTAGGGCACAAAACTTATAGTGATAGAAAATGTCACTAAAACTCACTGAACAGTGATGAGATTTGGGTAGAGTAGTGTTTAAAGTTAGTACAAGCTCTGGAGATTTTGTTATGAATTTAGGATTATTATTTTGGATACTTCATTAACAATTTAGTAATTTGTATTATTTACTTAGAAATTTATTATGAAGTAACTACTTGCTGAAAATTTATGAACTTTAGCCAGAAGACTTTTTATTATGTTTTAAAGCACTGTGAATTTTTATGGGATTTTTGGAAGATTATTTCTAAGGGTTGCTTCATTAAGTATTCTTTCCCATGAAAACTTAATTAAATTTATTTTGGTGTCTAGCAAGCCTGTAAAATTATGATTTTTGCACAATGACCCTTTCTGCACCATATTAAGATTTTGTAATTTTTATATAATTTTCTGATGAATAATTTTGGCACTTCCTCCTTTACATATGATTAAGGGAATTATTTTGGATAAATTATTTAGAGGTCAGATAATTTTTGAAAAATTATGGAAATTAGTATCTAGTAATATCTCTGTTATTTAGTGATCAAAATTTTTGGGTGGTCATTACTTGAGTAGATCATACAGTTAATGTTCAAAATTGCCCATGGGCAAACATTTGGGAAAATTCAATAAATATCAAATTAATTAGAAAAATTATGAATCTCTGATTTTAAACTAAACTTGTTATGATAGACCTCCGGTAAACTTTAGAGGAGATTTGGAAGACAATCCAGAGTACCTTCTTTATACATCTCATATAGTATAGGGTGGTCTGCATATAGTAACTACGGAAACTGAACAAGAGTGGGTAATGAATTTGACGAGTTGGATCCTTAGAAGGTTGTTGGTTTGGGTAAATAAAGGAGTTCATCATTTGAAGATAGGATTAGTAGAGTGTGAGGTTGACTAGTGTTAGGTGGTGCTCGGGATCGACGAAAGATCGTCTTATCCCGTGGAGTGGGAAGGTCAAAATCACCCTAGGATAGATCTAGCGTAATATGAAACGGGAATGGGTAAGGTAATCAACCAATAACAATAAGTGCTTTGCTAAAGGGAACGATGGGCTTCAGCTACCATCATAGTTCCTAGTGTCCTTTGAGAGCCCTTCACGGGGTATACCGGGGGCAGTCCTAGGCAAACGTAAACTGTAGGAGTGATAAATCTTAAAGAGGAACTAGAATAATTAGGGGTTCACTTTCACACACTCCGGTGTCTCGGGAAGTTAGTTTGACTAGGATATTCGAGCGGTATGCTCGGTGGTTGTGGAGATAGGTGGGATAGCCCAGCGGGTCAGAGGCCTGGTTGATAATTGGAACCGACTGGATAGTCCGGGGAGCTTTGGCTCGGTGGGAAACGTATTAATATTGCATGTGCATAAGTTATAAGGTGGTTGGCCCTCGGTGTTAGTGGTCGATGCACCGACGCTAATACGTTGGCTCGACAAGTGTTGTTAGCACTTCGCCAACAGAAGTCCTGTGCGCCAGCCGACAAGAGTATGCAGGAGTCTTCTTCGTGCAACAAGCATTGAGGCATATGATTGGTCTGACCAGTAGTGCCTTACTGGTTTAGAGGTGGGAAAGGCCCAACCCACCGCTTCTGTCTGCTACTACAGAGGTATCATGGGAGGTTCGGTTGCAGAAAGGGGAAACTAAATGTAACGTCCCAATTCGCGCTAGGCCCCTTGATTGCCTATTTGAGTCTAGGGGGCTGTGGTGAGCCCAATGGGGGTGTGGGGGAGCAGGTGCGAATGTACGGGAAATGAGGAAAACAAGGAAAAATGGCATTTCTGGCTGACACGGGTATGGACACGGCCGTGTCCATACCCGTGTGCCTCATAAAATTAGGCTTACCAGTCAGAGAGGTACACGGGTATTGGGACACGGCGTGTCCTACCCATGTACCGTGGACACGGGTCGAGACACGGCCGTGTCTCTACCCGTGTGTCGCAACCCCGACACGGCAGAAAGATGTTCTGGGATGAACACGGCCTTAAACACGGCAGGCGACACGGCCGGGTCACCTGAACACGGGTAGGAACACGGCCGTGTGCCTACCCGTGTCTGCGGTGTATAAAAAGGAAAAAGTTGTGAAACCCTAGCATTCATTCCCCTTTCTTCTGCCCCGAAAATTCTGAGAGAGTTCTTGGCTGGAGGAGGAGGAAGAGCTTGCCGGAGCCATCCTTGGAGGAATCAAAACGCCGCCACCGTCAAGGAAAAACAATGCCGCCGCGAAGGAGTGCGAGGCTCATGGCCGGCCATGGTGGTACCGCTGGACTTGAGGTGAGCTTCCTCCCCTCTCCCTTGGTGCTAGATCTATAGTTATTTTAGGAGAGACATCGACTCCATAGAGTCTTGATGGTGAGGAGGAGAGTTCTTAGGATAAGCCATGCCTAGGTTTTCTAGGCTTAGTCTCCCTCAACCTTCTCATCATTCAAAGTGGAGATGAGAGGGGTTTTCGTTGAGGGTTTGGCTTTGAAAGGAGAAATAAGGTTGGATGTGATTTCTGGAGAAGTTTATGCGAGGTTGTTGCAAGGAAGAAGATGAACGGATGCCGTTCATCTCGCCTTAAGATGCGTGCAGAAATCTGATTTCTGCACGCGGCGATCTTCGTGGCCAATTTCGGAGGTGTTCTGGCCAGATCTGGGTGAACAACTCAACACGAAAGTCGTAGCCCTTGAAATTACCTTTCCAACGAGTGGTTGCTCGTTTCCATGCGATACCTGTAGCCACGGGAAAGCTGGTTCGAGTCCGCTGCGTTCGGGAAAATTCCTGTACAGGAAACTGTTTCCTGTACGTATTCGAGTTGAATTTCTGGTATGTTGCGACCAGATCTGGGCGATCGACTCAACACGAAAGTCGTAGACCTCGCGAATACCTTTCCAACGAGGGGTTGTGCATTGTGATCGGATTCCTGTAGCTCCGGGAATCCCAGTTTTAGTATCGGGCTATCCTATGTTAATGCGCTTGTTAATTTATAATGCTAGCACTCTTGCAATGATTGTGATTTGCCCATTTGATATCTTGCTCCCATATATCTATAATGTGTTGTTACTATAATTTAGCATGGTTACCCATTTGGTTGTGTAATAAGGGAATAACCATGCAATGGTAGAGAAATGGATTGGATGGGAAGGCTAGATATTAGGAGTTGAGTTTGGTATAGGATATATTTATACAATTTGGTGTTGAACTTATCTATTATGCGTAGTGTTGAGGTGAAATCATTGAATAGGTGGGCGTGAACATGATGAACACTATGTGAAGGGTATTTTGTAACCGTAATCCGAGCCCAAGGGGTTTATTACAACCGATGCTTAGAGTGGTAGTCTCCCTACGGGTAGCATCGAGTGAGTTGTTTTGGGGCATGTGTTGTGCGACGATTCATCGTGTCGCGATATTGAGATAATGACTGTGGTAGGTCTACGGGTTCGCCAGTCGTCACACCGATGGGAGCCAATGGGTAGACCTTGGGCGGTAGGGTTAGATACTTGGTGTCCATAACCCGAGATCTCCTCCGCGCCATGAGAACGGTTGGGCTTGCACCTCGTGCGTTTCCGAGGTTCCATCCGGTTCAAAATCAAAGGCCAGGTTGGGCTATGTTCTTGGTGCACATCTACCCAAGACCCCTTCTGAGCCGTAGTACGCATGTGAGCTCCGCTGTTGTGTTCTTAGCGTTGAGGCGTACGGGGGCCTAGGATGGGTAGTGTGATACCACCTAGTAGTGGAGACGCCCGCTCCACTGTCGCCGTCTGGCCACGACGGACAACGCCTGAGAGGTTAGCTACCTGCTCGAAAAGTGGGAACTTCAAGTCTGTGTCGACATAGCAACTTGCATGTGCGTGCGCATGATTCGGCCATAGCATAACATTCATATCATGTCATTCATTGCATACACAAGATCCTCATCGTATAAGTTTGTATGGGCACTCTTATACGATGAGTTACTTTACTGTTAAGCCGATCCTTAACTTATAAGTTTGTATGGGCACTCTTATAAGTTAAGTTACTATTTTGATTAATTATACCTGCTGTCATATATTATTGATATTTGTAGAACTGCTAGTTGTGTAGCGTAGTTTGTACTCCACCATATTTTCAGTCACCTGCTTGTTTACTTGCTTATATATATATATTGTATCTTTGTTCCTTTCTCCGCCCGGTGCTGAGGAGTCGCCGGGGGAGCGGATGTGAAGCCACTTAGTCTTATGACTAACGGTTGCTACGTATTCCTTTTTAGGAGGAAACCCCGCAGGTAGAGCAGCAACGGACTATGCAGCAGGACAGCCAGGCCCGGATGATAGGACCTGAGGTGGTGGTGCCATCGGCACCGTCAGTGACAGTCGTGAGTGTTTTCAAGTAGCCGTTTGGCAAAACATTTCTAAACTCTTGTTCTTTTGTACAAGCCTGTTGTGCTTGTTATCTTCCGCACTTTTGGACTTTAACTTAGCTGTGAACTGAACTGCTTTTACTTTTACTTTTCTGTTATGGTTGGGTTGGCATAGTTTATGTGATATGGATTGTAGCCGGCGGAATAGGCGTCTTGTATTAAAGGCTAACCCGTGTGTTGGTGCTACCGCAAGGCGGCCATTTCGGGCATAAGACTCCCCTCGTGCCGTGTGTTGTGTTCCGGGAGGGGGGTCTTACAAATGGTATCAGACTTAGCCGATCTTCACCTACAGCAGTCAGGTAACAATGGGCCACTCCCGTTCGATTAGTCGGTTTGGGGACAAACCGACTTAGCGGAAGCAGTGGTGTGCCCATATGTAATTCACACTAAGTTGTCCAACTTTGACATTAGTTTTAGCCAACCTGACCCTAGTTTGTACCTTGCGTATAGATCCCAGCGCAGGTGGAGCCGGTTGGGGGCACTCCTACCCCTTCCGTCCCTTCACAATTCCAGCAGTCGGAACAGGGACAAACGCTGTCAGCCATATTGGATGCATTTAAAGCCCAGCAAGCTCCGGTGCAACAACAAGCGCCAGGCTCCAACTGGGTGAGCACCTTCCGTGCCCTGTCCCCTCCTGCCTATCTTGGGACAGAATCGCCGGTGCGCACCGAGGAATGGCTTGATACCGTGCAGGAATTGATGGCCGGCATAAGATGTCCGAACAGCATGGCGGTGACATTGGTAGTGACGCTGCTAGAGCTGCACGCCAAAAGGTGGTGGAAGTCCCTCATGGGCTCCACCTTCTAAGGGCGGTTGTACACGGACATCAGTTGGAACGAGTTCACCGAGGCTTTTCTGGATCACTTCATCCCTTCTTCTGCTCGGGATGAACTTGAAGAAAGAATTTCTGCAGCTGAAGCAAGGATCGAAATCGGTAACGGAGTACCAGAGGGAGTTCCAACACCTCGCTAGGTTTGCCGATTCCTATGATTTGGACGATAGAGGCTACGCAAAGCGCTTCTACAAAGGATTAAGGGACCCCCTGAGGCAGGCCCTTTTGTTTATAGCCGATGGAAGCCTGGCAGAAATCATCGACATGGCAAAGAGACTGGAGGCGGACCACATGGGATGTGGCAAGAGACCTGCGGAAGGAGTAATTGAAGTCGGCCCTAGTAATAGAAGGCGGAATGATCATGGCAGTGGAAGGGGAAACCACAGAGGCGGTCGGTGGGTCAACCGGAACTATCGGGTGGAGTACCCAATTCCGCAACCACTACCTTTACCACCACCACCGCTGCAGCAATATTATCAACAACCTGGGGGCCGACGTGAGGTGATATGTTTCGAGTGCAACCAACCGGGGCATGTCCGACGAGTTTGCCCGCGACTGATCGGAGGTGCTCCTATTGCTCCCCCTCCAGTAGCTCCACGGGGGCGAGGGCACATGCGTGGCCGAGGAAGAGGACCACCAGGGAGAAATCAAGGACATGCACGGGAGCATGTATTCGCATTGGATATAACTCAGGAGAGAAATCCGCAGGAAGTCATCACCGGTACGTGCAAAATTTATTAATATTATATGACTTGTTAGATGTACGATACAAATGATACGCACAATTTTGAATAGTGATTACCTTTTGGAACCTAGGCACTGTCATGGTTAGCGGGAGGCCCGCCTATACGTTATTTGACACGGGTGTGTCTCACTCGTTCATTTCGGAGGACTTCGTGAAGGACTTGGAGGGAGTGCAACACTTCACGGGCACTACTCAAAGGGTGCGCCTTCCGGACGGCTCTGAGATGACGTCGTCAGCAAGTTGCGACTTCGACACCCTTATTGGAGGATAGTTCTTTGAAACTCCGGCTACAGTGTTAAGAATCCCGGAGTTCGATCTCATCCTGGGCATGAAGTGGTTGGACTGGCACCACGCCAGGATCAATTGTGCGGAGAAGCAAGTTATGTTTAGGCATGGAGACTCGGAAGTCATCATCCAAGGTATTAAATTCGCACCCCGTAAATTATTATCTTCAATCCAAGTTATGAAATCTCATATGGAAGGGGACGAGGTCTATGTAATTTGCTTCGAGTTGAAGAAATTGACATTAGAGGTCAAGGATGTGCGGGTGGTGCGAGAATTTCCCGAGGTATTTCCCGAGAAATTGCCGGGACTACCCCCGCATAGGGAAGTGGACTTCCAAATCAAGCTAATTCCAGGGTGCCAAGCCCGTCTAGCGAGCTCCATACCGAATGGCTCCGAAGGAACTTGCAGAGTTTAGAGTCCAGCTTCAGGAATTGGTGGAAGCAGGGTTCGTTCGCCCAAGCTCGTCGCCTTGGGGAGCGCCCGTTTTGTTCGTCAAAAAGAAGGATGGCACCCTGCGGTTATGTATTGATTATCGAGAGTTGAACCGGTTAACGGTGCGGAACACCTATCCCCTACCGCGCATTGACGAATTATTTGATCAATTGGTGGGATCGTATTGGTTCTCCAAGTTAGATCTGCGTTCGGGATATTATCAGCTGAGGATACAAGAAGATGACATTCAGAAGACGGCGTTCAGTTCGAGATATGGTTTGTATGAATTCACCGTGATGCCGTTTGGGCTCACAAACGCCCCTTCCGCCTTTATGAGCTTGATGAACAAGGTGTTCGGCCCTTATTTGGACATCTTTGTCATCGTGTTCATCGATGATATCCTAGTCTACTCCAAGACTGAAGCAGAACACGCCGAACATCTAACTTTAGTGCTGAGGAAACTAAAGGAGCACACTTTGTTTGCCAAGTTCAGCAAATGTGAGTTTTGGCTTCGAGAGGTCGCGTTCTTGGGCCATGTGATTAGTGGGGCGGGGCTAGCAGTAGATCCGACCAAGGTGCGGGCCGTGAAGGAGTGGTCGCCATTGAAGTCAGCGGCCGACATACGGAGCTTTCTTGGACTTGCCGGGTACTATCGCAAGTTCGTGAAAGGCTTCTCGAAGATCGCCCTCCCCCTTACTATGCTGACCAAGAAGGGTGTGCCGTTTGAATGGACACCCCAGTGCGAAGCTGCATTCCAAGAGTTGAAGGACAGATTGACGACTGCACCCATCCTAGCTCTTCCATCTGGGAAGGAGGGCTTTCAAGTTTACACGGATGCGTCGTATCAAGGGATGGGAGCTGTGTTGATGCAGAATGGGCATGTGATCGCTTATGCTTCAAGACAGTTGAAGAAGCATGAAGCCAGCTACCCGGTGCATGATCTAGAGTTGGGAGCGGTGGTATTCGCCTTGAAGATGTGGAGGCATTATTTATATGGCGTCCACTGCGAGATCTACTCGGATCACAAAAATCTGAAGTACGTTCACACCCAAAAGGAGTTAAACTTGAGACAGCGGCGGTGGTTGGAGTTCTTGTGCGACTATGAATTCACCTTGAACTACCACCCCGGGAAGGTTAATTCCGTAGCTGATGCCTTGAGCCGAAAGGCACCGGGAACGAGCACGGAATCCCGCTTGATGAGGATGGAGTTAATCCGGACGCTGCAAGAGATGGAAATCACTTTGGTCTTTAAGAATCAACTGGAAGAGTATTCAGAATATTTGGTCGCGATGAGTATAGTTTGCAACATACGAGACCGGATCCGTACGGAACAAAAGAAGGATGCGGCTTTAACCCCGGCTTTCAAGTCAATGGAGGATGGGACTACGGAAGAATACTCCCTAAAAGACGGCCTCGTCCATTTTCGTGGCCGGCTTTACATCCCCGAAGGTGACAACATTCGGGAGAGATATTCTAAAGGAGGCCCATTGCTCCAAGTACTCGGTGCACCCGGGGATCGCGAAGATGTACACCGATTTGAGAAAGACGATGTGTTGGCCGGGCATGAAGAGGGATGTCAAGTACTTTGTTACTCATTGTGTGGCCTGTCAAATGGTGAAGGCGGAATGCAGAAGCCCCGGTGGAATGCTACAGTCGTTGCCCATCCCCGAATGGAAATTTGAGGACATCTCCATGGACTTCGTCCATGGGTTACCTCGCTCGCGCTCGGGGAATGATTCTGTGTGGGTGATAGTTGACCGGTTGACCAAGGTAGCCCGATTTATCCCAATGAAGAAGGAGGCGTAAGTGGGCGTCTTAGTGCGTCTCTTTGTGGAACAATTTGTGCGGTACCATGGTGTGCCAAAGACGATCGTCTCCGACCGGGATGGTCGGTTTACTTCAAGAGAATGGAGGGCTGTACAGGCTTATTTGGGCTCGCGCCTCGCCTTTAGCACAGCCTTTCACCCTCAAACGGACGGGCAGTCTGAACGAACCATCCGAACATTAGAGGACCTTCTGAGGTTGTGTGTGCTAGATAAAGGAGAACTATGGGAGAGACTCTTACCTCTCGTGGAGTTCTCTTATAATAACAGTCATCAAGCCAGTATTGGAATGGCACCTCATGAAGCTTTGTATGGAAGGAGGTGTAGAACACCCTTATCCTGGGTGCAAGACGAAGATCCGAAGACATTGGGAAATGAATATATTGATGACACGGACGCGGTGGTTAGGTTGATCCGGAATCGAATGCTAGAGGCTCAAAGCCGACAGGCGAAGTATTACAACGCAAGGCACCGTATGGTGGAATTTCAAGTGGGTGATAAGGTTTTCCTGAAGATTCGACCGATGCACGGAGTGTCGCGGGTATGTGGAGTCAAGAAGCTCAGCCCAAGGTATGTTGGGCCCTATGTCGTAGTGGAAAGGATTGGCCCTCTGGCCTATCGATTAGAGTTACCACCGGAGCTGGAGAACCTTCACGACGTGTTCCATGTATCGTCGCTTCGGAAGGCTTTGTTGCGGCCTGAACAGTATATCCCCACGGCGGATGGTGCCGTGGCGTCTGATAGGTCTGTGCGACTGGAGCCGGTGCGGATCGTTGATAACGAGACAAGAACCTTGCGCCGCAAAAGTGTTCCCTTGGTGAAAGTGCTATGGTCTAATCATGGGAAGGAGGAGTTCACATGGGAGCCAAGGGATTTGATGCAAGAGCGCTACTCGGAATTATTTACCCCAGGTAAAATTTTATTTGAAAGCATAGTTCCCTTTTTGTGTGCTTCACTCCCATAGCCTTACCCTGATTTCGGGGACGAAATCTTTTATTTTGTTTATAGGATTTATAACGTCCCAATTCGCGCTAGGCCCCTTGATTGCCTATTTGAGTCTAGGGGGCTGTGGTGAGCCCAATGGGGGTGTGGGGGAGCAGGTGCGAACGTACGGGAAATGAGGAAAACAAGGCAAAATGGCATTTCTGGCTGACACGGGTATGGACACGGCCGTGTCCATACCCGTGTGCCTCATAAAATTAGGCTTACCAGTCAGAGAGGTACACGGGTATTGGGACACGGCGTGTCCCTACCCGTGTGCCGTGGACACGGGTCGAGACACGGCCGTGTCTCTACCCGTGTGCCACAACCCCGACATGGCAGAAAGTGTTCTGGGATGAACACGGCCTTAAACACGGCAGGCGACACGGCCGGGTCACCTGAACACGGGTAGGAACACGGCCGTGTGCCTACCCGTGTCTGCGGTGTATAAAAAGGAAAAAGTTGTGAAACCCTAGCATTCATTCCCCTTTCTTCTGCCCCGAAAATTCTGAGAGAGTTCTTAGCTGGAGGAGGAGGAAGAGCTTGCCGGAGCCATCCTTGGAGGAATCAAAACGCCGCCACCGTCAAGGGAAAAACAATGCCGCCGCGAAGGAGTGCGAGGCTCATGGCCGGCCATGGTGGTACCGCTGGACTTGAGGTGATCTTCCTCCCCTCTCCCTTGGTGCTAGATCTATAGTTATTTTAGGAGAGACATCGACTCCATAGAGTCTTGATGGTGAGGAGTAGAGTTCTTAGGATAAGCCATGCCTAGGTTTTCTAGGCTTAGTCTCCCTCAACCTTCTCATCATTCAAAGTGGAGATGAGAGGGGTTTTCGTTGAGGGTTTGGCTTTGAAAGGAGAAATAAGGTTGGATGTGATTTCTGGAGATGTTTATGCGAGGTCGTTGCAAGGAAGAAGATGAACGGATGCCGTTCATCTCGCCTTAAGATGCGTGCAGAAATCTGATTTCTGCACGCGGCGATCTTCGTGGCCAATTTCGGAGGTGTTCTGGCCAGATCTGGGTGAACGACTCAACAGGAAAGTCGTAGCCCTTGAAATTACCTTTCCAACGAGTGGTTGCTCGTTTCCATGCGATACCTGTAGCCACGGGAAAGCTGGTTCGAGTCCGCTGCGTTCGGGAAAATTCCTGTACAGGAAACTGTTTCCTGTACGTATTCGAGTTGAATTTCTGGTATGTTGCGACCAGATCTGGGCGATCGACTCAACACGAAAGTCGTAGCCCTCGCGAATACCTTTCCAACGAGGGGTTGTGCATTGTGATCGGATTCCTGTAGCTCCGGGAATCCCAGTTTTAGTATCGGGCTATCCTATGTTAATGCGCTTGTTAATTTATAATGCTAGCACTCTTGCAATGATTGTGATTTGCCCATTTGATATCTTGCTCCCATATATCTATAATGTGTTGTTACTATAATTTAGCATGGTTACCCATTTGGTTGTGTAATAAGGAATAACCATGCAATGGTAGAGAAATGGATTGGATGGGAAGGCTAGATATTAGGTGTTGAGTTTGGTATAGGATATATTTATACAATTTGGTGTTGAACTTATCTATTATGCGTAGTGTTGAGGTGAAATCATTGAATAGGTGGGCGTGAACATGATGAACACTATGTGAAGGGTATTTTGTAACCGTAATCCGAGCCCAAGGGGTTTATTACAACCGATGCTTAGAGTGGTAGTCTCCCTACGGGTAGCATCGAGTGAGTTGTTTTGGGGCATGTGATGTGCGACGATTCATCGTGTCGCGATATTGAGATAATGACTGTGGCAGGTCTACAGGTTCGCCAGTCGTCACACCGATGGGAGCCAATGGGTAGACCTTGGGCGGTAGGGTTAGATACTTGGTGTCCATAACCCGAGATCTCCTCCGCGCCATGAGAACGGTTGGGCTTGCACCTCGTGCGTTTCCGAGGTTCCATCCGGTTCGAAATCAAAGGCCAGGTTGGGCTGTGTTCTTGGTGCACATTACCCAAGACCCCTTCTGAGCCGTAGTACGCATGTGAGCTCCGCTGTTGTGTTCTTAGCGTTGAGGCGTACGGGGGCCTAGGATGGGTAGTGTGATACCACCTAGTAGTGGAGACGCCCGCTCCACTGTCGCCGTCTGGCCACGACGGACGACGCCTGAGAGCTTAGCTACCTGCTCGAAAAGTGGGAACTTCAAGTCTGTGTCGACATAGCAACTTGCATGTGCGTGCGCATGATTCGGCCATAGCATAACATTCATATCATGTCATTCATTGCATACACAAGATCCTCGTCGTATAAGTTTGTATGGACACTCTTATACGATGAGTTACTTTACTGTTAAGCCGATCCTTAACTTATAAGTTTGTATGGGCACTCTTATAAGTTAAGTTACTATTCTAATTAATTATACCTGCTGTCATATATTATTGATATTTGTAGAACTGCTAGTTGTGTAGCGTAGTTTGTACTCCACCATATTTACAGTCACCTGCTTGTTTACTTGCTTATATATATATATATTGTACCTTTGTTCCTTTCTCCGCCCGGTGCCGAGGAGTCGCCGGGGGAGCGGATGTGAAGCCACTTAGTCTTATGACTAACGGTTGCTACGTCTTCCTTTTTAGGAGGAAACCCCGCAGGTAGAGCAGCAATGGACTATGCAGCAGGACAGCCAGGCCCGGATGATAGGACCTGAGGTGGTGGTGCCATCGGCACCGTCAGTGACAGTCGTGAGTGTTTTCATGTAGCCGTTTGGCAAAACATTTCTAGACTCTTGTTCTTTTGTACAAGCCTGTTGTGCTTGTTATCTTCCGCACTTTTGGACTTTAACTTAGCTGTGAACTGAACTGCTTTTACTTTTACTTTTCTGTTATGGTTGGGTTGGCATAGTTTATGTGATATGGATTGTAGCCGGCGGAATAGGCGTCTTGTGGTAAAGGCTAACCCGTGTGTTGGTGCTACCGCAAGGCGGCCATTTCGGCATAAGACTCCCCTCGTGCCGTGTGTTGTGTTCCGGGAGGGGGATCTTACACTAAAGGTCTGTGTATATAGAGTCGGATGGGTGAGTTGAACTTATATGATTGCATAATAACCCACTAGTATGTCATAGCATAATAATTGCATATAACCCTGTCACCTATTGTATAAGTGGTATAGGACGCTTACACAATAGGACTTGCAAAACGACCCCTTGGTCTATAAGCTTGTGTGGGCATGTTTATAAATTATGGTCAAATTCTTTTTATATATATTGTTGTTAATAACCGACACCCCAACGTATAAATTGGTATGGGACTCTTTATACGATGAGAGCCCTACAGAAGATCCCCTGGCTTATGCGTTTCTGCACATAAGTTAAGGTTACTTTTCATACTTTACTTTACTGCCACATGTACTATAAAATTTATAGTATAGGTTCACTGTCATCTATTTCTTGATTACTCTCCACCTTTAAGTCCTCCCCTTTCTTCCTCTCCGCTTGGTTCCTTGGGGCCATGGGGGAAGGGGTGGGGGATGATAGGACTTAGTCTTAAAGAATAACGGTTTTTGGACCACATCATTTAGGGGATCGTGGAGCCAAGCATGGAGGAGCAACCCCGGAGGTCGACCCATTTGGAGATAGGGCAGTCTAGCTAAGGAGTTCAGATAGCTGGGACTGTGAGTCCCCGACTTTAGTAGTGTTTTATTTTAATTCTGCTTGAGTGACTACGTAGTGAGGATTTTATGTATCGTGCTTAAGCCCTTATTTCCAGTACATTATATTTTGTGGACTCTCCCTTCGTGGAGATGTTATTACTCTGATGTGATTTTATTGTGGACTTTTGGTTAGAGTTTTACCTCACTTGTGTTTACTCTACTTTTGTTGCTTTTCTGTGATCGAATCGGCCAGCAGAATCGGCTTTTCGTGGTGATGACCCTTCAGGATGTGAAGATGTCACCGCAAAGCGGCGGTTCCTGGCCTAAGACCCCGATGTTTAAAAAGAAAAAAATGGGGTCTTACAAATGCTGACTTCATGTCCATTTTGTAGACAGTGAAGCCATTGAGGGCAGCATACGAAAGAAATAACTTGATCTCTTCGAGCAAGGCCACTCGAGCAAAGGTCTAGTCGAAGTCGATCCCCACTTCTTGTCGGTATCCTTGAGCAATAAGCCTGGCTTTATTCTTGATAATTACTCCATTTTCATCCAGCTTGTTTCTGAATATCCATTTGGTGCATATCACGTTCTGTCCCATTGGCCTAGGCACTAGCTCCAAGACTTTGCAACGTTCAATTTTATTGAGCTCCTCCTGCATTGCTAGAATCTAGGAAGAATCCTTATTTGCCTCTTCGAACTTCTTTGGCTCAACCTGCGATAGAAAGATTAGATGCAATGCCACTGATATTTTGTTCGATGATTTTATTTGATTTGATATCATCATATTTATGATGTCATGGCATTACTTTTAACCTCTAGTTGACGGCGCAACGCCGTTAAGAAATTTTTGCATCAGTTCGGTCGAGTCGGCCAAATTCGTGAATTTTTGTTGTAAATTGAAAATTTTGCTTTGGAAAATTAAGTTAAATAATTTTGGACTTGCTCATCATGTTTCATCGCAATCCGAGTGATATTCGAGCCTCAGCGATTTTCCGAAATTTTGTGGAATTTATGTTCGCCGTAGACTTTGAAAATTTATATCGCAAGAATTGCTTGTCGGATTTTTGTTTTGACTTCTCCTTTGGGTTCGTAGCATCTGTGTTCGCCTTTCGTGCGAGTTTCGTTTAATTCGGCGCGAGTTTGGGCCTCTGTTTTTAACTCGTGTTTCCTTATTCAAAAATATATAAATATGATTATTTTAATGTTAAACCACTATTCAAAAATGTCATTTACTATTCATCTGTAAAGTTTGATTTTTTGGATATATTTGTAAAAAGCATTGTTCATGCAATTTTTCTTCTCGGGGGGTAATTCCTTCTTCTCGAGTTCTCAGCTGCTCTTCTCGATAATTCTGAAGCTAGTACTTGAGTACTATAAATCCTTCAATGGAAAATCCTTAAGTTAGTTATCGAGAACTCTAAGCTTGTTCTCGAGTACTGTAGGTCCTTCTCTAGTAGCCTGTAATCTTATTCTCGAGTATTATAGTTTCATCTCGAGAGTTTCGTTCCATTCTGCGTTCGGGCGTCGTTTTGAGGGTCAAAACGATGTTGTATTGAATAATGGTAAACATGAAATTGTTTCATCTCGATGAGATCAACAATGTTTAGGTTGAGCACTTTTCGATTTGAAGCCATCCAAAATCTCTATTTTTGTTTTCCGCGCACCCGCTCATAAATAGACCGTTTTTTCCGATTTAGACAAAACTTTTTATAAATACATATATATATATATATACTGATACTTAAGATTATTAGATAGAAAACTTCATCTTCTTCCTCACGATTTATACCGAACCGAAACCACCTGTGCAGCGACTCCCTCCCATTCGTGAATCTTTCGGTGGCCGCTGACGTTGCTCCGGTGCTTGAAATCTTCAACCGATTATAGATCCGGAAAGCTCTTGTCGAGAGCTACGCCATTGTGGTAAAATATTCCCCTTTCCTTGAAATTTTCTCGCTTGGGTTTTTGGCCCTAACTCCTGTTTTTGGCCATTCTTCTTAGATTTCAACTTCTCCTATCTTCTTTAGCCCCGATCTACGTCAATGAGTGATTCAGATAATATTTTCGGTAAAAATCAAGGCAAGTGATGGTTTTTTTTTTCACTTTCCTTCTTTTCTCAGATTTTTGCAGGAATTTCTAACTGCTTTTATTCATGATTATTGAATTAATTTACTGATGTATCATGCTGATATGATCTCGTGACTAATTGCAATTATAGTCATCATGTTCTTGATTTCACTATCTAGCATATTAAAGGTTATACCTTTTGATGATGTGATTAAGTTCCACTTTTATTATCGTCTGTAACTCTCTTGTATAAACGCATTAGAGTTTGTTTAGGATGGTTAATTCTTCCTAAAGGTTGATCAACCGCTTTTAATCTAGAATTGTCTAGTAGAATCCGATGTGTCGTTGCTGACTTGAGATGTATATCATGGTTTTTCATCATGGAATTTTTGTGGGGCGAGACAAGCCACCAGGCCCCGATTCGGTTGTGGTGTGCCTCTGAGCTCAAAACCCGGATCGTTACGGGGCTTTTCTTCTGGGTTTTTTTCTTTGTTGCGGGTGTAATTAGTGTGTGAACCCACCCCCGTAACGTTTGATCTCCCTATTAGTACTTTGTGGGGCTCTACTTGATTTTTGGCATTTGCGGTGAATGGTGGAGTATCCAACCTCCCTCGCAATTAGACAAATAAATTGTCTTTGGGGTTGTGTCCGGATGAGTTGACCACATCGCCCGTGTTATTTTGGTTTTGGTGTAGTTGACCACATGTGGCTAATAGGGGTTTGTCTCTCTCCTGATGGTTTAATCTTGACCTTTTACCCTTATAGTCTTATGCATTTGTGATGTTGTGGTTACGTGACGCTTCACGTTTAGTATTTCTCTTTTTACCTTTGTACCTTGCTACTATACTTGCTTATGTACCTTTTCTTTGGTATTGGGTTTGCACCCCTTGACTTTTGTACTTATGGATTTCTTTTTGCCATCTCTTGTACATTCTTGTTGAGGTGTTCTGTCTTTGGAATGTCTCAGGTTCAGAGTTGTAGCTGAGTTTGGTGCTGGTTTTTGGAGTGCTTGAGCGGCAGTGTTGGCCGTGGTTATTGCCTCATCTTAGCGAGGTAGATTGTTGTTTATTTTTTTTACTTATTTAGACGTACTTTACTGTATGTGGGTCCGTATTAGTTTGTTGATGCCCATAGGATTATTATTTTTTGGATACTTACAAGCTGCTTAGTTTTCATTCTGTGGATGTGGATTACTTGTTCTCTGGGATGTTTTATGTTAGGATTGCATGATAGTTATTTTCAGGTATAAAATTACTATTATTACCGCATGCATTGCACAACTTAAAATGTTAACTCACTATGTTTAACGACCGTAAAAAATCTACTTTTACTTCTACTATAAATTTAGAACTTGCATACCTTGAGGTGTCCTTTGGGAACTGTAAGCTCTTGTAGGATGCCTAATCTGATAAAAGAAGTACTTTCTGTAGAGTTTAATTACTTTTCTTGTGGACTAAATGAGTCACTAAGTCGAGGGATATGGCGCACTACTTCACTTAAACTTATTTTTACCTTTAAATAACTTAAAGAATCTTTCTTCTTGATTAAATAGGTGTTTTGCCTGAGCGTATACAGTTTTCCCCAACTAACGTGGCACCATGAGGCGCATTTTTCCCTTACTCTGATACTCCGTTATTGACGGTGAAAAATGCGGGTTGTGATAGTTGGTATCAAAGGGAGATTGGTTTGACAAGTTGGTCGAACCAGCCAATCTCGTTTAGTTTGTTTACTTCTTTTATTTGCATACACACACCGATGTGTCATCACTACGTCTTTATCGAAGCATAGTCACTACACTCATAGCATGATAGGAAATATACGGGCATATTATGTAGTATGGGATGCATAACATGTTTTTTTATATGGATCCACCAAAGGAGGCAACATGTGACGATTATGTAGTATGTGATGCATAACCATCATCACATGGGTACCCATTAACACATTTTATTTTATCGTTTCAAGCGATGTTATGTAGTATTAGATGCATAACATTTCATGTGTACGACGCTCATGCATACATTAAGGCCTTTTTAGAATGCATAGCACTGCATACATAGCATATCATCGCACAAGCATGCATGCTAAGTTAAGGTTTATATTATGACACATGTACACACATGATTTTAAAGAAGAATGAAGAATTCATGCATTCATATCATTGGCACATGAGTAAATAGGATGCAAGGATGTCATCCTAAGTAGGTCATAACATCATTATAAAATCCCAGAGCAAGTTTCAGCACAGGCAAGTGTCTTACAGTATGGTCTGAACTGGTCGAGTGGCTTAGTTGTAAGCTAGGATTTTGATGAGTTGCTTGTTGCCTTTTAGAATGCTGCCAAAGAGTCCTGCGATGAGGTCAACTCCCCAGTTAGAGGGTGAGTGGTCAGGTGTGCAGAGTGAGGCGTTGATCAAGAGTTTGCGTCAGAGCAATGAAGCTCTATCGAGGCAGTTTTTTGCGATACAGTCGCAGATTCAGTCGTTGCTATCTTCCGCTCCCGCGCAGCAACTTATAGCGCAAGATTTTGTCACGAGTCAGGCCGTACCTGCTGATCCTGCTCCTCTAGTTCCCCTGATGATTTTACCGCCGGAGATGAACCTTATATCGCATTTTCAGCGATTGAGACCTCCCACTTATGACGGGAGTGCCAATTTCATGGTTTTGTATGATTGGATTATCACTATGGATTAGATGTTTACATATTCCTGGATTGTTGAAGCCCAGATGGTGATGCTTGCAGCCTACCATCTAAAAGGCCGAGCAAAGACCTTGTGGATTCGAGAAAAGGAAAGTTTGGCAGAAGGATTTTCTTGGGAATCCTTCAAGAAGATGTTACTGAAGAAGTTCTTACCCTCGGTCGAGTGAGACTGATTGATGAACAATTTCCTGCATTTGAAGCAGAGATGTCTCACTGTGAGAGAATAAGAGATCAAGTTTAGTAAGCCGAGCAAATTTTCTCTAGATTTGGTAGCCTTAGAGGCTGCAATAGTAAAGCGTTTCCTCGGATGATTAAGAAGCGATGTCCAACAATGGGCATACTCTTATCGAGCTGAAAGATATGCTATAGTAGTGGAAGCCGCTTTGAAGGTCGAGGCGATCGAGAATTCTAAGAATCGAGGTGCTGTGGCGAGAAAGGAGAAGAGAAAAGGTAAGGAGGATGGAAGCTCCAGGGCATCTGGCCCTTCTTCAAAGAAGAAAAGTAAGGAGTATGTAGCTTCTATGGTCGGTCCACCACCCTTTCGAAAGGTGCTTCAAGAGGACTACCACCCTAAAGCAGCAGTAGGTGCTCGCCATCCAAGGTTCACCTAAAGGAGATATAGTGTTCACACACTGTACAAGGATGGGACAGGATGTGAGTTATTGTTGGATGAAGGACAATGTTTGTTTCCAGAGCGAGCAAAAGGGGCACCTGAAGACTTCATGCCCCCAGGCTCAGACTCCACTGCAGCCTTCTCTGCTTCAGGCTCTACCGCCGCCACCAAACCTGGATAAAGGAAATGGAAAGCTAAACGTGGTGACCAGGGAGGAAGCTCAAAAATCTATGAGAGTTATCTCAAGTTAGCCCCAGTTTAATTTATCTTTATTATTTCTCATTGTTGCCCTAGTTATCATTCGTTTAGTTATGTATGCTACAGTTTTAGGGGAGTTTAAGCTGTGGAATAGGTGGGCACACGTTCTTTTTGATTCGGGTGCCGCCCATTATTTTGTGGCTCGGATGTTTGTAGATAAACATCGTCGGGATGTGGATCAATTAGGAGACTCCTTCAATGACAAGCTTCTCTCCGGTGATTCAGTGATATCTAATCAAGGAGTTTTGAGATGCCCTATATACCTAGGAGATTTTCTAGCCTTTGTAGAGATAGTGTCGGATCTGGCATACTTTGACGTGATATTGGGCATGGACTGGCTGTCCAGGTATGATGCGCTCATCCAGTGAGATGCAAGACGACTTGACTTCAGGATGGACAATAACCAACCTATGAGCATCTATGGATTTCAGGACAAGGTATTCCCTATATTTTCTGCGGTACGTGCCCTTCGTGCTATAGGGTCTGGTTGCGAGGCATTTTTGGATTCTATTTTTGCTCTGGAAACAACTTTTGTTATGCCACGTCTTAACGATATCTCGGTGGTGCGGGTGTTTCCAGATGTTTTTCCTGACTGTCTTCTAGGACTTCCTCCGGAGAGGGAGATAGAGTTTATGATAGACCTCGAGCCAGGTACTCATCCTATTGCCAAAGCACCATACCGTATGGCTCCGCGTGAGTTGGATGAGTTACGTACTCAACTCGATGAGTTTCTGAGGTGTGGTTTTATTAGACCAAGTTCTTCTACATGGGCTGCTCCTGTTTTGTTCGTAGAGAAGAAAGATGGATCGATGAGGCCTTGCATCAATTATAGAGAATTGACCAAGATGACCATTAAAAATAAATATCCCTTGCCAAGGATCGATGATCTGTTTGATCAGTTGCGTGGTAGTTCTGTATTTTCAAAGATCGATATTCATTCAGGCTACCACTAGTTGAGAATTCGTGAGGCAGATATTCCACGAACCACGTTCCGTTCGCGGCATGGACATTATGAGTTTCGTGTGATGTCTTTCGGTTTGACCAATGCACCCTCTGCTTTCTTGGATTTGATGAATAGGATGTTTAAGGATTTCTTGAACCGATTTGTTATTGTGTTCATTGATGATGTCTTGGTGTATTCCCGCAGTGTTGAGGAGCATACTCAGCATCTGCGTATGGTTTTGTCGACCCTGAGGGAGCATTAGTTATATGTGAAGTTAAGCAAGTGCGAGTTCTGGCTACCTCATGTGTCTTTTCTAGGTCATGTTGTAAGCAAGGATAGTGTTTCTGTGGACCCGACAAAGATTTCTACTATGATGAAATGGGAGAGACCTTCTACACCTAAAGAGACTAGGAGCTTCTTAGGCCTGGCTGGCTATTATAAAAGATTCATGGAAGGGTTTTCAGTATTGTCAGTTCCTCTAACTAGACTTACCCAGAAGAACACTGCATTCATTTGGAGTGATAAGTGTATAGAGGCTTTCCAAGAGTTGAAGAAGAGATTATGTACTACACAAGTTTTAACTCTACCTACTGAAGGAGTGGAGTTTGTGATGTAGTGTTATACGCGCGACACGAATATTAGCGCAGTTAAGGTTCTCTCTCGACATTCCAACTAATTTGCGACTCGCACAGAAAATTATTCTAGCCCGCACGTTTGCAATTTTAAGCGTTCCGATGTTATCGTACGGGTAGCCAATCTGTTAGAGACCGAACAACGGCTATAGGCCGAGATTCGATCAAGCTAAAAGGATGACTATTGCGTCCGAACGAGCGGAGTTGTACCAAAAGAGATTGAAAGTTTCTAGTGTCGACTAAGTCCACCTATAGGGGGGGGAATAGGTGTCGTGTAGTCTTTTGCGGAAATAAATTTACCTGCATAATTAAACAAACACAACACAGAAAAACACACAGAAAGTTATAGTGGTTCCCCGATTTGGGTACATCCACTTTCCCCCTTCGACCTATCTCCCACCAAAGGACGACTCGGTCACTTCACCAAACGGATTGAAATCCAATCCTCACACTATGGAAGGAACCCTTCCAACCAAAGGAGTCACTACTCCTCCACAACGGGTTGCACCCAACCCTTACAACTAGGAATAAAAATTCCTTTACAATAAACTAAACTTGAATGCAAAGAAAATACAAACAAACTTTTAGAGATCCCAATGTCCTTCTAAGTTCTTTGAAGCTTGCTTGAAGATAACGAAGAATCCACAACCGAACTTCTCTCTTGGAGAGGATCTTGTCAAGATCGGCGGTGGCAAGTGATTGCGGCAGCGATACTTTGTATATCCAAACTTCTTGACGAAGCAAGCAAGGTCTACGAACGATCTCAGTCGGATTAGTCTTCTCAATCAATTCGGAATGAAGAACAAACCTCGTTAAACGAATCGAGAGACAAGAGATCTCAAGAGAGATGCGTGAGACACACTGCTAGCCTCGGTACTGTTGCCGGAAGATCAAAGAACCTCTGAGATCAACGGCGGCGACTAGCTTGCGAGCGGCGACAGCGATTGGCGACGTTCTACGATCTGCTAGGGCACGCGTCGACTACTTTAGATTTTCCGTAAATCGATTTCTGTAGATTTTCGAAATACACATGTATAAATACCAGAGCCAACCCTAATGCCCGTTGTGGGGCCCACAAGGAGAAACCCTAGCCCCGGCCAAAAAAGCGTACGGCAAGGCGGTTTGGTCCAGCGAACGAGAAAACTTACCTAAGGCAAAATCGACGAGAAACGTTGGTGATTCCCTTCAAAGTCGGCGGGAATCACTCACGATTCCTGTCGATTCTGCCTTAGCCGATTTCCAGTGGTAAAACTTGTCCGCCTGTAAGAATCGACGGGAATGAAACCTGATTCTCGTCTAATCGGCGGGAATCAGAACGATTCCCGTCGAAGTCGGCGAGAATCACTTGGTGATTCCCGTCGATTCTGCCTTAGCATAATTCCTGTAGGAAAACAGTCATCCGGAAGAGGTCGGCGGGAATGCAGATTTATTCTCGCCGAATCGGCTGGAATCACTAACGATTCTCATCGAAGTCGGCGAGAATCACTTAGTGATTCCCGTCAATTTTGACTTAGAAGAATTTTCTCTTCCTTCCTTTGATGACTTGGTCTTTGACCCATCTTTGCACCTTCTTCTGCTCATGATCTGCCTTAATCCTGTACTTGAAAAAAGTACACTCCAATAGAGAGAGCACACGTGAGTCAACACACTGATATGCTCAACGAGGGATTACGTTGCGCAGACCCATGTATTTTTACCCACTGTACCCTGACATTGGTGTGTACTTAGCATGGAATAGCTGCAAGCACAACTTGATAGAAAATTGTCAAATACATTGTGAATCCATCTTAGCTTGACTGGAGGCTTCTTCAAATCCAGGTAATTGTGGATACAATACCCAATAATCTCCCCCTATTTGAAGAAGCCAAAATCCTACTAGCTAAGATGAATGTGAGAGACAAGAATTCAGAATAATAAAATTTCACGCACCAACCAGAAAGATATACATAACAAATGTGAGAGACAAGAATTCAGAATAATAAAATTTCACGCATTTAGAACATCAAATGAATTAGCATGTGATCATATATATATATATATATATATATATATATCCAAAGGTTGTTCATTTAAATACAAGATAAGATATACACGCATATAGAAAATAAAAACAAATCTAGATTCCAAGTCTATCCCTCCATTCCCTGAGCATCTCTTCGTTGTTCAGCCATGTACTTCTTGCTTTGCCTTTCAAAGAATTCCTTCGGCTTCGGGTATTACCGGGAGGGGGGAAGCTTTATGTTCCACAGTGTTAGTCCTGAAGAATATGTTCCTTTTGGCCTCATACTCTTTGTGCATCTCCCACTCATACTGACTATATACTTCATTTCTATTAATCTCTCCCCGCTTTTGTAGCATGAATGTATCCAGTATGATGCTCTTATACGTGGGACTCCATCGTTCATTCTTAACTTCACTTTCCTTCAATCTTAATTTCCTCTCAGCTTGTGTTTCTTTGGAAGTTCCTTCTTGAAGTTTTCTTTTCCCTTTTGCAATGGCCTCTTGATCAAACATAGCACTGTGAGTAGCTTTGGCAGCGTCCCTAACAGTCTTTCTGGAATCAGCTTCACTTAAGGGAACCTCCTCAGCACTTGCAACCTCATCAGCAGCAGCAGTAGCAACCTCATCAGTAGGAGGAACCAGAATTTGTATACCAGATGCTTGCTGAACTAGCTAGTGAAAGATTTCAAAAACATACTCATTTGACTACTTGAAGTTGTCGACCATGATTTGTTGTAATCCTGCCATCTTAGCTGAATATTCCTCCTCACCCTTTTTGGCTTCTTGAGCAATTGAGTTTGCATAAGAATGCAGCGACTCATCTATATGCTTGACATTCCGAGTAAAGTCGTCCAGCAGGGATTTCTGATTCGTGTTAAGTGTGACCATGTTGGCATCGAACAATTTAATGTTGTTGGCCACAACATGTGCATTTTGATTTACAACTGCTAGATTAGCTGTGTTTTTCTGTAGCCCTTGCATCAAAAGATTGACGGCAGTGCTGGCCTCAGCATACTTAGCTTAAAATCTTTGTTCCATCATATCCAGCTTATGATTTACCTCCACAACATTCTGTAGCATCAGATCTTCGGATTGCTTAATTTGTTTAAGTACCTTGTTGTGAGATCGTTCAAAGGAGGCCTTCAGTTCATCCATTATACCTTGAATGATATTTACTGTGTGATTTTCCAGGCTAGGTCCTAGCGGATGATCCTCTTGAATGGCCTGGTCATGCACTGGGGGAATTGGACTCAGTGAGTCACGATTCTCTTCTTCAGATACACTGGTGGAGCTTGATAGATTCATAGTCTCCTATGGGGGAATAGAGGCAGCATCTTCCAAGTTTCCATGTATACTCATCATCCCCTGTCGGGAGGTCTCCCCCACAATTGTTACGCCAGATACAGCAGGATCTTTTACCTGAACCTGTTCCTTAGAGGGGAGATCAATATCAATCTCCCTCATGGTCATTTCAATTCCAGCTTGCTCATTTTTCAAATCGTCAGCGGCAGCATTCTCCACATTATGCTCATCAGCAGCAGCATTCTCCTTATCCTCATCAACAACATCATTTTCCATATCATCCTATACCTCCTCATCAGTTTAATCAGTCTCGAGAGACTCCACTGCCTCCTTATCGATGAGGGAAATATTATTGACAGCATCTACTTGATCTGAGACTGCGTCATCCATCTTGATGTCAGCAGAAAAATTGGGCAAAGACTCCCCCTCAGTTCCTGCATGAGGCAGATAGGGAACTTCACTGGGCTCATCCGAGGTATTTCTGAACTCCGGTGCTCTGTCTTCTTCATAAAACTTTGTTCCAGCCGCACCCCCTTGGGCAATTCATCTTTCCCACCTATCAAATACGCTGGAGTCCATCTTCTTCAAGTAGTGAAGGGGAACTCCCTTAGTCATATCAAATCTGTCTCTGTCCATCTGATTCAAATATAGACTGATGATTCTCCCGAAGTTGGGAGTACGTAGGGTATCTTCTCAAATAAATGGCTCTCCAGTTGAATTTCTTTCGGCACACTTTAGCCATCAAGATCTTAAACATGTAACCTGATATATGATCATGGGAGCCAGGTTTGCATATATGAACCTTCCTTATGATATCTGAGAGGAGCTTTCCTTCTTCGTTCATGTCCTTGCATTTGATGGCCTTGGTCCCTCGAGCCAGTCCACAGAAGAGTATTGTCCTCGTACGATCATTTTCATCTAGATAGTCCTCTTGTACTGAGCTGGTGAGCTGGAGGTGATGTGATAGTTTTGCAGCAGTCATCTTGATCCTTAGTACAGATATCTTACTCTTTATTAGGGTGTCCTCATGACATAGCTTGGCTATTTCGTAGATCTCCAGAACTTCCTTGTCTAGGATCTTGCACGGGTGCTCGAGAATAAAAGAGAACCTGGCTTGCTCTAGCATCAAGATGATGTTCCTGAATTCATCAGAAGCATGGGCAAAGCCAATCCTAACCAACTCACTTCCAGTGAGGAGCTCGACCATCGTTCGAGGAGCCATTAGAAACTTAAACAAGTTACACTTAAGGAACTTAACTCTATCTAAATCTATAGTTTGTAGGAACTAAACTAGTAGGAACTAGACAAGTTACAAACGAGCGGATGATTCAAGGATGAACGGTCGTTACCTATTACTCGGAGGGGGGAAGGTAAAAAACTCTAGGCAGGCGGTGAGCGGAGAGAAGCCCTAGTCCTATGAGAGGCTTGCGTCGGGATGGAATTCTAGCGGTGGATCGACTAGACACTTGTGCGAGAAGATGCCGGAGACGGGAACACCGAGCCGACGGGGATAGGACAGCGGGCGGACTGCACTTCGACGGGATCTACGGGAGTCGATGACGACAGTTGCGGGAGTCGACGAGCACGACGGATGGTGAGCGACGGGAGGCAGTTTCGATTCCAATGTTCCAGAGGGAAGTTGATTCCGTAAAGTCGACGGGAATACGAAGGGTTAGGAGGAGGAATCGAGCAGTTTCCGCTATTTATTTCCGTTATTTGCGTAAAGCTTGTTCCAAAGGGCCGCTTGTTTAGGAGGTTTCTGATATTTTCGCACGATTAATATAATCGACAGGAATCCAATTTTTTTACCCTGATTTCTTTTATCCTCTAAACAATGGATATCAAGTTTTCATGTTATGATAGATAAGTTGAGTTCAAGGAAGGCTAACATTAGAAATAAACCCCGACTTATCCTTGTTGGATTCAAAATGTAATATTGTAGTTTCAACTATTTATACAAGTCCCTTGAGAGTCATAGGACCATTTGACACCCCCCTTTCTCACCATATCAAAATTTTTACCGTTTATCAGTTTCCACACTATGGATCATATGGATATTAGCTTCCGTATCCTTCCATCAGGTGTGTGTATATATATATATATTTATATCTTGAAAGGAAATCTACACATGTGTTTGGATATATATATATATACATCTATATAATGCGATTCAATTTCGAAACTGAATGCGCATACCTGGGATCATTAGGTTGATCATTCGGATCCACTATTTGAAGTACAATAGGTATCAAGTTCAAGTAGGACACTGTAGTTGGCATTTTCTCTTATCCCATATACTTGTTCCATAACAAGCCTTGAACATCTCTTGTCTGGGTCCCATCAGGTTCCTGGGTACCTAGACTATCCTGCAAAAGAGAATTACCTTACCTTAGGAACCCAATAGGTATTGGGTCCTAGGTTCTTGTCAGCATAAAAAACAACATGCCTTCCTACAGGATTTCTATCAGGAAGGCTATCTCTTACCAAAGGATGTGGACATACCATTGCCCTTGGCACAGAATGATTGTGCCAGCAATCTATGGCAAAGTGACCCACTTTGCCACAACACCAACACTCATGAATATTGTATCGCCTTCTCTGACCAGATCTACTGACTGAGTTAGTCACGATCTTAGGTTTGAAGGAGGAAAAGCTGGAACTGCTCTCAGATTTACCCTTTCCACCGAGGCTCGAGGGGGGTCTGATGGTTAACTTGTGGTGAGTATCATGAGGCCTGGGGGATGGTGCATTCTTTTCAGCCACCACACATCCGGGGGCCCCATTGATTCTTGCTACATATTTCCACCCTCCCTTTCCCTTTGTCCTAGGGTGGAAAGTTATTCTGTGAGAGCTGGTTCCTGCAATGTCATAAAGTGGGGGAGCTAAGGCCGTAAATACAAATTGTTCATGATGAGCCATGTGTATTTTCTCATGGGTATCCATCATAGCACTTGCACTATGGGTGTTTCCACTTGAGGGTCGATCATTCTTGTAGTGACCATAGTTGTTCTTATGGTCACACCTGAAGGAATGAAGAGTGCCCCTCCTACTCGGTGAGGGGGGGTCTGTAAACAGTTTCCCCATTTCTCCACGATTTTATAATTCGCGAGATCCACCCGTTTTCTCCCTTTCTCTTAATATCATCTACCTTGGAAAAGTTAGATACTATTCTCTTCTCGGTCTCTAGAGAAAACTCTAGATCCGAGATCTTTGAGTCCTTCACCTTGATGGATTCCAATTGGAGATCCATCATGGTCCTCAACTGAGAAATTTCCATAGCTTGTTTCTCAACAAGCAAGTTCCTCTTCTGAAGGGCACTACAAAGGGAATCAAGAGTTTCAATCTTTTGATTGAAACTATCTATTTCCCTAGCATCAAAAGATGGACAAACCTTTGAACTTCTCCTATCTTCAGGAGATACAAGAGAAAGGGAGCAAGAAGAGGAAGATACCTGATCCTGATTGTGCTAATCAGGGTTAGAGTTTGGGTCTGCAGAGACTGAGGTTTCAGCTTCATCACAACTGCATTCCTCAATCTCTTCTTCAGTCTCTGATAGAGAAACAGGAGACCTGATATTGACAGGATATTCTTGACTTTCCTCTTCAGAGATGAGGACCCCCATATATGCTTTATCTTCTTGCTGGAATTCATTCCAGGCAGTCTTCTTTCTCTCTATGAGATCAGAGATAGTTTCCCACATGGACTTTGCAGTCTTACACTTGTCCAACCTAAAAAGAGATGATCGTGACCAAATATCAGAGATGATCTGTCGTACCAGCTTGTCCAAGTTTAATAGTGAAAGCTCGGTTTCAGACATCTCTGCGGTACTCTTAAGGATTTGGTGATCTTCTCCAGAGTCAGAAGCCTTCATGGGAAAGAAGGGACCCTCTTCTATAATGAATAAAGCACGGGGGTCAATGGCTTCCAGAAGAAACTGAACCCTCATTTTCCAAATGGGATAATATTCTTTTGTGCATGCAGGCAATCTCAGGGGAGAGACATCAGTGTACAACTCCATGCTTGAGTCTTGTTTTCTTCTTGACACTAGAGACGGGATCTTACTCAAGGTGTTAACCTTATTGATGAGTAACCTCCCTCTGATACCACTTGAAAGTTTCTAGTGTCGACTAAGTCCACCTATGGGGGGGGGGGGAATAGGTGTCGTGCAGTCTTTTGCGAAATTAAATTTACCTGCACAATTAAACAAACACAGCACAGAAAACCACACAGAAAGTTGTAGTGGTTCCCTGATTTGGGTACGCCCACTTTCCCCCTTCGACCTATCTCCCACCAAGGGACGACTCAGTCACATCACCAAATGGATTGAAATCCAATCCTCACACTTCAGAAGGAACCCTTCCAACCAAAGGAGTCACTACTCCTCTACCACGAGTTGCACCCAACCCTTACAACTAGGAATCAAAATTCCTTTACAAAAAACTAAACTTGAATGTAAAGAAAATACAAACAAACTTTTGGAGATCCCGATGTCCTTCTTCGTTCTTTGAAGCTTGCTTGAAGAAAACGAAGAATCCACAACCGAACTTCTCTCTTTGAGAGGATCTTATCAAGATCGGCGGCGGCAAGTGATTGCGGCGGCAATACTTTGTAGATCCAAACTTCTTGACGAAGAAAGCAAGGTCTACGAACAATCTCAGTCAGATCAGTCGTCTAAATCGATTCGGAATGAAGAACAAACCTCGTTCAATGAATCGAGACACAAGAGATATCATGAGAGAGGCGTTAGACGCACTGCTAGTCTCGGTACTATCGCTGGAAGATCAAAGAACCTCAAAGATCAGTGGCGGCGACTATCTTGCGAGCGGCGACAGCGATCGGCGACGTTCCGCGATCTGCTATGGCACGCGTCGGCTACTTCATATTTTCCGTGAATCGATTACTGTAGATGTTCGAAATACACATGTATATATACCAGAGCCAACCCTAATGACCATTGTGGGGCCCACAATGAGAAACCCTAGCCCCAGCCAAAACAGCGCACGACAAGGCGGTTTGGTCCAGCGAATGAGAAAAATTGCCTAAGGCAAAATCTGCGACAATCGTTGGTGATTCCCGCCGAAGTCGGCGGGAATCACTCACGATTCTCGTCGATTCTGCCTTAGCCGATTTCTAGTTGTAAAACTTGTCATGCTGTGGGAATTGACGGGAATGCAACCTGATTCTCTTCGAATCGGCGGGAATCAGAACGATTCCCGACGAAGTCGGCGAGAATAACTTGGTGATTCCCGTTGATTCCGCCTTAGCAGAATTCCTGTAGGAAAATAGTCATCCGAAAGAGGTCGGCGGGAATGCATATTTATTCTCGCTAAATTGGCGGGAATCACTAACGATTCTCGTCGAAGTCGGCGAGAATCACTTAGTGATTCCCATCGATCATGACTTAGAAGAATTTTCTCTTTCTTCCTTTGATGACTTGGTCTTTGATCCATCTTTGCTCCTTCTTATGCTCATGATCTGCCTTAATCCTATACTTGAAAATAAGTACACTCCAATAGAGAGAGCACACATGAGTGTACACTGATCTGCTCAACGAGGGATTACGTTGCGTAGACCCATGTATATTGACCTACTGCACCCTGACATTAGTGTGTACTTAGAATGGAATAGCTGCAAGCACAACTTGATAGAAAATTGTCTAATAAATTGTGAATCCATCTTAGCTTGACTGAAGGCTTCTTCAAATCCAGGTAATTGTGGATACAATACCCAACAGAGATCTACCAAAAAAATACGATTCACAAGAAATGGTAGATCTCTCCCAACAAAAAGAAACGAGGCCTGCCAAGTTTTCTCTAATTTAAATAAATCAAGATAGACGCAAAATTCATTCGATAAAACAACGATGATTGCAAAGATATCAAGATTGCACGCCAACGTTTTCCACCACAGAAATTATTTAGAAAGAAAAATAATTCTCAAGGTTTGTAGAAATTTCGTTACCCCGCTCGGAGATAGATCTAGGAGTTGATCTATGCCAAAAGTTGATCGCCTCGCAAAGGTTCCACCGGAGTCACGGCGGATGGAGAGAAAACTCATTGTCTTCCTTGTGTCACGCCGGAGCAACGTTTCTGAATTCCACATCTTCTTGCACTCGGACTGCCGGAGGGATGTGAGAGAGAAAAGGTGGTGAAACTTTGTATCTATGGGGGGCCATACCTAGGAGGAGCCGGCGGCGGGAGTGGGGGCCAGTTTCACGGTGGAGTTTGAGGCTGGTCGACGGCCTTGAAGGGGGAGAGAAGAGGAGGAGGGCAGCGGTTCCAAGGATGGCCGAACCCTATAGGGGGAAGGAAGCCAATTTCGGCTATAGAGGAGAAGGAAAGAGAGAGGGAAGAGGGGATTTCCAAATCAATAGGAAATTTCAAATTTTAAAAGTTCTCTTCATTTCTTCAATAATAAATCCTACAACATCATGTCTATTTATAGGCTTACAACATCCCAAGGATAAATGCAGCCCAACAACAAGAAAGTAATAATAGAGTCCAAACAAAGCAAAAATTAAACAAAAATAATAACAGAATATTTAATTAATACTTATAATAGAATAATTATATGTATTAATTAATTATTAAGATGCTGCAGGCGGAGATTGTAACGGCGATGGCGCTTATCAAGATATTTGTCATGGCGACGCACGTCTTTTATTGGAGGGGCAAATCCATAAGTATGCTGGTACCATCATCATCTTGAGGGCCGTCGTCGCCATCAGTATGCTGTATACGTGGATGCATCACACATCGGACACGGCTGTGTTTGGATGCAAGATGGTAAGGTGATTGTATATGGATCAATGCAATTGAAGATTCATGAAAGAAACTATCCTACGCACGATTTGGAGTTTGTTGCCGTAATTTATGCACTGAAGCTTTGGAGACACGTATTATATAGCACAATGTACAAGATTTATACTGATCATAAGAGTTTGAAGTACGTCTTCACTCAGATGGAACTAAATCTGCGCTAGCGTAAGTGGTTAGAATATTTGGCTGATTATGAAGTGGAAATTCTTTATCATCTGGGAAATACTAACGTAGTAGCCGATGCTTTGAGTAGAAAGACCGCCAAAATTTTCTATTTGACTGTACAGTCCTTAGTGGAAGAATTCCTGCTGATGGACATTGAGGTTGGGGATAGTTCTGTGCCTTCAAGTTTAGAAGTAGAAGAGCCCTCATGGATTTTCCTCACTAGAGCACATTAGAAGGATGATTCAGATTTGTTACACCTTCGAAATAAAACTGTAAAGGGAGAGCTACCTGATTTCTCCTTAGATGAGTGGGATACCTTGAAGTATTGGGGTAAATTTTTCATCCCCGGCTTTGGCAACATTCGGTCTAAGATCTGTGTTGATGCTCATGGTTCCAGTGTAGCCTATCATCCTAGTTGCAGTAAAATGTATAATGATCTAAAGCAGATTGCTTGGTGGTCAGGGATAAAGAATGATATCGCGAATTTTGTGTCGGAATGTTTTACATATCAGCGTGTTAAGGCCGACCATAGAAGGCCTGGAGGTAAGTTTACCCCGCTTGATATCCCTAGTTGGATGTTGGAGAGTATTTCGATGGATTTTATTACTTGTCTACCGAAATCTCCCCGCGGGCACGACTCTGTTTGGGTGATAGTCGATAGATTGACAAAGTGTGCTCACTTCATTCCCTTTAAGATAGGGTATTCTATGAAAAAGATAGGTTAGTTATACCTTGATGAAGTCATCAGATTTCATGGAGTGCCAGTTAGCATTGTATTAGATCGAGACTCTAGATTTACGTCTCGTTTTTGGAAGAGCTTACAAGAGGGGTTGGGTACCGATTTAAGGTATTCTACCGTCTATCATCCGCAGACAAATGGTCAAACAAAATGAGTAAATCAGATCGTTGAAGATATGATCAGATGTTATATTTTGGATCACGGTGGCTCTTGGGACGAGCATCTCAGACTCATGGAGTTTGGGTATAATAATACTTATCAAGAGAGTCTGCAGATGGCCCTGTTTGAGGCCTTATATGGGAGGCATAGTAGGACTCGCTTGTTTTGGGCTGAGGTTGTTGAGAGACCGTTGCTTGGTCCGGAAGCACTTAAAGAGATGAATTATTTTGTAAATCATATTCGAGAGAAGCTTTTGTAGCTCAGGAGCGTTATAAGAAGTAAGATAATCAACGAAGGGTCAATCTGGTGTTTGGCGTTGGAGTCTTGGTTTTTTTGAAAGTTTCTCCGATGTCTGGCATTAAAAGGTTTGGAAGGAACCACAAGTTAGACCCCCAGTACGTGGGACCTTTTATGATTCTTGAACGTGTCGGAGTTTCAGCATATAAGCTGGAGATGCCTACTACCTTCCCTGGAGTCCATGATGTGTTCCATGTGAGCCAGGTTCGGAAGTGTATTCTTATTGATCGTCAAGTCCTCGAATCGGTGCCCCAGATTCAGCCCAACCTTACGTATGTCGAAGAACCTGTTCGTATTCTGGATTCTCAAGATCGAGTGTTGCGGAGAAAGACCATCCCTATGGTTAAGGTTCTCTGGCGAAATCAATACGTTGAGAGTGCGATGTCCTGAATTGGAGTCGGTAATGAGGGAATCTCATCTGCACCTCTTCTCTTTGTCCTGGTATGTCTTTATGTTTTTTGTTGTGTTTGATTTTCTTATTTTTAGTTTGGTTTTGGATTTGTGTTAAGTTTCGGGACGAAACTTCTTTTTAGGGGGAGTGACTATAATGCCCCCAATTTTTTGTTCGATGATTTTATTTGATTTGACATCGTCATATTTATGACGTCATGGCGTTACTTTTAATGTCGAGTTGACAGCGCAACGCCGTTAAGGAATTTTCGTATCCGTTCGGTCGAGTCGGCTAAATTCATGAATTCTTGTTGTATTTGGAAAATTTTGCTTTGGAAAATTAAGTTAAATAATTTTGGACTTGCTCATCAAGTTTCGTCGCGATATGAGCGATATTTGAGCCTCGTCGATTTTCCGAAGTTTTGTGTAATTTATGTTCTCCGTAGACTTTGAAAATTTATATCTCAAGAACGGCTCGTCGGATTTGGGTTTTGACATCGCCATTGGGTTTGTAGCGCCAGTGTTCGCCTTCGGTCCGAGTTTCGTTTAATTCGGCTCGCGTTTGGGCCTTTGTTTTGAACTTGTGTTTCCTTATTGAAAATAGTTAAATATTATTATTTTAATATTAAAGCACTATTCAAAAATGTCATTTACTATTCATCTCTATAGTTTTATTTTTTGGATATATTTGTAAAAAGCACTGTTCATGCAATTTTTCTTCTCGGGTGGTTGTTTGAACACCCTATTACTAATTTGGGCAAGGATCACTATGTTTCTCTTAGGAAACCAGGTTGACCTAGTTGTATAGTGTAAAGGTCAACATTAGAATGAGTCTAGGGCTTAGAACTTAGGTTTGAAGCTGCCCCCAAGGACCATTCAAGCTCAGGATTTCAAGCTAAGTAAAGAGATAAAAATAGTCGAACGACGGTCGACTATCGTCGAGCTCAGGTTGACGATCGTCGAGCTTAGGTCGTCTACTTATGTCCTCAGCCTTCTGCTTGTTGCTGGTTTCGGTCGACTATCGTCGAGCTTCAGTCCGACGATCATCGAGCTTCAGTCCGACGATCGTCGAGCTTTGGTCGACGATCTCTGGCTGTGCTTGGGTCGACTATTTCTGGGAAAGTTTAGGTCGACGATCTCTGTTTGCTTCAGGTCGACGTTTTCTGTTGAAGTCTAGGTCGATGATCTCTGTCTTAATCAGATCGACTATTTCTGCCAGACCAAGAACTTAGATAATCGATCTCAGATCAAAGTTTTCTGTCTACTGCTTATCTTCAATATCTCTGAGCTCAGGTCGACGATCTTCGAGCTCAGATCGACGTTTTCTGTCAGAATGATCTATTCCTTCTCTGAGCTCTGGTCGACGATCGTGGAGCTCAGATCGACGTTTATTTTGAGAGATCGACGTTCTTAAGGATTCAAATGCTGCCCGTCTTTGGAATGTTTTTTTCTCAGCATTTAATTTCAAGAAGATTTGCCAGCCGTTTTCATTTATTCTGGAACAAGTTTCAAGGAATTATTCAGGAATGTTTCATTGGACTTTCCTCTAGAAGACAAATCCTTTATGGAAGGTATTTAATGTCTGATAACGGCTATCTTGGAAGAATTATATTCAGAGAATAAGATCGTCTTCTCCAACAACACTACTCTCCAAAAAGAGAATTAATCCAGAGTCAATATACGATAGAATCAAGAGACACGCACCTGTTTCAGAAGAATAAGAAGAATTAAGCTGTGAAAGATAACCATCCTCTTGCTCACAGAAAAGTGATCAAAGCCTCATCTAAAAGAACTCCAGACACCTCATCTTTCAGCCTCTTTGCTGAAACAATTCTTTGCTGGAGATCTAAAGATCTGAAGACCTATCACCCTAGAGCAAAGCTTCTATTCCTGATTCATTCAACATCTCAGGGGGAGCCTTGACAACAAAAGATCCACTAGTCTTCTCTCATTTGATTTGAGAACAGAGAAGACAACCTCACCTCTTTACCTTTTTCTTTTTCCTGCTGTAAAGGGTTCTTGAACTCCCTTCAAAAGTTCTGTCTAGTTCTGAGAGCCTTGTGAAAACTCAGTGGTGGCAAGACACCTTATCAAAAAATCCAGTTTTGGTTTTTGAGCACCTTAACAAAAGCTCATTGGTGTCAGGACACCTGATCAACTCATCCTGAGTGGATTCCTACCAAGGGTGGTAGAAGAGTGGATGTACCTAGGTTTTTGGGGAACCACTATATTTCCTTGTGTCTTCTGGTTTGTTTGTGTGATTTGTTTGTTGTGTGCTGTGCTCTTTACTTCTTGATTTTTAACTTCTTACTAGCACTCTACACTATATCATAAATTGAATTTTATATGTGCTGTTTATTTCAACTGTGAAAAATTATTTTAAAATACTCTATTCACCCCCCCCTCTAGAGTTGAGATAGATCTTACCCTCACTTTCAATTGGTATCAGAGGGAGGTTGGTTGCTCATACAGGCTAACACCTGAACCAAAAGATCCTTGATAAGATCAATCTCTTAAGAGGACTATTTTCTATACATCTATCTATTTATTTAAAGACATGGCACAGAACAAGGATTATGCAAGCACCAGACCTCCAGTGTGCAATCTATCTAAGTTTGCACTCTGGAAGGCAAGGATTAGATTATACATGAATTCTATTGATGAAGATATTTTCAATTCTGTCTTGACAGTTTGTCCATGTCCACCAGCAAGCTCAAGCACAAATGCTATTCCACCTCCCTCAGGAACAGATGCAGACATAAAGAAATGGAAAACTGCAGATGCAAAGGCCATGAACATCTTAGCTCAGACAATGTCTGATGAGATATTTCAGAAAGTAGCTGACTGCAACTCAGCCAAAGGAATTTGGGACAAGCTCTCTGAAATTGTCTCAGGGTCTGCTGATGAAAGGAAAGATAGAAGATCTCATCTGATAAGCCAATATGAGAACTTCAAAAAGGGAGAAGCTGAATCAGTGGCTGACATGTACAATAGACTAAGTCTAATTGTCAATGAGTTAAAAACCCTGGACAAAGAAATCTCACTGACTGAGCTGAATGACAAAATCATGATGTGCTTCCCCAGCACTTGGGATTCAAGAATCTGGCCAATCAAAGATGCCAAAAGTCTAAATGAGATTACCACTGAAGCTCTCCTGGGCAAGCTCAAATCCTATGAGCTGCTCATTAAAAATAGAGAAGAAGAACAAAAGGCTACTTCCCCAGCCATAAGGAAATAAAAGACCATAGCCTTCAAAGCTGTAGAAGAGGAGCCTGAAGATAAAGCTACAGGAAATGATGAGCTCATAAGTCTACTAGCCAAAAGATTCTACAAGATGGCCAGAAAAGACTTCAGAAAGAGACCATACAAGGGTCATGATAAACCAAGGTATGATAAATCAAACAACAATAAAGAAATTATATGCTTTGGTTGCAGGAAACCAGGCCACATTGTGCCTGACTGTCCAGAAAACAAGAATAAGGACAAGAAGGAAAGAAGAGAAAGAAGAAAAGAAAAGGATTACAAGAAGAACAGCTCAGACAAAGTCTCCTCCAGCAAGAACAAACACAAACATACAAGGAAGGGCTTTGTTGCTGAGACATGGAGTGAGACTGAAGAGGAATCTGAAGCCTCATCCAGTTCCAGTGATGATGAGGATGATGCAGATGAAAAAGAATTTTGCATGATGGCTATCAATGCCTCACAGTAAAACTCTGATGAAGAATCAGAATCAGATTCAGAAACTCAACCAGATGAAGATCAGGTAATCAACTCTTTTGATTTTAATTCTGAGGACTTCAAAGATGAATTTAAGATACTGTGCCTAGATTTATTAAAATCTGAGAAGGAGATAATCTCTCTCAGGAATCAATTATCTGAGCATAGTGTCCTAAACTCAAAGAACCTCAAACTCTCTGAGGAGTTAGAATGCTGTAGGGAGGAGATAGCTTCACTGAAAAGTGAACTATCAAAGGCCAAAAAGTTTGAAGAATCCCTAAATGGGAGAAGTATCAGACTGATGGACATCACAAGCACAGTGAACTTTAGATTTAATAGCACACTGGGCTTGGGTGCCTCATCCAGCCAACCTATAATATTATCAACTCCAATCAAATTTGTCTCTGACAAAGGAAAGGGAGTAATAGAGGTAGCTAGGAAGAATGCAGATCTGTCAGAGAAAAATTCAGTTCAACAGATGGCATCGAGCAGAGCTCGACGATCGTCGAACAGAGCTCGACGATCTAACCACAGATCGTCGACCTCAGCTCGACGATATCCAAACTCTGAACTTCAGCATAATCGAACTTCGAACAGAGATCGACGATCTGATCCATGATCGTCGACCTCAGTTCGACGATCGCCGAACAGAAATCAGGACTGTGAACATTCCTTCAATGGCACATCTAGATTCAATCCTAGAAGTCCCACATCCCAATGCTTTAATCCCTATACTGAATGGATAGTACCTCATAGGAGATACCATCCTGAAGGTTATAAGGATCAACCTGGGATGTCTTTTATTTCAGAATTCAAGGGATATCAACCTAGGCCCAAGGTTAACTGGGTCAAAAACAAATAAGCTGTTTCTTGTGCAGGTGAAGACCTATCCAACATCAAACCATCAATGGTATCTGGATAGTGGGTGCTCAAAGCACATGACAGGGGACAAGGACAACTTCACTTCCTTCAAAGCCAAGCTTGGACCCAAAGTAATTTTTGGAGACTCAAGCTTTGGAACTACAAAAGGATATGGTACAGTCCAAATTGGCTCAGTAACTTTCAAGAAGGTGGCATATGTTGAAGGACTCAAGCACAACTTAATAAGTATCAGTCAACTATGTGATGAAGGATATCAAGTGACATTCAACAAAGCCATATGCAAGGTCAAGTCAGAGGACAACACAACTGTATTTCATTCACCTATAGTAGATATTTGCCTGTTCAATTGCATTTCAAAATCTAATATTTTATGGCATAAGAGACTAGGGCATATTAACCTTAGAACCATTGCTAGGCTATCCAAAGACAACCTTGTTAAAGGACTACCTTCTGGTCCCTACAAGAAGGAAGGACTTTGCAAGGCTTGTCAATTAGGCAAGCAAACTAAAAGTAGTTTTAAATCAATTAATAAGAGTGATTCACCTAGGATTTTGTACCTGTTGCACATGGATCTTTTTGGACCCATATCTGTACAAAGCCTAGGAGGGAAAGCCTATACTTTAGTGGTTGTAGATGACTTCTCAAGATTCACTTGGGTATTCTTTCTGAGGAAGAAGTCTGATAACTTCAAGTGTTTGACAGATTTTCTCAAATGCATTCAGATTGAGTTCAACACTCACATTGCCCTGATCAGAAGTGATCATGGGATAGAGTTTGATTCTCTTCTCATGCAAGAGTTCTGTCAAAGTGAAGGGATCAGGCACACTTTCTCAGCTCCTAGAACTCCTCAACAAAATGGGGTAGCTGAAAGGAAAAATAGAACACTCATTGAATCTGCAACTACATTATTGGCAGATGCTCACCTACCTCTATCCTTTTGGGCTGAGGCAGTGAACACCTCCAACTATGTGTTGAACAGAAGCCTGATACACAAACTGAAGGGCAAGACTCCCTATGAATTGCTCAAAGGGAAGAAACCTAAAATAGGCTATTTTAAAGTTTTTGGTTGCACTTGTTTTATTCATAACAATGACAAGAAATATCTAGCAAAATTCCAAGCTAAAGCTGATGAAGGAGTGTTTCTGGGATACTCCATGATCAGCAAGGCCTATAGGGTTTATAATAAATCTTCCTGTAAAATTGAAGAATCTGTTCATATTATTTTTGATGAAGCTAACATGTCTTTCAAGGAGAAGAATGCTTCTACCATAGAACCTTTGCAGGTACATTCTCTAGCTGAAGACTTGAACAAATTGCAAGTTGCTAAAAAGAATGAAAGCAGTGGTGATGAAGAAGAAGTTCAACATCTGGAAGAAAATCACCTTGAAGAGCCAATTGTTGTTCCACAAGAGGAAACAACAACACAGGTTGGTGAACCATCAACACCCCTTTTTGATCTAGTAACAACAAGAAACCATCCAATCTCTCAAGTAATTGGAGACATCTCAGCTGGTGTGCAAACTAGAAATCAGGTCAACCAGAACCTGATGCACACTTGCTTCATCTCTCAAATTGAGTCTCAATCCATTCAAGATGCAGAGCAAGATCCACACTGGATCATTGCAATGCAAGAGGAGTTGCATCAATTTGAAAGGAACAAGGTTTGGGAACTAGTGCCTAAGCCAAAGGATCTTCCCATTGTTGGAACAAAGTGGGTATTCAGGAACAAGCTGGATGATCAAGGAGTTATAGTCAGAAACAAGGCAAGGCTAGTTGCTCAAGGGTACTCTCAACAAGAAGGAATAGACTATGATCAGACCTTTGCACCAGTTGCAAGGTTAGAAGCCATCAGAATATTCCTAGCCTATGCTGCTCACAAAGGTTTCAAAGTGTACCAAATGGATGTAAAGAGTGCATTTCTCAATGGGGACATCAAAGAGGAAGTCTATGTTAGATAACCTCCAGGTTTTATCTCTCTAACTCACCCTGATTATGTTTACAAATTGCATAAAGCATTATATGGTCTCAAGCAAGCTCCTAGAGCATGGTATGAGACCCTAGCATGCTTTCTTCTGGAAAATGATTTTGTTAGGGGGAGAGTAGACCAAACTCTATTTATTAGAACCCATAAGTCCCATACCCTACTAGTGCAAATTTATGTAGATGACATTATATTTGGTTCTACTGATTCAAACTTGTGCAAAAAGTTTTTCAAGCTTATGCATTCTAAATTTGAAATGAGTAGCATGGGTGAGCTGTCCTTCTTCTTAGGACTGCAAGTCAAGCAACATGCTGAAGGCATATTTATTTCTCAAACCAAGTATGCAAAAGAATTGGTTAAGAAATTTGGTATGTCTGATGCATCATGTATGAAAACACCCATGCCCTCAAATGCTGTAATAGATGCTGATGAACATGGGAAACCTGTTGATCAGACAACATATAGAGCAATAATTGGCTCTTTATTGTACCTTACAGCTAGTAGGCCTGATATAATGTTTGTTACATATATTTGTGCTAGATTCCAAGTTAGCCCTAGAGAGTCACACTTAATCTTAGTTAAGAGGATTCTTAGGTATGTTAAAAGTTGTCCAAATCTAGGTCTCTGGTATGCAAAAGATTCAGCATTTGATTTAACTGGATTTTCAGATGCTGATTATGCTGGATGCAGAATAGACAGGAAAAGCACCAGTGGAACTTGTCAGTTCCTTGGTGATAGACTTGTCTCTTGGTTTTGTAAGAAGCAAACATCTGTGTCAACTTCAACTGCTGAAGCTGAGTATATGGCTGCAGGCAGTTGTTGCTCACAAATATTGTGGATACAAAATCAGCTTCTAGACTATGGTTACAACTTAGAGAAGTCAAAAATTTTCTGTGATAATACTAGTGCTATCTCTATAGCACAAAATCCAGTCCTCCATAGTAGGACAAAACACATAGAAATTAGGCATCACTTTCTGAGAGATAATGTAGAGAAAAATAAAATTGAACTTCAATATATCCCAACTGATTTGCAAAGAGGAGATATTTTCACCAAGCCTTTGGATGAAAAGAAACACAGCTTCTTCCTAAATCAGTTAGGCATGTTAGATGGAGGAAGCCTAAACTAAAGTACAAGTTTTTGAAAAGCTAAAACAGACCAAGACTAGGCTAAAAATCAATTCTTTTTGTGTTTGTAGAACAAGTTTTGTCTCTGAACTGTGCTCGACGTTTTCCCAGAAATCGTCGAACGAAGATCGACGATTTTCCAAAAATCGTCGACCAAAGATCGACGTTCCCGAAGTCGTCGATCTGAGTTCAGAGTCTTCGCTAGATCTAGGCTTTTTCTCCTTCTGTTCAGAGGCCGTCGAGCGGAGCTCGACGCTTTTCAACATCGTCGAACGGAGATCGACGATATTGACGTCTCTTCAGATTCCTTCTACAGCCCAAATCGTCGAGCTGAGTTCGACGCTTCTTCGAACTGAGCTCCACGATTTTCCTTTTTCGCGTCAAACTCTAATATAAAATCATTTTTTGGCCACCGCTCGTCGTTTATACCTTCATACTCTCTGCAAATTCTTTTTCCCTCCAAACCTGTAAGACCCCCTTTTTTTTCTTTTTCAACCACCGGGGTCTTAGCCCAGAATTGCCGCTTTGCGGTGGCACCGATATCTCGGGAAGGCAACCACTACAAAACGCCAATTCTGCCGGCCCTTTTTGATCACAAGAGAGAGAAGTATTTATACATAAAATGCAAATAAGTCCACAGAAACATGTAAATAAAAGTGAATCATATCCAGTCCATCAATACATATAATAGGAAAATAGATAAATGGGCTCGAGCCCAGTACATCAGTGTCCTCACTACAAGTCGCTCATCGCGGAAGATAAGAAAATGCTAATCACTCACGGAGCAGGTCGCAGGTGCACCGGTGCTAGACTGTCCCACCTCCATGCGCACCGTACTCCGCTGGTGCTGGTCCCTGTCTCCCATCCGGAGCTCTTGTAATGTTTGGTTCGAAAACCATTAGTCATAAAGACTAAGCCCTATCATCCCCTACCCCTCCCACCACGGCTCCTAAGCACCGGGCGGAGAGGAGGAAAGGGAAGCTACAAAGTGGAGAATAGACAAGCAGGTGACGGTGGACCTAACTATCAAGTTATAATAGGTGAGCAGTGTAAATGTTGTAATAGGTAGAACAATTAATATATAGCAAGTTGTATAAAGGGCAGCTAGAGAATAGTAAGTAAGCAACAAGTAAGTAAGTAAGTAACCTTAACTTATATGAATGCCCATACAAACTTATAAGTTAAGGGATCTTCTGCAAAGCTCCCATCGTATAAAAAGTCCCATACCAATTTATACGTTGGGGTGTCGGTTGTATGCAAATATGAGTGTAGTGATATGCTATGCCATGATTCATGTAAGTGCATCTCACGCACACGACTCTATGCGCACAGACCTTTAGTTCCCCCTGTTTGGGCAGCTAGCTTCACTCCCAGGAACCTCCGTAGTGGCAAACGGAGATAGTGGGTCGGGCCCCCCACTCCTAGGCGGGCATCCACACTACCAGGCCTAGCCCTCCCGTACGCCCCTAGAAGAACACAACCTAGAGTATCCGCGTACTGCTGCTGGATGTACCCTCCAGACTTTCTTTGGCTAAGTGTCCCACACCGCCGAGTCAGCGTACCGATGTCGGTGTGAACGACGATCAGGTACCGAAGACCCACCACCTTTATACTGTACTCCAACCCTCGAGCCCGCGGCCCCCCGGACAGTCCTGTCCGTGCATCTACCTTCAGAGCTACTGTCTGATGGCAAGTAATCCTATAATTCTACTTTCCTAGCTACCGAGGAGTGAGTGTGTGCAGCCCTAGTTATACTAGTTACTCTTTTAATTTATTATTCCTATGGTTTACGTTAGCCCAGGACTGCCCCGGTATACCCCGTGAAGGGCTCTCAAGGGGCACTAGGAACCAAGACGGCGGCATTACGGCCCGAAGTTCCCTTTCGCAAGGCACTTATTATTATTGGTTGATCTCCCTTAGCCCGATCCCCTGTTAGTTACTTTAGTGTTAACCCTAGAGTATTAAGACTCTTCCTCTTCTCCCGGGGATGGACGTCTTTCGTCGTTCCCGTACTCCCTTATTCCAACAAGTCTCCCAATGATGAACTCGATCCTAGTTTGCCCTACCAACCATCAACTATCAAAATTCCGTGGCTTTACTATATGCAGACCATCCTAAACTATATGAGGTGCCCAAGGGGAGGTACACCAAATTATCTTCCAAATCTCCTATAATATTTACTGGAGGTCCATCATAACATAATTGGTCTAAATCCAGAAATTTATAATTTTCCTAATTAATCTGATATTTATTTAATTTCTCCAAAGGACGTGCCACGGGTCATTTTAAACATGAACCACATGATCTTCCTAAGTAATGGCTACTCAAAAATCATGATCATTAAATAACAGCAAAAATAACCTCAAATACAGATTTTCAGAATTTTATAGAAAGTATTTAACCTCTAAATAATTTATTTAGTATAATCATATTAATTCTACGTAGTGAAGGAAGTACTGAAATTATTCATCTAAAAATTATGGAAAAATCACTAGCCAGTAGTATGATATATAAAAGATCTTTGTGCAGAGAATCATAATTTTACTAGCTTGCTAACCACCAAAATAGATTTAATCCAATATCCATGATAAATAATACTTAATGAAGCAAGCCTTAGAATTAAGCTTCTAAAAATACCATAAATATTCACAGAGCTTTAAAATCATAATAAAGGTTCTCAGCCTAAATTTCATCAGTTTCCAGGAAGTTTGTACCCCATAATAAATTTTCTAAGCAAATCATACAATTACTAAATCATTAAAGAAGTACCCAAAATAGTGATCATAAAATTCATAGAAAAATATCCAGAGCTTGTACTACCCCTATAATCCACTCTACCCAATTCTCATCACTTTTCAATGTGATTTGGTGTCATTTCCTATCTCTATTAGTTTTGCGCCCTAAACTAGGGTTAAATTTTTAGGTATCCCAACGGTCTCCAAATCTACTAAGATTTCATCCAGAGCACTGTATTGGCCCTATGGACCTCTTCACACAATTTCGGGTCAATCCAAGGTCATCTGACCACATGACCTTCACAAACCACCAAGATCCAACCTTAGGGTTTGGCCTTGGTCCTTAGGGTAAACTTACCCCGATCCACCTCAAACTCCATGAGGGGGTGCTAGAGAATATTACTAGACAGTGGTAAAAATCTCAACCTCTGTTGAGGTGATCTCACCACTCAAACTTCGAAAGTGCACTTTTAACCTAAGACCCCTTATTAGGGCAAAACTTAGGTTTGTTCATTTCTAATCCAAACCATCTCCAGATGAGATGAAAAATTATACAGAACCTTATGGTGAACCCAGGGACCACTCACCAAAGTTCGGGAGGGTTTGGAAATTATTTTACTATCTAATTAAATTCGGCTAGGATTATTGAATTTTTCTAAAAACTATAGAAAATATTCTCCAAAAATTCTCATTTTTGGATAGCACCTAGATATATGTAAGATTAGACCACGCCCCAAATTTCAAGTCATTTGGATGACTGACTTGGAGTGGGGAATTTTTCTAAGGTCAAGGCAGCCCCCTGGATAGACCTCACCAAAAAGTGTGCTGTGGGTCTAACCAGGATTCCAAATCGAGTGAAAATAATTTTGAATTAAAATAGACTGCAAGGGCTACGCTTTCTATGTTGATCATTTTTCCTGTAGGAGCCTTTAGGTATTTTTCCCAAATTATTTAACATGATAGATATCTCATTCAGAAATTGATTCAAAAATAAAATCTAATTTAAAAGACACTGTTCATCTTCTTCTACAGCCCGAAACCAGAGCCTAAAACCTAAATTCCTGTAGCTTTTTCCAAGCTAATTCCCGGCCATCCAGCCATCTCCCTGGCCGGCCACCACCACCACCACCTCCGTTGAGGCGAGGACTATCGTCGGGCGGCGGCACGGCCGCCGGAGAGGCGGTTTCCGGCGAACCCGCCACCATGAAATTTTTCGGAAAACCACCAACACGCTCACCCGAACTAGCTCTTTTGAGCCCGATATCTCTCCTAATGATTCCTAAGATCTATCCGTAGAAGAAGAGGGAGGGGAGGACCTTGTTCGCGGGTTGAAGGCGTGTAGAGCGTCGGGAAGCCATTTGTGCGATGGTGGCGTCGCCGGAAATTCTTCAACAGCAAGGGGAAGTCTGAAACAGTTTGAGGGAGTGTAAACTTTTCCTCTTGCTCTTAGGAATCTTTTATAGATCAGCAAATGGGGAGGGGAAAGGGTGAAACGTTGGAGATGAAACGTTGGCGGCCATTAATAACACCCTTATGACGTTTCGGTTATGACGAATGGCAGTTGAAAAGTTGGAGATGAAGAGGTGTTTGCCAGGTGGCAATTTCCTATTGGACCCACTTTTCCTTAATTATTAACATAATTAAAGTAGGGAACGACCCATAAATACTCTTGATTTTCATTACCACAGTCAGAATTTACTAAGGCGTCGGTTACCGAAATTTCCAGTGTGGCTGATGTTTTAGCCTTGGTCACGGGCGTGACATATAGGTCACGGGCGTGACAGGCCCGGTTGGCAGTTCTGGGTTCGACGATCGTCGAACTGAGATCGACGATCGTCGAAGGGTGGTCACGGGCGTGACCGGCCTGGTGACCAATTCTGGTTCGACGACGTCGAACTGACATCGACGATCGTCGAGCGTGTCACGCCCTATGTCACGAGCGTGACATTGTTGGTCACGGGCGTGACATACCTGTGTGGCCAACTTTGGGTCGACGACCGTCGACCTGAAGTTGACGGTGATGGTCACGCCCTATGTCACGGGCATGACATTAAGTGTCACGGGCGTGACATGCCATGAGGCAAATTCCGCGTCTGACGATCGTCTAACTGAGATCGACGATCGTCGAAGGAGTCACGCCCAAGGTCACGGGCGTGACATCTGGGTCACGGGCGTGACAGGGCCGGGTTGGAAATGCTGCGCCCGACGATCGTCTCCCGGAGATCGAAGATCGTCGAATGAGTCACGCCCTAGGTCACGGGCGTGACGGGTCAGTCACGGGCGTGACCAACCCGTGACCCGAAATCTTGGTCGGTTATTTCAAGCTTTGGACTCCCTAGGGTTCTACCACAACCAACCGACTCCTAGGGGTCTAGCCAGAAATGGGATGTTACAAATCCCATAAACAAAAACAAAGATTTCGTCCCCGAAATCAAGGTTAAGCCTACGGGACTCAAATCGGGAAAAAATAAGCTTGTAATATCCCATGAGAACCGAATGATCACCTCCCTACGTTACGTTTGTTTGTGCGGTTTTCGAATCTAAGGTTAATTCGCCCACTTAACTAGGTATATACACCCCAATAAACAAAAGATTAGCCCCTATTCTTGAAATTTCAATTCCATTGGTTTAAAATAGGAAGGCAAATTGATTGTCCAGAGGGGTTTTGAGGTATACCTGGCGAAAAAGTTCCGGGTATTTTTGCCGCATCAAGTCCTGTGGCTCCCATGTATGCTCCTCCTGCCCATGATTGTTCCACAGAACCTTGACTAACGGGACCTTCTTCCGTCGCAAGACCCGCACTGCTGTATCGTCAATCCTGATAGGCTCTAAATCGACTGACCGATCCGAGGCCACTGGGCCATCTGCCGAGGAAATCAGCTGCTCAGGGCGTAGCAGAGCCCTCCGAAGTGAGGAGACGTGGAAGACGTCATGCAATCCCGCTAACTCCGGCGGTAGCTCCAGTCTATAGGCTAAGGGGCCGATCCGCTCCAGGATCCTATAGGGCCCCATATATCTCGGACTGAGCTTCTTCCGCCCGCGAACCCGCGAGACTCCGTGCATCGGCCGTATCTTCAAGAAAACCCGGTCTCCCACCTGGAACTCTACTTGGCGATGCCTCGCATCGTAATATTTCGCCTGTCTGCTCTGGGCTTCCAACATCCTGTCTCGGATCAATCTAATCTGAGCATCTGTATCTCCCACAAACTCCGAGCCCAGTGCCTGCGGATCCTCGTCCTGAACCCATGATAGTGGGGTTCTGCACCTCCTTCCGTACAAGGCTTCGTATGGAGCCATGCCTATGCTGGACTGATGAGCGTTGTTGTATGAAAACTCGACCAGTGGTAACAATCTCTCCCAAGGCTCGCCTCGGTCCAAAATACATAGTCGCAACAGATCCTCCAGTGTACGGTTAGTGCGCTCTGTCTGTCCGTCGGTCTGAGGGTGGAAAGCTGTGCTGAATGTGAACCGAGAACCAAGATGGGCCTGGACTGACCTCCATTCCCTGGATGTAAACCGCCCATCCCGATCCGAAACGATAGTCTTGGGCACCCCATGATAACGCACGAACTGCTCAATGAACCTCCGTATAAATACACTGACCGGTGTGTCCTTTGCCACTGGGATGAATCTGGCCACCTTTGTCAGCCTGTCCACTATCACCCAGATCGAGTCGTTCCCCGCACGGGATCTAGGTAGCCCATGTACGAAGTCCATGGCTATATCCTCAAACTTCCACTCCGGCACTGGAAGCGGCTGCAACAAACCTGCCGGGTTCCTACACTCCGCCTTCACGAGCTGGCAGGCCTCACAAGGCGTCACAAAATACGTAATATCTTTCTTCATACCCGGCCAATACATCGTCCTCTTTAAATCCTTTACCATCTTGGTGATCCCCGGGTGTACCGAATACCGGCTGCAGTGAGCCTCCGTCAAAATATCCTCCCGGATCCGTCCTCCTGCTGGTATGTAGACTCTGCCCCGGAAATACAGGAGCCCATCCCTCAAAGTGTAATCTCCTGTCGTGCCTTCCTCCAAGGCTCGGAATATCGGCTCAGCTCTCTCGTCCCGCATCTGCCCATCTCTGATGCGGTCTTGAATGTCATCTGTAGTAGCTATCGGCCCCAGGTACTCCATGTACAGCTCCGGGTCATCCTCAGATACTAGCGAAATCTGCATCTCCTCGAATGATCTAATCAACTCCAAGGCCATCAGCTGCGGGCTTGCTCCAGTCGTACTCGCTCTCCGGCTCAGAGCATCCGCAATCACGTTCGCCTTCCCCGGATGGTAGTGCATGGTATACTGGTAGTCCGAAAGAAACTCCACCCAGCGTCTCTGCCTGATGTTTAACTCCTTCTGGGTGTCGACGTACTTCAGATTCTTGTGGTCGGAGAAGATATCACAATGTACCCCGTAGAGATAGTGCCGCCAGATCTTAAGAGCAAAAATGACTGCCCCCATCTCCAAATCGTGCACGGGGTAGTTCTGCTCGTGCTGCTTCAACTGACGGGAGGCATAGGCTATTACGTGCCCATTCTGCATAAGGACGGCACCCATCCCCTGATAGGAAGCATCTGTATATACCTGGAATCCCTCCCTCCCTGATGGAAGAGCAAGGATGGGGGCCGAGGTGAGACGATCCTTCAGCTCCTGGAAGGCAGATTCGCATCGCGGCGTCCAAATAAAAGGGGACTCCTTCTTCGTCAGAGACGTAAGAGGAAGGGCAATCTGAGAGAACCCCTTTACGAACTTCCGGTAGTAACCGGAAAGTCCCAAGAAACTTCGAACATCCGTGGCCGACTTTAGTGGTGGCCAATCCCGTACTGCCTGGATCTTTGCCGGATCCACTGCCAGACCTGCTCCACTGATGACATGGCCCAGAAATGCCACCTCCTTTAGCCAGAACTGGCACTTGCTGTACTTGGCATACATCTCGTGTTCACGCAGCTTCTCCAAGGTCAAGGCTAGATGTCTCGCGTGCTCCTCCTCCGTCCTTGAATAGATGAGAATGTCGTCGATGAATACAATGACAAAGACGTCCAGATACTCCTCGAACACCCGATTCATCAAAGTCATGAATGCGGAGGGTGCATTCGTGAGCCCGAATGGCATCACGGTAAACTCGTACAAGCCGTATCTGCTGCTGAAGGTCGTCTTCGGGATGTCCTCCTCCCGAATACGGAGCTGGTAGTATCCTGACCTCAGATCCAGCTTTGAGAACCAATGAGCTCCCTCCAGCTGATCAAAAAGCTCGTCTATCCGTGGTAAAGGATAAGTATTCCGGACTGTCAACCTGTTCAGAGCCCGGTAATCGATGCACAGTCGGAGGGTCCCGTCCTTCTTCTTAATGAACAGCACCGGAGCTCCCCACGGTGATGAGCTAGGCCGAACGAACCCGGCCTCCACTAACTCCTGAAGCTGACTTCGGAATTCCACCAACTCCTTTGGGGCCATTCGATAGGGAGCTCTGGATAACGGCTTAGCCCCCGGTACGAGCTGAATCTGAAAGTCCTTCTCTCGGTGCGGGGGTAACCCTGGTAGCTTCTCTGGAAACCCGTCGGCGAAGTCCCGCACTACCGGAATATCTGCAATGGAATCCTTGGCTACGCCCGCCTCAAAGAGGACCTGATAAACCTCTTCCCCCTGCAGATGGGCCTTAACGGCCTGCACAGACGATAGTAAAGTACGGGGTGCTGATATAATACCTTCGATAACAATGAAGGAGTCACCGTGCCGCACGGTGATCCTCTTCGCCACGCAATCGATCTGGGCATGGTTCCAATACAGCCAGGTCATGCCCAGAATCAGATCGTAATCTGGCATCCTCAAGACCGTCGCTGGTGCCTCAAACGCCTTTCCGCCGATCCTCGCTTCCATATTACAATGAGTAGAGGTCAATATCTCTGATCCATCGGGTAGGCGCACCCTCAGCATCTTCCCGGTGCATAGCTCCACTCCTGCCAGTCCTTTCACAAAATCCTCCGACACAAATGATTGCGACGCACCGGTGCCAAAGAGGGTGTGAGCGGGCTTGCCGCTAACGAAAACTATGCCTGGGGTAATTAAGTGTCTTAGTATTTTTGTTGCAGTTCATCTTCTCTTAAATTTCTAAGCAGGTTACGTCTAAAATGGTAGTTTATATGAAGAAAATTTAAAAGTGCTGCCATACCTGTGATAACCTGCTCCGGGTTCCGAGGCTGTGTCAGGTCTAGAGCATACACCTGCTCTCTCTCTTGTCTGCGGCCTCGATCCTGAAATCCTCGTCCTCGGTCCTGTCCACGTCTGCCAAACTGTCGGGGAGGTGGAGCGCCCTGATGTGCTGGTGGGGGTGCTCGCCCCACAGGGCAGTTCCGCTTGATATGCCCCGGCTGGTTGCACTGATAGCATACCGGTGGCTGCCCTGCCGTCCTTGGCATCTCCAGCATCTGTATAGGCTGGGGAGCCAATATCCCCTGAGTCCTCTGCTCCTACCCAAACTCCTGACGGGGCTGATCCCCGTTCCTTCTCTCTCCAATAACCTGGCCCCGAGGACGGTCTCTACGACCTCCAATCACTGAATCATCAGCCGGTCTCTTCCGATTCTTCACTGTAAGCTGATCCGCCTCTCTCTTCTTAGCCATCTCCAGAATCCTGGCCAGACTCCCCTCTGAAACGAAATGGAGGGCCTGCCTCATGTCATCCTGCAACCCCTTATAAATCTCCGGGCGTAGCCAGCATCGTCTAACTGGTAAGCGTCCGCATAACGGGCCAGGTGAGTGAACTCCTGATAGTACTCCACCACGGTCCTGTTCCCCTGCCTCAACCACAGGAATCTATCCTCCAGGTCATCTCTCGCCGACTGAGGTACAAAATGTCCCAAGAGCGCTGCTCTGAACTCCTCCCAAGTAATATCAGCACAGTCCATCCCTGCAAAGGTGGTGTCTAGCTGAGATTTCCACCATCTCTTTCCGTGTGACTCTAAGCAGGAGACTGTCAAAGCGACTGCCTCCTCCGTGGGGCATCGAATCCCTGCCAACATCTCATAAATGGTGTCCAACCACTCCTCCGTACGTACTGCGGACTCCGTCCCCTGGTAGGATGGAGGGGAAAGTCCTCAGAAGACCGTCATCCAATTGGCCCCGGGGTTTGGTTGTGGGGTCGGGGCTTGCTGAGCTCTGAAGGCCTCCAGGATGGCCGTCAGTGTTTGCCCCATCTCCGTCTGCTGGAACGGAACGGGTGCTGGCGGAGTTGGGACCACATCCGGAGCCTGAGGTGTCCCCTGCTGCGATGTAGGGTTCGTCGCAGGCTACAAGCAAAATTTCCATTTGTTAGAGAGCGAATGAATGGCATTTAAGAAGAGTTATGATGGACTTTCACATGTGATTTCCCTTATGGGCACACCACTGCTTCCGCTGCTAGTTTGACCGCAAACTAAGCTCGCACGGGGGTGGTCCAAGGTTTTTGTGGACTACTTCTCTTTCGATCGAGGTTTCGCTTTGATACCACTTGTAAGACCCCCTTTTTTTTTCTTTTTCAACCACCGAGGTCTTAGCCCAGAATTGCAGCTTTGCGGTGGCACCGACATCTCGGGAAGGCAACCACTACAAAACGCCAATTCTGCCGGCCCTTTTTGATCACAAGAGAGAGAAGTATTTATACATAAAATGCAAATAAGTCCACAGAAACATGTAAATAAAAGTGAATCATATCCAGTCCATCAATACATATAATAGGAAAATAGATAAATGGGCTCGAGCCCAGTACATCAGAGTCCTCACTACAAGTCGCTCATCGCGGAAGATAAGAAAATGCTAATCACTCACGGAGCTGATCGCAGGTGCACCGGTGCTAGACTGTCCCACCTCCATGCGCACCGTACTCCGCTGGTGCTGGTCCCTGTCTCCCATCCGGAGCTCCTGTAATGTTTGGTTCGAAAACCATTAGTCATAAAGACTAAGCCCTATCATCCCCTACCCCTCCCACCACGGCTCCTAAGCACCGGGCGGAGAGGAGGAAAGGGAAGCTACAAAGTGGAGAATAGACAAGCAGGTGACGGTGGACCTAACTATCAAGTTATAATAGGTGAGCAGTGTAAATGTTGTAATAGGTAGAACAATTAATATATAGCAAGTTGTATAAAGGGCAGCTAGAGAATAGTAAGTAAGCAACAAGTAAGTAAGTAAGTAACCTTAACTTATATGAATGCCCATACAAACTTATAAGTTAAAGGATCTTCTACAAAGCTCCCATCGTATAAAAAGTCTCATACCAATTTATACGTTGGGGTGTCGGTTGTATGCAAATATGAGTGTAGTGATATGCTATGCCATGATTCATGCAAGTGCAACTCACGCACACGACTCTATGCGCACAGACCTTTAGTTCCCCCTGTTTGGGCAGCTAGCTTCACTCCCAGGAACCTCCGTAGTGGCAAACGGAGATAGTGGGTCGGGCCCCCCACTCCTAGGCGGGCATCCATACTACCAGGCCTAGCCCTCCCGTACGCCCCTAGAAGAACACAACCTAGAGTATCTGCGTACTGCTGCTGGATGTACCCTCCAGACTTTCTTTGGCTAAGTGTCCCACACCGCCGAGTCAGCGTACCGATGTCGGTGTGAACGACGATCAGGTACCGAAGACCCACCACCTTTATACTGTACTCCAACCCTCGAGCCCGCGGCCCCCCGGACAGTCCTGTCCGTACATCTACCTTCAGAGCTACTGTCTGATGGCAAGTAATCCTATAATTCTACTTTCCTAGCTACCGGGGAGTGAGTGTGTGCAGCCCTAGTTATACTAGTTACTCTTTTAATTTATTATTCCTATGGTTTACGTTAGCCCAGGACTGCCCCCGGTATACCCCGTGAAGGGCTCTCAAGGGGCACTAGGAACCAAGACGGCGGCATTACGGCCCGAAGTTCCCTTTCGCAAGGCACTTATTATTATTGGTTGATCTCCCTTAGCCCGATCCCCTTTTAGTTACTTTAGTGTTAACCCTAGAGTGTTAAGACTCTTCCTCTTCTCCCCGGGATGGACGATCTTTCGTCGTTCCCGTACTCCCTTATTCCAACAAGTCTCCCAATGATGAACTCGATCCTAGTTTGCCCTACCAACCATCAACTATCAAAATTCCGTGGCTTTACTATATGCAGACCATCCTAAAAACTATATGAGGTGCCCAAGGGGAGGTACACCAAATTATCTTCCAAATCTCCTATAATATTTACTGGAGGTCCATCATAACATAATTGGTCTAAATCCAGAAATTTATAATTTTCCTAATTAATCTTATATTTATTTAATTTCTCCAAAGGACGTGCCACGGGTCATTTTAAACATGAACCACATGATCTTCCTAAGTAATGGATACTTAAAAATCATGATCATTAAATAACAGCAAAAATAACCTCAAATACAGATTTTCAGAATTTTATAGAAAGTATTTAACCTCTAAATAATTTATTTAGTATAATCTTATTAATTCTACGTAGTGAAGGAAGTACTGAAATTATTCATCTAAAAATTATGGAAAAATCACTAGCCAGTAGTATGATATATAAAAGATCTTTGTGCAGAGAATCATAATTTTACTAGCTTGCTAACCACCAAAATAGATTTAATCTAATATCCATGATAAATAATACTTAATGAAGCAAGCCTTAAAATTAAGCTTCTAAAAATACCATAAATATTCACAGAGCTTTTAAAATCATAATAAAGGTTCTCAGCCTAAATTTCATCAGTTTCCAGGAAGTTTGTACCCCATAATAAATTTTCTAAGCAAATCATACAATTACTAAATCATTAAAGAAGTACCCAAAATAGTAATCATAAAATTCATAGAAAAAACTATCCAAAAGCTTGTACTACCCCCTATAAATCCACTCTACCCAATTCTCATCACTTTTCAATGTGATTTGGTGTCATTTCCTATCTCTAATAGTTTTGCGCCCTAAACTAGGGTTAGATTTTTAGGTATCCTCGGTCTCCAAATCTACTAAGATTTCATCCAGAGCACTGTATTGGCCCTATGGACCTCTTCACACAATTTCGGGTCAATCCAAGGTCATCTGACCACATGACCTTCACAAACCACCAAGATCCAACCTTAGGGTTTGGCCTTGGTCCTTAGGGTAAACTTACCCCGTCCACCTCAAACTCCATGAGGGGGTGCTAGAGAATATTACTAGCCAGTGGTAAAAATCTCAACCCTTGTTGAGGTGATCTCCACCACTCAAACTTCGAAAGTGCACTTTTAACCTAAAGGACCCCTTTTTAGGGCAAAAAACTTAGGTTTGTTCATTTCTAATCCAAACCATCTCCAGATGAGATGAAAAAATTATACAGAACCTTATGGTGAACCCAGGGACCACTCACCAAAGTTCGGGAGGGTTTGGAAATTATTTAAACTATCTAATTAAATTCGGCTAGGATTATTGAATTTTTTTCTAAAAACTATAGAAAAATATTCTCCAAAAATTCTCATTTTTGGGATAGCACCTAGATATATATAAGATTAGACCACGCCCCAAATTTTCAAGTCATTTGGATGACTGACTTAGAGTGGGGAATTTTTCTAAGGTCAAGGCAGCCCCTTGGATAGACCTCACCAAAAAGGGTGTTGTGGTCTAACCAGGATTCCAAATCGAGTGAAAAATAATTTTGAATTAAAGTAGACTGCAAGGGCTACGCTTTCTATGTTGATCATTTTTCCTGTAGGAGCTTTTAGGTATTTTTCCCAAATTATTTAACATGATAGATATCTCATTCAGAAATTGATTCAAAAATAAAATCTAATTTAAAGACAATGTTCATCTTCTTCTACCGCCCGAAACCAGAGCCTAAAACCTAAATTCCTGTAGCTTTTTCCAAGCTAATTCCCGGCCATCCAGCCATCTCCCTGGCCGGCCACCACCACCACCACCTCCGTTGAGGCGAGGACTATCGTCGGGCGGCGGCACGGCCGCCGGAGAGGCGGTTTCCGGCGAACCCGCCACCATGAAATTTTTCGGAAAACCACCAACACGCTCACCCGAACTGGCTCTTTTGAGCCCGATATCTCTCCTAACGATTCCTAAGATCTATCGCAGAAGAAGAAGAGGGAGGGGAGGACCTTGTTCGCGGGTTGAAGGCGTGCAGAGCGTCGGGAAGCCATTTGCGCGGTGGTGGCGTCGCCGGAAATTCTTCAACAGCAAGGGGAAGTCTGAAATAGTTTGAGGGAGTGTAACCTTTTCCTCTTGCTCTTAGGAATCTTTTATAGATCAGCAAATGGGGAGGGGAAAGGGTGAAACGTTGGAGATGAAACGTTGGCGGCCATTAATAACACACTTATGACGTTTCGGTTATGACGAATGGCAGTTGAAAAGTTGGAGATGAAGAGGTGTTTGGCAGGTGGCAATTTCCTATTGGACCCACTTTTCCTTAATTATTAACATAATTAAAGTAGGGAACGACCCATAAATACTCTTGATTTTCATTACTACAGTCAGAATTTACTAAGGCGTCGGTTACCGAAATTTCCAGTGTGGCTGACGTTTCGGCCTTGGTCACGGGCGTGACACATAGGTCACGGGCGTGACAGGCCCGGTTGGCAGTTCTGGGTTCGAGGATCGTTGAACTGAGATCGACGATCGTCGAAGGGTGGTCACGGGCGTGACACATGGGTCACGGGCGTGACCGGCCTGGTGACCAATTCTGGTTCGACGCGTCGAACTGACATCGACGATCGTCGAGCGTGTCACGCCCTATGTCACGGGCGTGACATTGTTGGTCACGGGCGTGACATACCTGTGTGGCCAACTTTGGGTCGACGACCGTCGAACTGAAGTCGACGGTCATGGTCACGCCCTATGTCACGGGCGTGACATTAAGTGTCACGGGCGTGACAGGCCATGAGGCAAATTCCGCGTCCGACGATCGTCTAACTGGATCGACGATCGTCTAATGAGATCGACGATCGTCGAAGGAGTCACGCCAAGGTCACGGGCGGCGTGACATCTGGGTCACGGGCGTGACAGGGCCGGGTTGGAAATGCTGCGCCCGACGATCGTCTCCCGGAGATCGACGATCGTCGAATGAGTCACGCCCTAGGTCACGGGCGTGACGGGTAGTCACGGGCGTGACCAACCCGTGACCCGAATCTTGGTCGGTTATTTCAAGCTTTGGACTCCCTAGGGTTCTACCACAACCAACCGACTCCTAGGGGTCTAGCCGGAAATGGGATGTTACAAATCCCAATAAACAAAAACAAAGATTTCGTCCCCGAAATCAAGGTTAAGCCTACGAGACTCAAATCAGGAAAAAATAAGCTTGTAACATCCCATGAGAACCGAATGATCACCTCCCTACGTTACGTTTGTTTGTGCGGTTTCGAATCTAAGGTTAATTCGCCCACTTAACTAGGTATATACACCCCAATAAACAAAAGATTAGCCCCTATTCTTGAAATTTCAATTCCATTGGTTTAAAATAGGAAGGCAAATTGATTGTCTAGAGGGGTTTTGATGTATACCTGACGAAAAAGTTCCGGGTATTTTTGCTGCATCAAGTCTTGTGGCTCCCATGTATGCTCCTCCTGCCCATGATTGTTCCACAGAACCTTGACTAACAGGACCTTCTTCCGTCGCAAGACCCGCACTGCTGTATCGTCAATCCTGATAGGCTCTAAATCGACTGACCGATCCGAGGCCACTGGGCCATCTGCCGAGGAAATCAGCTGCTCAGGGCGTAGCAGAGCCCTCCGAAGTGAGGAGACGTGGAAGACGTCATGCAATCCCGCTAACTCCGGCGGTAGCTCCAGTCTATAGGCTAAGGGGCCGATCCGCTCCAGGATCCTATAGGGCCCCATATATCTCGGACTGAGCTTCTTCCGCCCGCGAACCCGCGAGACTCCGTGCATCGGCCGTATCTTCAAGAAAACCCGGTCTCCCACCTGGAACTCTACTTGGCGATGCCTCGCATCGTAATATTTCGCCTGTCTGCTCTGGGCTTCCAACATCCTGTCTCGGATCAATCTAATCTGAGCATCTGTATCTCCCACAAACTCCGAGCCCAGTGCCTGCGGATCCTCGTCCTGAACCCATGATAGTGGGGTTCTGCACCTCCTTCCGTACAACGCTTCGTATGGAGCCATGCCTATGCTGGACTGATGAGCGTTGTTGTATGAAAACTCGACCAGTGGTAACAATCTCTCCCAAGGCTCGCCTCGGTCCAAAATACATAGTCACAACAGATCCTCCAGTGTACGGTTAGTGCGCTCTGTCTGTCCGTCGGTCTGAGGGTGGAAAGCTGTGCTGAATGTCAACCAAGAACCCAGATGGGCCTGGACTGACCTCTATTCCCTGGATGTAAGCCGCCCATCCCGATCCGAAACGATAGTCTTGGGCACCCCATGATAACGCACGAACTGCTCAATGAACCTCCGTACTAATACACTGACCGGTGTGTCCTTTGCCACTGGGATGAATCTGGCCACCTTTGTCAGCCTGTCCACTATCACCCAGATCGAGTCGTTCCCCGCACGGGATCTAGGTAGCCCATGTACGAAGTCCATGGCTATATCCTCAAACTTCCACTCCGGCACTGGAAGCGGCTGCAACAAACCTGCCGGGTTCCTACACTCCGCCTTCACGAGCTGGCAGGCCTCACAAGGCGTCACAAAATACGTAATATCTTTCTTCATACCCGGCCAATACATCGTCCTCTTTAAATCCTTTACCATCTTGGTGATCCCCGGGTGTACCGAATACCGGCTGCAGTGAGCCTCCGTCAAAATATCCTCCCGGATCCGTCCACCTGCTGGTATGTAGACTCTGCCCCGGAAACACAGGAGCCCATCCCTCAAAGTGTAATCTCCTGTCGTGCCTTCCTCCAAGGCTCGGAATATCGGCTCAGATCTCTCGTCCCGCATCTGCCCATCTCTGATGCGGTCTCGAATGTCATCTGTAGTAGCTATCGACCCCAGGTACTCCATGTACAACTCCGGGTCATCCTCAGATACTAGCGAAATCTGCATCTCCTCGAATGATCTAATCAACTCCAAGGCCATCAGCTGCGGGCCTGCTCCAGTCGTACTCGCTCTCCGGCTCAGAGCATCCGCAACCACGTTCGCCTTCCCCGGATGGTAGTGCATGGTATACTGGTAGTCCGAAAGAAACTCCACCCAGCATCTCTGCCTGATGTTTAACTCCTTCTGGGTGTCGACGTACTTCAGATTCTTGTGGTCGGAGAAGATATCACAATGTACCCCGTAGAGATAGTGCCGCCAGATCTTAAGAGCAAAAATGACTGCCCCCATCTCCAAATCGTGCACGGGGTAGTTTTGCTCGTGCTGCTTCAACTGACGGGAGGCATAGGCTATTACGTGCCCATTCTGCATAAGGACGACACCCATCCCCTGATAGGAAGCATCTGTATATACCTGGAATCCCTCCCTCCCTGATGGAAGAGCAAGGATGGGGGCCGAGGTGAGACGATCCTTCAGCTCCTGGAAGGCAGATTCGCATCGCAGCGTCCAAATAAAAGGGGACTCCTTCTTCATCAGAGACGTAAGAGGAAAGGCAATCTGAGAGAACCCCTTTACGAACTTCCGGTAGTAACCGGCAAGTCCCAAGAAACTTCGAACATCCGTGGCCGACTTTAGTGGTGGCCAATCCCGTACTGCCTGGATCTTTGCCGGATCCACTGCCAGACCTGCTCCACTGATGACATGGCCCAGAAAGGCCACCTCCTTAAGCCAGAACTGGCACTTGCTGTACTTGGCATACATCTCGTGTTCACGCAGCTTCTCCAAGGTCAAGGCTAGATGTCTCGCGTGCTCCTCCTCCGTCCTTGAATAGATGAGAATGTCGTCGATGAATACAATGACAAAGACGTCCAGATACTCCTCGAACACCCGATTCATCAAAGTCATGAATGCGGAGGGTGCATTCGTGAGCCCGAATGGCATCACGGTAAAACTCGTACAAGCCGTATCTGCTGCTGAAGGCCGTCTTCGGGATGTCCTCCTCCCGAATACGGAGCTGGTAGTATCCTGACCTCAGATCCAGCTTTGAGAACCAATGAGCTCCCTCCAGCTGATCAAAAAGCTCGTCTATCCGTGGTAAAGGATAAGTATTCCGGACTGTCAACCTGTTCAGAGCCCGGTAATCGATGCACAGTCGGAGGGTCCCGTCCTTCTTCTTAACGAACAGCACCGGAGCTCCCCACGGTGATGAGCTAGGCCGAACGAACCCGGCCTCCACTAACTCCTGAAGCTGACTTCGGAATTCCACCAACTCCTTTGGGGCCATTCGATAGGGAGCTCTGGATACCGGCTTAGCCCCCGGTACGAGCTGAATCTGAAAGTCCTTCTCTCGGTGCGGGGGTAACCTTGGTAGCTTCTCTGGAAACACGTCGGCGAAGTCCCGCACTACCGGAATATCTGCAATGGAATCCTTGGCTACGACCCCCTCAAAGAGGACCTGATAAACCTCTTCCCCCTGCAGATGGGCCTTAACGGCCTGCACAGACGATAGTAAAGTACAGGGTGCTGATATAATACCTTCGATAACAATGAAGGAGTCGCCGTGCCGCACGGTGATCCTCTTCGCCACGCAATCGATCTGGGCATGGTTCCAATACAGCCAGGTCATGCCCAGAATCAGATCGTAATCTGGCATCCTCAAGACTATCGCTGGTGCCTCAAACGCCTTTCCGCCGATCCTCGCTTCCATATTACAATGAGTAGAGGTCAATATCTCTGATCCATCGGGTAGGCGCACCCTCAGCATCTTCCCGGTGTATAGCTCCACTCCTGCCAGTCCTTTCACAAAATCCTCCGACACGAATGATTGCGACGCACCGGTGTCAAAGAGGGTGTGAGCGGGCTTGCCGCTAACGAAAACTATGCCTGGGGTAATTAAGTGTCTTAGTATTTTTGTTGCAGTTCATCTTCTCTTAAATTTCTAAGCAGGTTACGTCTAAAATGGTAGTTTATATGAAGAAAATTTAAAAGTGCTGCCATACCTGTGATAACCTGCTCCGGGTTCCGAGGCTGTGTCAGGTCTAGAGCATACACCTGCTCTCTCTCTTGTCTGCGGCCTCGATCCTAAAATCCTCGTCCTCGGTCCTGTCCTCGTCCGCCAAACTGTCGGGGAGGTGGAGCGCCCTGATGTGCTGGTGGGGGTGCTCGCCCCACAGGGCAGTTCCGCTTGATATGCCCCGGCTGCTTGCACTGATAGCATACCGGTGGCTGCCCTGCCGTCCTTGGCATCTCCAGCATCTGTATAGGCTGGGGAGCCAATATCCCCTGAGTCCTCTGCTCCTACCCAAACTCCTGACGGGGCTGATCCCCGTTCCTTCTCTCTCCAATAACCTGGCCCCAAGGACGGTCTCTACGACCTCCAATCACTGAATCATCAGCCGGTCTCTTCCGATTCTTCACTGTAAGCTGATCCGCCTCTCTCTTCTTAGCCATCTCTAGAATCCTGGCCAAACTCCCCTCTGAAATGAAAAGGAGGGCCTGCCTCATGTCATCCTGCAGCCCCTTATAAAACCTCCGGGCGTAGCCAGCATCGTCTAACTGGTAAGCGTCCGCATAACGGGCAGGTGAGTGAACTCCTGATAGTACTCCACCACGGTCCTGTTCCCCTGCCTCAACCGCAGGAATCTATCCTCCAGGTCATCTCTCGCCGACTGAGGTACAAAATGTCCCAAGAGCGCTGCTCTGAACTCCTCCCAAGTAATATCAGCACAGTCCATCCCTGCAAAGGTGGTGTCCAGCTGAAATTTCCACCATCTCTTTCTGTGTGACTCTAAGCAGGAGACTGTCAAAGCGACTGCCTCCTCCGTGGGGCATCGAATCCCTGCCGACATCTCATAAATGGTGTCCAACCACTCCTCCGTACGTACTGCGGACTCCGTCCCCTGGTAGGATGGAGGGGAAAGTCCTCGGAAGACCGTCATCCAATTGGCCTCGGGGTTTGGCTGTGGGGCCGGGGCTTGCTGAGCTCTGAAGGCCTCCAGGATGGCCGTCAGTGTTTGCCCCATCTCCGTCTGCTGGAACGGAACGGGTGCTGGCGGAGTCGGGACCACATCCGGAGCCTGAGGTGTCCCCTGCTGCGATGTAGGGTTCGTCGCAGGCTACAAGCAAAATTTCCATTTGTTAGAGAGCGAATGAATGGCATTTAAGAAGAGTTATGATGGACTTTCACATGTGATTTCCCTTATGGGCACACCACTGCTTCCGCTGCTAGTTTGTCCGCAAACTAAGCTCGCACGGGGGTGGTCCATGGTTTTTGTGGACTACTTCTCTTTCGATCGAGGTTTCGCTTTGATACCACTTGTAAGACCCCCTTTTTTTTTCTTTTTCAACCACCGGGGTCTTAGCCCAGAATTACCGCTTTGCGGTGGCACCGACATCTCGGGAAGGCAACCACTACAAAACGCCAATTCTGCCGGCCCTTTTTGATCACAAGAGAGAGAAGTATTTATACATAAAATGCAAATAAGTCCACAGAAACATGTAAATAAAAGTGAATCATATCCAGTCCATCAATACATATAATAGGAAAATAGATAAATGGGCTCGAGCCCAGTACATCAGAGTCCTCACTACAAGTCGCTCATCGCGGAAGATAAGAAAATGCTAATCACTCACAGAGCTGGTCGCAGGTGCACCGGTGCTAGACTATCCCACCTCCATGCGCACCGTACTCCGCTGGTGCTGGTCCCTGTCTCCCATCCGGAGCTCCTGTAATGTTTGGTTCGAAAACCATTAGTCATAAACACTAAGCCCTATCATCCCCTACCCCTCCCACCACGGCTCCTAAGCACCGGGCGGAGAGGAGGAAAGGGAAGCTACAAAGTGGAGAATAGACAAGCAGGTGACGGTGGACCTAACTATCAAGTTATAATAGGTGAGCAGTGTAAATGTTGTAATAGGTAGAACAATTAATATATAGCAAGTTGTATAAAGGGCAGCTAGAGAATAGTAAGTAAGCCACAAGTAAGTAAGTAAGTAACCTTAACTTATATGAATGCCCATACAAACTTATAAGTTAAGGGATCTTCTGCAAAGCTCCCATCGTATAAAAAGTCCCATACCAATTTATACGTTGGGGTGTCGGTTGTATGCAAATATGAGTGTAGTGATATGCTATGCCATGATTCATGCAAGTGCAACTCACGCACACGACTCTATGCGCACAGACCTTTAGTTCCCCCTGTTTGGGCAGCTAGCTTCACTCCCAGGAACCTCCGTAGTGGCAAACGAGACAGTGGGTCGGGCCCCCCACTCCTAGGCGGGCATCCACACTACCAGGCCTAGCCCTCCCGTACGCCCCTAGAAGAACACAACCTAGAGTATCCGCGTACTGCTGCTGGATGTACCCTCCAGACTTTCTTTGGCTAAGTGTCCCACACCGCCGAGTCAGCGTACCGATGTCGGTGTGAACGACGATCAGGTACCGAAGACCCACCACCTTTATACTGTACTCCAACCCTCGAGCCCGCGGCCCCCCGGACAGTCCTGTCCGTGCATCTACCTTCAGAGCTACTGTCTGATGGCAAGTAATCCTATAATTCTACTTTCCTAGCTACCGGGGAGTGAGTGTGTGCAGCCCTAGTTATACTAGTTACTCTTTTAATTTATTATTCCTATGGTTTACGTTAGCCCAGGACTGCCCCCGGTATACCCCGTGAAGGGCTCTCAAGGGGCACTAGGAACCAAGACGGCGGCATTACGGCCCGAAGTTCCCTTTCGCAAGGCACTTATTATTATTGGTTGATCTCCCTTAGCCCGATCCCCTTTTAGTTACTTTAGTGTTAACCCTAGAGTATTAAGACTCTTCCTCTTCTCCCCGGGATGGACGATCTTGCGTCGTTCCCATACTCCCTTATTCCAACAAGTCTCCCAATGATGAACTCGATCCTAGTTTGCCCTACCAACCATCAACTATCAAAATTCCGTGGCTTTACTATATGCAGACCATCCTAAACTATATGAGGTGCCCAAGGGGAGGTACACCAAATTATCTTCCAAATCTCCTATAATATTTACTGGAGGTCCATCATAACATAATTGGTCTAAATCCAGAAATTTATAATTTTCCTAATTAATCTGATATTTATTTAATTTCTCCAGAGGACGTGCCACGGGTCATTTTAAACATGAACCACATGATCTTCCTAAGTAATGGCTACTCAAAAATCATGATCATTAAATAACAGCAAAAATAACCTCAAATACAGATTTTCAGAATTTTATAGAAAGTATTTAACCTCTAAATAATTTATTTAGTATAATCATATTAATTCTACGTAGTGAAGGAAGTACTAAAATTATTCATCTAAAAATTATGGAAAAATCACTAGCCAATAGTATGATATATAAAAGATCTTTGTGCATAGAATCATAATTTTACTAGCTTGCTAACCACCAAAATAGATTTAATCCAATATCCATGATAAATAATACTTAATGAAGCAAGCCTTAGAATTAAGCTTCTAAAAATACCATAAAAATTCACATAGCTTTAAAATCATAATAAAGGTTCTCAGCCTAAATTTCATCAGTTTCCAGGAAGTTTGTACCCCATAATAAATTTTCTAAGCAAATCATACAATTACTAAATCATTAAAGAAGTACCCAAAATAGTGATCATAAAATTCATAGAAAAATATCCAGAGCTTGTACTACCCCTATAATCCACTCTACCCAATTCTCATCACTTTTCAATGTGATTTGGTGTCATTTCCTATCTCTATTAGTTTTGCGCCCTAAACTAGGGTTAGATTTTTAGGTATCCCAACGGTCTCCAAATCTACTAAGATTTCATCCAGAGCACTGTATTGGCCCTATGGACCTCTTCACACAATTTCGGGTCAATCCAAGGTCATCTGACCACATGACCTTCACAAACCACCAAGATCCAACCTTAGGGTTTGGCCTTGGTCCTTAGGGTAAACTTACCCCGATCCACCTCAAACTCCATGAGGGGGTGCTAGAGAATATTACTAGCCAGTGGTAAAAATCTCAACCTCTGTTGAGATGATCTCACCACTCAAACTTCGAAAGTGCACTTTTAACCTAAAACCCCTTATTAGGGCAAAACTTAGGTTTGTTCATTTCTAATCCAAACCATCTCCAGATGAGATGAAAAATTATACAGAACCTTATGGTGAACCCAGGGACCACTCACCAAAGTTCGGGAGGGTTTGGAAATTATTTAACTATCTAATTAAATTCGGCTAGGATTATTGAATTTTTCTAAAAACTATAGAAACATATTCTCCAAAAATTCTCATTTTTGTATAGCACCTAGATATATGTAAGATTAGACCACGCCCCAAATTTCAAGTCATTTGGATGACTGACTTGGAGTGGGGAATTTTCCTAAGGTCAAGGCAGCCCCCTGGATAGACCTCACCAAAAAGGGTGCTGTGGTCTAACCAGGATTCCAAATCGAGTGAAAATAATTTTGAATTAAAGTAGACTACAAGGGCTACGCTTTCTATGTTGATCATTTTTCCTGTAGGAGCCTTTAGGTATTTTTCCCAAATTATTTAACATGATAGATATCTCATTCAGAAATTGATTCAAAAATAAAATCTAATTTAAAAGACACTGTTCATCTTCTTCTACAGCCCAAAACCAGAGCCTAAAACCTAAATTCCTGTAGCTTTTTCCAAGCTAATTCCCGGCCATCCAGCCATCTCCCTGGCCGGCCACCACCACCACCAGCTCCGTTGAGGCGAGGACTATCGTCGGGCGGCGGCACGGCCGCCGGAGAGGCGGTTTCCGGCGAACCCGCCACCATGAAATTTTTCGGAAAACCACCAACACGCTCACCCGAACTTGCTCTTTTGGGCCCGATATCTCTCCTAACGATTCCTAAGATCTATCCGCAGAAGAAGAGGGAGGGGAGGACCTTGTTCGCGGGTTGAAGGCGTGCAGAGCGTCGGGAAGCCATTTGCGCGGTGGTGGCGTCGCCGGAAATTCTTCAACAGCAAGGGGAAGTCTGAAACAGTTTGAGGGAGTGTAACCTTTTCCTCTTGCTCTTAGGAATCTTTTATAGATCAGCAAATGTGGAGGGGAAAGGGTGAAACGTTGGAGATGAAACGTTGGCGGCCATTAATAACACCCTTATGACGTTTCGGTTATGACGAATGGCAGTTGAAAAGTTGGAGATGAAGAGGTGTTTGCCAGGTGGAAATTTCCTATTGGACCCACTTTTCCTTAATTATTAACATAATTAAAGTAGGGAACGACCCATAAATACTCTTGATTTTCATTACCACAGTCAGAATTTACTAAGGCATCGGTTACCGAAATTTCCAGTGTGGCTGACGTTTCGGCCTTGGTCACGGGCGTGACACATAGGTCACGGGCGTGACAGGCCCGGTTGGCAGTTCTGGGTTCGACGATCATCGAACTGAGATTGACGATCGTCGAAGGGTGGTCACGGGCGTGACACATGGGTCACGGGCGTGACCGGCCTGGTGACCAATTCTGGTTCGACGACGTCGAACTGACATCGACGATCGTCGAGCGTGTCACGCCCTATGTCACGGGCGTGACATTGTTGGTCACGGGCGTGACATACCTGTGTGGCCAACTTTGGGTCGACGACCGTCGACCTGAAGTCGACGGTCATGGTCACGCCCTATGTCACGGGCGTGACATTAAGTGTCACGGGCGTGACAGGCCATGAGGCAAATTCCGCGTCCGACGATCGTCTAACTGAGATCGACGATCGTCGAAGGAGTCACGCCCAAGGTCACGGGCGTGACATCTGGGTCACGGGCGTGACAGGGCCGGGTTGGAAATGTTGCGCCCGACGATCGTCTCCCGGAGATCGACGATCGTCGAATGAGTCACGCCCTAGGTCACGGGCGTGACGCGTCAGTCACGGGCGTGACCAACCCGTGACCCGAAATCTTGGTCGGTTATTTCAAGCTTTGGACTCCCTAGGGTTCTACCACAACCAACCGACTCCTAGGGGTCTAGCCGGAAATGGGATGTTACAAAACCTTCTACACTTGGTCGCGTTTGTTCAATCTTTGTAGGTACAGATGGCTTCAACTGTTGCCGCCCTTTCGAAGATGAAATTTGATTCCGGATTTGATATCGATATAAGCTCATTTGATGGAAGCGATCAGCGCTTCAAGGATATTCTCAATCTGTTCAGAGATCAACAACTGTTGGAAATAATGACTTCCAGAATGAAGATCGCTTCAGATGAAATAAAAGAATGGTGCTATTCAGCGACAGATGAGAATGAGAATTCTGTCGTCGGCCTCATAAAAGGAACCCAAGTACAACTGTCCCCGGCCCTCTTAACTGAAGTGTTTCATCTCAGTTCTGGAGAAGATTCCATCGAGTTATCTGAAGAAGAATATGGTTCCATGCTTGATCGAATGGGTCACAATACTATGAATCCTAATAAACTGCTGAAGAAGAATCTGTCATTGGAATTTCAGTTTTTGGCTGATGTAGTTGGGAAAGTGCTGTTGGCCAAGCACTCTGCCAGTGATACAATTTCAAGATATCAGTTTTGTCTGATGGGAGCTCTGCTGGATAAGAAACATCTGAACTAGGGATCAATTTTCTTCAATCTGATTAAGAAAAAGATCAATAAGACTGCCGTGAGTTTTGGGAGAATTTTAGGGGTCTATCTGCACCACAGATGCCCTGAACTGTTAACCTCCTCTGGGATGTTCATCAATGCATCCAAGAGGCTCTCCTGTGCCCTATTCAGCAAATGGGACAGGCAAATCATCAATCCCTCCAGAGCTGCTGCATCGACTCCTGCTTCAGGCACAAGGACTGTCTTAGTCACTCCACCTCTGGTCTCTGCACCAGCAGAAGGGTTGCCTGCTCCTCCTCCTCCTCCAGCTGTCTCTACCCCAGCCATTTCATCCTCACCTCCAATCTCTACCATAGCCATATCTTCCCCAATTACCATTTCTTCACCAGTTTCATCCCCTCCAGCATCTACCTCTGAGGTATTCCTTCCTCTCTTCTCTTACCCATCCTTTACCACTCCATCATATTCTCTTTTAGATGAATCCTTTATGGATGATTCTCATCCTTCCTCTCCTCCTGAGCCTCCCTCTACCTCCTCATTCCAACAAATGATGGAAGACATTTTCTCTCAACCTATCTTCACTCCTTCTCTTACCCCTTCTATCTCCATCTCACCTCTCTCTATCTCCTCCTTTCCTATATCAGAACCATCCATTCCCTCACCTCCTATCTCCTCTTTCCCCATGCCACCAGCTCCAGCCAACATCCTTCCGACAACCTTCTATCCTACCTCTGCTCAAGCCCCTCTTGAGCATGTAGATCTATCAGCCCTGGCTGACAGGTTATATGAGCTGTTAGCTCCAAAGCTAACCTCATTACTGGAGACCACTCTGGCTCCACTCCTGACCCATGTCAAGGAGCTGTCTTCCAAGCTATCATCTCTCATTCCCTCTCAGGCAACTTCATCTTCTGGGTGCCTTGATTCACTTATCTCTGAACCAAGGCAGGGGGAGATGCCATATGAAGTAGTTTTTGCAATGAACCTCCAGAGCCTTCTCTCCAAGTTTAATGTTGGATACTTCAGATTCCTGCCAGTTCCTCATACTGAAGATCTGTCTAAGGCCATTGTGCCTATTTCTATCTGTAATCCCAGCCAAATTGAAGCATATATAAAATCTTGGAAGGCTGTGGATGTTGTTATGTCCATCTCTGATGCTGCTACTAAGGCCATTGTGCCTCTTGTTGATGATGCTGCTACTGCTGTTGTAGATATTTCTGCTGATATTGCTGTTGTTTCTGATATGCTTGTTGATACTTCTGCTGCTGATTCTCTTTGATCTGCTGCTGCTCCCTCTCCTCCTGCTCCTGCTGTTTCTGCAAAGCTTAAAGCTCAAGAAGAGTATATCAGAAGAATTGATGATCTGTATGATCAACCTCAGAGTTCTGAGAGTGATCAGTATAGGATAGATTTTGATGATTCTGCTAGCACTATTGCCAAGAAAAGGAAGGCCAGAAGCAAGGCCATGATGTCTGTTTCCCCAGCTCAAGTAAAGGATTCTAATGATACTCCCTACTATATTTTGCATGACTGCCCCTTATCTGAGCCTTGGATGCAGTACTCCAAGAACTAATTAAAAGCTATGAAGAAGAAGAGGAAGCTAGACAAGTATGAAAAAGGATCTTCTCCGTATCAGCCTCCTCCTCCTCCTCCTCCTCCTCCTCCAGATTCTGGTTCAGGCTCAGCTCCTCAAGCTCCAGTTTCCAGACACAGTTCTTCCCAGTCATATCAGAGATCCTATCAAAGGGGACAGCATCAAAGGGGATATCAATCCAGAAGAGATCAATATAGAGGAAGCCAGAGAGGGCACAGATTTCATCAAAGGGAAGGACAAGGCCATACTGATTCTTCTTCAGGTCCTTTTCCCTATAAGCTAAAAGATGCTGTTGTCTCCAGGACTCCTCCTACTGATTCTGAAATCATCAACAGATATGAACCTCCTGTTCCATTTGAGGATCCTGAGAACAACCCTGTGTCCTGGACAGCTAGAATGAAAGAATTGGCTGCCCTTGATCAAATGAAAAAGGCCAGAGAACAAGGCAAGGATACTTCCAACATAACTACTTTATCAGAGCAGAGAAAGAAAGAACTAGAGAGATATGCATCAAGGAAAATTCTTTAATCCAGAAGACTATATGAAGCTGCACCCTGAGGCTGTTGTTCCAAGGCCCAAATCTCAAACTTCTCTAGGTACAGAGGATGACAGAAGATCAAAGAAAGAAAGTCAGAATCCTAACAGAGAAATTTTGTTTAAAAAGGGTACTGAAAAGAAGTGAACTGTGTAAGCTGAACATCATTCTCCCTTGGATATTTGCTGTCTTTTTATCTATGGTCTGCATTGCTGCTATATATCTCCTCTGCAGTATTGATTTAGCTTTTGTGTTGATGTATGCTTATTTATTTCCTATTTTTGTCTGTAAATAGTAATCCTAACCCAAATAGGGGGAGATTGTTGGAACACCCTATTACTAATTTGGGCAAGGATCACTATGTTTCTCTTAGGAAACTAGGTTGACCTAGTTGTATAGTGTAAAGGTCAACATTAGAATGAGTCTAGGGCTTAGAACTTAGGTTTGAAGCTGCCCCCAAGGACCATTCAAGCTCACGATTTCAAGCTAAGTAAAGAGATAAAAATAGTCGAACGACGGTCGACTATCGTCGAGCTCAGGTCGACGATCGTCGAGCTTAGGTCGACTACTTATGTCCTCAGCCTTCTGCTTGTTGCTGGTTTCGGTCGACTATCGTCGAGCTTCAGTCCGACGATCGTCGAGCTTCAGTCCGACGATCGTCGAGCTTTGGTCGACGATCTCTGGCTGTGCTTGGGTCGACTATTTCTGGGAAAGTTTAGGTCGACGATCTCTGTTTGCTTCAGGTCGACGTTTTCTGTTGAAGTCTAGGTCGACGATCTCTGTCTTTATCAGATCGACTATTTCTGCCAGACCAAGAACTTAGATAGTCGATCTCAGATCGAAGTTTTCTGTCTTCTGCTTATCTTCAATATCTCTAAGCTCAGGTCGACGATCTTCGAGCTCAGATCGACGTTTTCTGTCAGAATGATCTATTCCTTCTCTGAGCTCTTGTCGACGAACGTGGAGCTCAGATCGACGTTTATTTTGAGAGATCGACGTTCTTAAGGATTCAAATGCTGCCCGTCTTTGGAATGTTTTTTTTTCAGCATTTAATTTCAAGAAGATTTGTCAGCCGTTTTCATTTATTCTAGAACAAGTTTCAAGGAATTATTCAGGAATGTTTCATTGGACCTTCCTCTAGAAGACAAATCCTTTATGGAAGGCATTTAATGTCTGATAACGGCTATCTTGGAAGAATTATATTCAGAGAATAAGATCGTCTTCTCCAACAACACTACTCTCCAAAAAGAGAATTAATCCAGAGTCAATATACGATAGAATAAAGAGACACACACCTGTTTCAGAAGAACACGAAGAATTAAGCTGTGAAAGATAACCATCCTCTTGCTCACAGAAAAGTGATTAAAGCCTCATCTAAAAGAACTCCAGACACCTCATCTTTCAGCCTCTTTGCTAAAACAATTCTTTGCCAGAGATCTAAAGATCCGAAGACCTATCACCCTAGAGCAAAGCTTCCATTCCTGATTCATTCAACATCTCAGGGGGAGCCTTGACAATAAAAGATCCACTAGTCTTCTCTCATTTGATTTGAGAACAGAGAATACAACCTCACCTCTTTACCTTTTTCTTTTTCCTGCTGTAAAGGGTTCTTGAACTCCCTTCAAAAGTTCTGTCTGGTTCTGAGAGCCTTGTCAAAACTCAGTGGTGGCAAGACACCTTATCAAAAAATCCAGTTTTGGTTTTTAAGCACCTTAACAAAAGCTCATTGGTGTCAGGACACCTGATCAACTCATCCTGAGTGGATTCCTACCAAGGGTGGTAGAAGAGTGGATGTACCCAGGTTTTTGGGGAACCACTATATTTCCTTGTGTCTTCTGGTTTGTTTGTGTGATTTGTTTGCTGTGTGCTGTGCTCTTTACTTCTTGGTTTTTAACTTCTTACTAGCACTCTACACTATATCATAAATTGAATTTTATATGTGCTGTTTATTTCAACTGTGAAAAATTATTTTAAAATACTCTATTCACCCCCCTCTAGAGTTGAGATAGATCTTACCCTCACTTTTAGTGGTAATTCCTTCTTCTCGAGTTCTCAACTGCTCTTCTCAATAATTCTGAAGCCAGTACTCGAGTACTGTAAATCATTCCCTGGAAAATCCTGAAGTTAGTTCTCGAGAACTCTAAGCTTGTTCTCGAGTACTGTAGGTCCTTCTCGAGTAGCCTGTAAAACGATGTCGTTTTGATGGTCAAAACAGTGTTGAATTGAAAAATGGTTAACATTAAATTTGTTCGTCTCGACGAGATCTACAACTTTTATGTTGAGAACTTTTCGATTTGAAGCCATCCTAAACATCTATTTTTGTTTTCCGCGCACCCGCTCATAAATAGCTAGTTTATTTTTCCAATTTAGATACAACTTTTTATAAATACATATATATATATATATATTCTGATACTTAAGATATTTAGAAAGAAAACTTCATCTTCTTCCTCACGATTTAGACCCAACCGAAACCACCTGTGCAGCGACTCCCTCCCATTTGTGAATTTGCCTGTCGCCGCCGACGGTCCTTCAGTGCTCGAAATCTTCAACCGATTATAGATCCGGAAAGCTCTCGTCGAGAGCTACGCCATCGTGGTAAAATCATCGCCTTTTCTTGAAATGTTCTCGCTAGGGTTTTCGGCCCTAACTCCAGTTTTTGGTCGTTTTTCTTAGATTCCAACTTCTCTCGTCTTCCTTAGCCCCGATCTACGTTAAGGAGTGATTCAGAGAATATTTCCGAGAAAAATCAAGGCAAGTGATGGTTTCTTTTTTTTCACTTCCCTTCTTTACCCAGATTTTTGCAGGAATTTCTAACTGCTTGTATTCATGATTATTGAATTAATTTACTGACGTATCTTGCTGATATAATCTCGTGACTAATTGCATTTATAGACATCATGTTCTTGATTTCACTATCAGCTTGTTAAAGGTTATACCTTTTGATGATGTAATTAAGTTCCACTTTATTACGGTCCTTAACTCTCTTGTAGAAACACGTTAGAGTTTGTTTAGGATTCTTAATTCATCTTAAAGGTTGATCAATCGCTTTTAATCTAGAATTGTCTAAAAGAATCCAATGTGTCATTACTGACTTGAGATGTCTATCATGGTTTTTCTTCGTGGCATTTCTATAGGGCGAGATAAGCCACCAGGCCTCGATTGGGTTGTGGCGTGCCTCTGAGCTCTAAACCCAGATTGTTACAGGGCTTTCCTTCCTAGTTCTTTTCTTTGTTGCGGGTGTTATTTTGGTGTGAACCCACCTCCACAATGTTTGATCTCCCTATTAGTACTTTATGGGGCTCTACCGGATTTTTGGGCATTTGTGGTGAATGATGGAGTATCCAACCTCCCCCGCAATTAGACGAATAAATTGTCTTTGGGGTTGTGTCTTGATGAGTTGACCACCTAACCCGTGTTGTTTTTGTTTTGGTGGAGTTGACCACAGGTGGCTAATACGGGTTTGTCTCTCTCCTGATGGTTTAATCTTGACCTTTTCCCCTTATAGTCTTATGCATTTGGGATGATGTGGTTACTTGATGCTTCACGTAAGTATTTCTCCTTTTACCTTTATACCTTGCTATTGTATTTTTTTATGTACCTTTTCTTTTGTCTTGGGTTGGTACCCCTTAACTTTTGTACTTGTGGCTTTCTTTTTGACATCACTTGTACTTTCTTGCTGAGGTGTTTTGTCTTTGGAATGCCTCAGGTTCAAAGCTATAGCTGAGTTCAGTGCTAGTTTTTTGAGTGCTTGTGCGGCAGTGTTGGCCGTGTTTGTTGCCTCATCTTAGTGAGGTAGATTGTTGTTTATTTTATTTTCTAGTTCAGACATACTTTACTGTATGTGGGTTAGTGTCAGTTTGTTAACGCCCACAAGATTGTTATTTTTGGATACTTGCTTGCTACTAAGTTTTCTCTCTGTGGATGTGGATTACTTGCTCTTTGGGATGTTTTATGTTAGGATTGCATGATAGTTATATTTTGGTATAAAAATTACTATTATTACCGTATGCATTGGATAACTTAAAATGTTAACTCACTATATTTAACGATCGTAAAAAAAATCTACATTTACTTCTACTATAAATTTAGAACTTGCATGCCTTGAGGTGTCCTTTAGGAACCTCTAAGCTCTTGTAGGATGCCTAATCTTATAAAAGAAGTACTTTCCGCCGCGTTTAATTACTTTTCTTATGGACTAGATGAGCCACTAAGCCGAGGGATATGGCTAACTACTACACTTAAACTTATTTTTACCTTTAAATAACTTAAAGAATCTTTCTTCTTGATTAAGTAGATGTTTTGCCAGAGCGTCCGCAGTTATCCCCGACTGACGTAGCATCATGACATGCATTTTTCCCTTGCTCTGATACTCCTTTATTGGCAGTAAAAAATGCGGGTTGTTACATTAGATGCATAACCTCATTAGCTGTACCTCTTTTAGTTCTCACATCGTTTAGTGGTTCTCCAATGATTTAATCAGCTAGGTGATCTCTTAGGTGTCGGAACCCAAGATTCCTTGCCCTCCCTCCAGTAGGCTCCACAACATCTTGTGTAGCCTCTATGGGTTGAGGCAATTCTTCCTCTTAGGTTCTTCATCCACCAGGCCTAGATCAACGATCTTGACTAAGTTTGGAGCTTCTTTCTTGAAAGCCTCATCCAAGCTTAGATCCTTGAACCTGATACCTGCATCTGTACCAATAACATTAGACGAGATGCTCTAAAGCATGGTAATCTCATCAAATATAACATTTATCGACTCTTCTACTTCTAGAGTTTCCTTATTGAAAATCCTATATGTCTTACTATGGCTACTATATTCTACGAAAATACCTTCAAAACACTTTTCACTAAACTTAGTGCGGTAATACTTCCCATTATTAAGTACGAAGCATTTACTTCAAGAGATCCTAAAGTATAACATAGTTGGTTTTCTGCCCTTTAATAACTCATAGGGGGTCTTTTGATAGCTTTTGTTGATCAGTGCTCTATTTTGCACTTGAAATGCAGTGTTGACTTCTTCAGCCTAAAAGTACTCTGGAAGTGAGGCGTCATTCAACATCATTGTACATGCTTTAATGAGGGTTCTATTCCTTCTCTCTGCTACTCCATTTTTCTTTGGAGTGCGTCGGGAGGAAAACTCTTGAAAGATACCTTGACTTCCATAGAATTCTGTCATGGCACAAGACTCAAACTCTATTCGTGGTCACTTCTGATTTTGACCACTGAGCAGCTTAGTTCGTTCTTAATTTGCCGGACAAAATTGGTGAAAGACTCGAAGGTGTCTGACTTGTGTTTCAGAAAGTACATCCAAGTAAAATGAGAGTATTCATCAACAATTACTAACGCATAGACCTTACCTCCAAAGATATGAATTGGCATTGGATCAAATAAGTCCATATGAAGCAAGTATAAGCTTCGTGAGGAATCTTTTTCATCAATACCCTTGAAGGTAACCCGTGTCTGCTTACCCATTTGATAGGAGTGACATGAACTCCGTTAAAGAAACTTAATGTTGTGGGTATTGCACACTAAATTGCGAGAAAATAGCATATTAAAAGTTTTGAAATTAATATGTTATAATCTCTTGTGCTATTGGTCATAAAGAGACATACTATCTTTTGCTATAAAACATACTAGTGTAGAATTATCTAAGCAAAAGGAATTTAAATAGAAAATATTTCTGCTCCGAGTACCTGTAAAAACTGTATCCAGATTTGTAGACGACTTTATCAAACACTTGTCCTTGCAAAACTCCACGATGTAGCCTTTGACACATAATTGACTTATGCTTATGAGATTATGGTGTAATCCTTCAACATAAGCCTCGTCTGTGAAAGAGACTACGCGGTTGAAAATAAACCATAACATTTTGTTGTTCCCCTGTCTAAACCTCCAAAGATGACTTTGGTCAATCTTTGACTGGGATATAATCACGCAAAAGGCTTCTTGTGCTGATCATGTGCCGGGAGTATCCATGGTCCAAATACCAGATCATAGTTCTATTAGCCTTTGGACATTCCTTCAAAAACCTATCATTTTACCTTAGGAACCCAAACGTATTTGGGTCCTTGGTTCCTGGTCAGCTTACTACTACTAGGAACTTTAACTTCATGAGTGGTCTATCTCACCTAGCTAACCCGTGGGCTTACAAAGTTAGCAGGGTTGTACCAGCAATCTATGCCAAAGTGACCAACTTTGTCGCAACACCAAAAGTCAAATCTGTTGTACCCCCTTTTGTACTCCTACTTTACCTTTTAGAGCTGAGGTCTAGCAGGTGCAGAATTCTTTGAGGCGGAGACCTTCTGGTTGTAGCATACACAGGAGCTCCCCATCTCTTTAGCCTTAGGCACATCATTTTTGGATTTTGGTGGCTTCTTATTGTTAGGGCCATGAACATATGGACCATGACTCTTCATCTGAATCTCTTCATAAGGTGCTTTGAACATGCTGGCACCAAAGTCACTAAGATGGTTCCATTCGTGGTATCTATTCTTGGGCTATACATGAGTAGACCTAACATGATGACCATAGGACGACTCAAGGTCAAACTTATTCGTTGGGAAGATTACCTTCTTAAACGAGGATTGACTCATGGGTGCCTTCCCTTTTTCTTTGGTGTTAGCCTTCTTGGAGGCCTTACCCTTTCCACCGACGTGGCCAAGACGACTACCCTTCTTCTGAGCTGAAAACTCATCAATGAGCTGGAGAACAATCTTCGACTTAGAGTAACTCTATACGATTTTTCACTCCACCGCGAGCTTTTCTTCCAGCTCATTAAGATATTTTTCTTTTAGACTCAATGTCTCGGCGTAGCCCTTGAGTTCCTCTTTCAAGGAGTGGACTTCAACTTTGAGAGGACGCAATTTTGCAATTTCCACCATCAAATTGGTTTCCACTGCCTTGAGAGAGGCGAAATCTCCCCGCCACACATGGTCATGGTGGTGTTATGCTAATGACAACGATCCTAGGGGGGTTCCAAGATGAACACAACGAAATCGCTTGGAGTCAGTTACCCTTACTTCTCAAGCTGTTAAGAAAAGACAACACTTGGAAAAGTGTTAGTAAGAGGCCTTGAGCTATAAGGTAAAAACTAATGATAGAAAAACATATTCAATAAAAAAGTTTTATGAATGAGTTGGTAATACAAGCACATTGACGCATTTGTTCTCAATATTGAAGTTGAGACTTTTGGATATACTTATTCCATGCTGAGGAGGACGTCCAACACGTCTTTGCCTTTTCAAGTTCTTGAGCGAGATGCATATATCTTTTGAACGGTGTCACCAAATTTTCCTGCTTCATCATTCTCTCCACTAGCCTTTGAAGAGCTCTACAATCTTCTGTCGAGTGACCCTTTCCCTTATGATACTCACAGTATTGATCAGAGCCCTTGGATCTCTGGTCTATAGGCTAAAAAGACTTCTTACCAACTGGTGTATTCTTCATGAAATAGTCAGAATTACCTCTTCCAGTACGAAAGTATTGGTTAGCAAGATTTATTATCTCTTGATATGTTTTTCTTTTCTGGAAGTGGCTTCGAGCCTTAATTATCCTTCCTTTAAGCCTTCAATCAGAGCGAATTTATACAATTCTGGACTTGTCTTCTCAACTTCCGAAGCCTCCTTCTGAAAGCGGCCAATAAAATGAGAGAGTGTCTCATTCTCGCACTGTCTGACTTGGAATAAAGTTGACGCATCTTTCTTCTTTTTCGTAGAAGCAGAGGTTTTTTGCATTGTCTTCGCGTGATTTGTAGAGTAAGCGACGGACTGGGGAGCGGGTTTATAAGAACATAACCTTTCTTGCTTAACAACTGGAAATCGCAGGGGAGCTTTGGCCAGCAGTGGAGAATAAGATGCAGGACAGGTTTGCGGACTGATTTGCGGAAAGACTTGTGGAAAGACTTGTGGAAAGACTTGCGGAAAGACTAATGGTCCACCTGGCGGGCAAGCTGGTTGTTCAACAGGTGGGCTCTCTACTACTGGCGCCGAGTTGGCAGATGTAATCGGCGTGGGTGCGGGATGCGAGTCTAGTCGCTAAATAATAGCGGCTAAGACATCATTAGTCGCCGCGAACTGCTCATTGATTTCCTGGCCAATTTGGTCGATTTCCCGAGCTAACCGCATGACGGCTTCCGAGAGAGTGTCCTTGCCGGGATGAAGGTTGCTTTGCAGAGTTTGACAGTCTGACATTGTCTAACCGGCTAAACTTTCCAACTAATTGAGATTTGAAGGTCACGTGTTAACTATTGATGCGCCAAAAGGAACCACCTAGTTAACCGTTCAATCACAGGGGAAGAAAGAGGGAGGAGACTGTCAGGTATTAAGTTATTAACGATTAGAGAAAGAATCAGAACAAGCCCCACGAAGCGACAATACCAGACTTTGCCCGTCGCGGCCTGAATGCCTCTCTTGCGGCGGGATTTTCTTTCATGGAAGGACAAAACGGTTATAGCAGCTAGAATAGAGAGGCCGAGCGAACAGGTACCCATAAAGTAAGAGTTCAAATCCGTTGCCACTGGCAATGAGCTTAGGGGTCCGAACCTGGTTCCTTGGAAGGTACTGTTCACGCCTATTTATAGGCCCAGGGGGGCTTCCCAAACGGGCAGGGCTAAAAATACCGGCTGCCAGCGCACAGGAGAAACGGGCAGCGGTGGCAAGATATAGGGGGGAAAGAAGGAAGAGGGGCCATCTATCCGCATGGGCTAGGCGGATAGAACATCCACTGACCAATAACTTCTGAGCAACCACCATGCAAGGGAGACTACGCGAAAAGATTGGTCAGGCGATTAGAGAAGGCCTTGATGCTAGTACTTGATGTCATCCAGGGGAGCGGTCAAATCCGGTGTTAACATAGACACAGATATTTTAAAGTGGTTCCCCGAGTTGGGTACGTCCATGATCCCGCCTCGCCTATCTCCCACGAAGGGCAGATTCGGCTACTTCACCAAACTCAGATTTTGTCAAATCTTACACCTCAGAGTTGCAACTCCTACTCCTCGAAGACGACGCTCCTACAACTCGGAGAACAACCTCTCCTACAACTCGATCCACAAATCGAATCTACAAACTCGATCAACAACCGAATCTACTCTCTCGATCCACAAATGGATCTACAAATCTCGAAGAAAAATCTCCTATAATATTTAAAATAATATTACAAAATAACACATGATTACAAGTCTTAATCGGACGTTCTTGAAAGGTTAAACTTGAATCATGGAGAATTCGAAAACTTGAAATCTTTGGATCTTGAATCTTTAACCTTAGATCTTCAACCAACTTGGACATGAGTAGAATAGATCTTGAGAGAAGACATGATCCAGTCAAACAAGTCTTTGAAGAAGATGATCGATCCAAGTCGCGATCAATTGGAAGAAAGTCGCAAGTCGAGCGTATACGGTCGGGCGACGGTTTCGTTTTTGGGAAAGATTTTGAAATTCACAATAGCAATTAGGTTATGATTTTTAATTTCGAAACTCACCCTATCATATATATAGGAAGATTGGAAATAACGGCTATAAAAGAATTTCCAAAAATGAACCCTAGCAATTACTGTTCATGGCCGACGGAATCCGAACCAGAGAAAAATCGGAAAAATCGACAAGTCTTTTTCAGTGAGATTCGTCGAATATCAAATTGATACTCGCCGAATATGATGACTATAACACCCCAAAATCCCAAAAGCCCAAGATGGAGTTAAGGCAGGGCAACATAGCCTGGGACACTGGCGTGTTCCAAGGCGTATCCTGATTTGGGTTGGGGCACACGGCCAGGGACACGAGCGTGTCCTAGGTCCTGTCCTTCTCCAAATTAGGGCAGGGAGCCCCACACGAACAATGACATGGGTGTGTCAGAGGTCGTTTCCTCCTCGAGTTTGTGTGGCCTAGTGAACAAGGTTGGGCAAGTGCTTGTCTGTAGCGGTGTCGAGGTACACGGCCTGTGATACGGGAATGTCACAGGGCTGGGTCCTTCTCTGGAATTTCCCAGGAAGTGAGGCCTGGTGAACACGGTCCAGACACGGGTGTGTCTGAAGCCGTGTCAGGACACACGGCATGTCATACGGGCATGCCACATGGCCGTGTCCTATTCTGGATAAGTCGGTTCATGTACCGCTTGTATTACATGGCCGGTGACACGGGCGTATCACAGGGCATGTAAGCCCAAAAAATAGACTTTTGAGGGCGATCTGGGGCCGTTTGTTTCCTTCATCCTGGATCCTGTGGCCCAGGTTATTCCCTGTTGGGTTTAACTCAAAAGTTGACTGAAGATGTCATTCTTTACTTGGCAATCTTCTTGCTAAAGGAGAAGTGAGAAGGGAGAGAAAGGAGGAGAAGGAGGAGAAGATCTGGCTACTAGTGGAGCTCACGAGTTCTGATTTGAGATTCGAAGCCAGTTTTGTGTAAGCAAGGCCCCTGCGGTGCTTTCCAACCGGCTAGAATTTTTATGGCTCCCAAGAGATCGTCAAGGGTAACGATCTTCCTTCTTGGACGAGTGAAGTCCTCCCTTATGCATGAGCATGGGATCCTCCACCATAAGGTGGAAAGAGTAAGTGATCCCAGTTGGTTTATAGTTGCAATCCCCGATTGAGTCTGCATCTAGACCCGAAAATGTGTAGTACGGGATAAGCATGTTGTGTAAAGCCCATCCAGACAGGTTGGTCTACATTGGTGATGTAGCATCTTCTGTACCGGAGAAGACTCCGCGTATACACATGTTGTTTGTGGAGTCGATGGGTTATGCCTTGAAGGGGAGTAGAAGAACGTACTGGAATGAGGAATTCCAGGAAACTACCCTTATACTGCTTGTGCTGTGGCTACCGTGTAGCAAGTCCTTGGTGGACAGCATGGCTATTGTGAAGCCAGTCCTTGGTGAACAATATGGCTATTGTGAGCTTCGAGCTCTTAAAAGGCTTCTTGCCGAACAGGAAACCTGAAACCGACTCGCGCCTTTAGATGTAGTCTCGAGTACACTGCACTCGGTGATGGAAAGGTGACTTGAGCAACGGGGTGTGGTTGATCCGTACCTGGGTTATGTCGACTGTATAGGAGATTGTCAAGGCATTGAGATTTCATCAGTGCAATAATGAGAGTCTTAGGCCTGCGCACCATTAACACTATATGATCAATACCATTTAAACGGTGGTGTTGACCCTGGTTCGCCGGTGCACAAAGAATGTGCCCTGAGTGCACGGATCGTCGGGCCGTGTGGCTGACGGTTGTGATGGATTGATTGTGCGTTAGAGAACAATATATGATATATCTGTTGATGCATTACAATGCTTGTAGGGAAGGAATGCTACTGCCCCGAGAAAGGTGTAGGATTGTTATAAATTGGTCAGCTGAATGCTGAACGTTGCCTTGTTTGCCACCTTCTGGCTGGCTTGTCCCTGTGCAGCTGCTGCAGTGCCTAGTGGGAAATGAATGGCAGAAGTCCCTGCTGTTGTTGCTACTGCTATCCCTTTAAGTCTAAACAAAATGTGTTGTGTTTTATTCATGTGTGGTCGGCCTGTGTACCGATGTATGCAATCTATACTTTGAAAAGAGGAGCTGTAAGTCCTTAAGGCCAACCTATTTGTATTTGTTGTACATTCCTTCAAGAGGTTGTATATAACTGTGGTTTTTATATATAGTGAACATTCCTGGTTTGAGTTCAAGTTATTGTTAAAATCTTTCGCTAGCATGCTCTGAGTTAAGGTGCGATGGTGTTTTGGTATTAACCTGTGACCTCACTATCTGTTTGTGGCATATAGTGTGGGGCCCCGGCCAGACCTTCTATTATATGTTATTTAACGGGTGGAGTCGTTATATTTTTTGTATCAGCTTGTCTCGGTCTTCATCTTTCAAATTCGTGGTCGAATTCTTTTATGGGGGTGGCGAGCACGTATAAGTGCGAACCGCTTTAACACTATTGAACTCTTGAATGTCCACTAAGGAATGTAAATACACTTATTTGAGGAACCAAAGCATTCCTAAATTGTTGTTATTGCTTGCGTGAGTTCGCTAATGTGTGTCTTGTTCACCTATAGGTGACTCATAGTGGTGCTGGGCAGTCTGAGCCCCAACATTCTGATGAGAGTGCGGTACTAACTGAGGTGCCTACACCTCCTCCATCTAAGGAAACAGTTCGCTTATATGCTGAGGCACTATTTTCTATGATTCAGCCAACCGGGTAGGCACAACCGGCATTGGTGCCCGATCGTGTTGGTGTAAGACCCAAAAAGGTTGAGGCTGTGGATCCGCGAGCAGATGAGCGACAGTTGAAGCAATTCATGATCTTCTATCCACCTACGTTCATGGGTATGGGATCCCCAACACAGGCAGAGGATTTATTATCGCGAGTCAAGCGTATATTGATGGAGATCAAGACGGAGGAAAGTCAAAAGGTCATCTTGTCCACCTTCATGTTGGAATGAGAGGCGCGGTTATGGTTGGACGAGGTTGTGTTACACCATTTAGCAGGAAGGCAGTTAACACAAGTTTCGATTGAGGAGTTCTCTCGAATGTTCTTGGCAAAGCACTTACCAGCAGCACAACGTATTGCTATGGAGAACGAGTTCCAATGGTTAACGCAAGGAGAAAGTTGCGTTGATACGTACTTGCATGAATTTACATGGTTAGGACGGTATGCGGGGTCAATATTCGCGGATGAACAAAGGAAAACAAATCGGTTCTACGAAAGATTGCGGGATGAGTAGAATATCCTCCCGAATGTTGTCACCTTCGGGGATGTAAAGCCGGCCACGAAAATGGACGAGGCCGTCTTTTAGGGAGTATTCTTCCGTAGTCCCATCCTCCATTGACTTGAAAGCCGGGGTTAAAGCCGCATCCTTCTTTTGTTCCGTACGGATCCGGTCTCGTACGTTGCAAACTATACTCATCGCGGCCAAATATTCGGTATACTCTTCCGGTTGATTCTTAAAGACCAAAGTGATTTCCATCTCTTGCAGCGTCCGGATTAACTCCATCCTCATCAAGCGGGATTCCGTGCTCGCTTCCGGCGCTTTCCGGCTCAAGGCATCAGCTACGGAATTAACCTTCCCGGGGTGGTAGTTCAAGGTGAAATCATAGTCGCACAAGAACTCCAACCACCGCCGCTGTCTCAAGTTTAACTCCTTTTGGGTGTGAACGTACTTCAGATTTTTGTGATCCGAGTAGATCTCGCAGTGGACGCCGTATAAATAATGCCTCCACATCTTCAAGGCGAATACCACCGCTCCCAACTCTAGATCATGCACCGGGTAGCTGGCTTCATGCTTCTTCAACTGTCTTGAAGCATAAGCGATCACATGCCCATTCTGCATCAACACAGCTCCCATCCCTTGATACGACGCATCCGTGTAAACTTGAAATCCCTCCTTCCCAGATGGAAGAGCTAGGATGGGTGCAGTCGTCAATCTGTCTTTCAACTCTTGGAATGCAGCTTCGCACTGGGGTGTCCATTCAAACGGCACACCCTTCTTGGTCAGCGTAGTAAGGGGAAGGGCGATCTTCGAGAAGCCTTTCACGAACTTGCGATAGTACCCGGCAAGTCCAAGAAAGCTTCGTATGTCGGCCGCTGACTTCAATGGCGACCACTCCTTCACGGCCCGCACCTTGGCCGGATCTACTGCTAGCCCCGCCCCACTAATCACATGGCCCAAGAACGCGACCTCTCGAAGCCAAAACTCACATTTGCTGAACTTGGCAAACAAAGTGTGCTCCTTTAGTTCCCTCAGCACTAAAGTTAGATGTTCGGCGTGTTCTGCTTCAGTCTTGGAGTAGACTAGGATATCATCGATGAACACGATGACAAAGATGTCCAAATAAGGGCTGAACACCTTGTTCATCAAGCTCATAAAGGCGGAAGGGGCGTTTGTGAGCCCAAACGGCATCACGGTGAATTCATACAAACCATATCTCGAACTGAACGCCGTCTTCTGAATGTCATCTTCTTGTATCCTCAGCTGATAATATCCTGAACGCAGATCTAACTTGGAGAACCAATACGATCCCACCAATTGATCGAATAATTCATCAATGCGCGGTAGGGGATAGGTGTTCCGCACCGTTAACCGGTTCAACTCTCGATAATCAATACATAACCGCAAGGTGCCATCCTTCTTTTTGACGAACAAAACGGGCGCTCCCCAAGGCGACGAGCTTGGGCGAACGAACCCTGCTTCCACCAATTCCTGAAGCTGGACTCTAAACTCTGCAAGTTCCTTCGGAGCCATTCGGTATGGAGCTCGCGAGACGGGCTTGGCACCCGGAATTAGCTTGATTTGGAAGTCCACTTCCCTATGAGGGGGTAGTCCTGGCAATTTCTCGGGAAATACCTCGGGAAATTCTCGCACCACCCGCACATCCTTGACCTCTAATATCAATTTCTTCAACTCGAAGCAAATTACATAGACCTCGTCCCCTTCCATATGAGATTTCATAACTTGGATTGAAGATAATAATTTACGGGGTGCGAATTTAATACCTTGGAAGATGACTTCCGAGTCTCCATGCCTCAACATAACTTGCTTCTCCGCACAATTGATCCTGGCGTGGTGCCAGTCCAACCACTTCATGCCCAGGATGAGATCGAACTCCGGGATTCTTAACACTATAGCCGGAGTTTCAAAGAACTTTCCACCAATAAGGGTGTCGAAGTCGCAACTTGCTGACGACGTCATCTCAGAGCCGTCCGGAAGGCGCACCCTTTGAGTAATGCCCGTGAAGTGTTGCACTCCCTCCAAGTCCTTCACGAAGTCCTCCGAAATGAACGAGTGAGACGCACCCGTGTCAAATAACGTATAGGCGGGTCTCCCGCTAACCACGACAGTGCCTAGGTTCCAAAAGGGTAATCACTATTCAGAATAGCGCGTATCATTTGTATCATAAATCTAACAAGTCATATAATATTAAAACAATTTTGCACGTACCGGTGATGACTTCCTGCGGATTTCTCTCCTGAGTCATATCCAATGCGAATACATGCTCCCGTGCATGTCCTTGATTTCTCCCTGGTGGTCCTCTTCCTCGGCCACGCATGTGCCCTCGTCCCCGTGGAGCTACTGGAGGGGGAGCAATAGGGGCACCCCCGATCAGTCGCGGGCAAACTCGTCGGACATGCCCCGGTTGGTTGCACTCAAAACATATCATCTCACGTCGGCCCCCAGGTTGTTGATAATATTGCTGCTGCGGTGGTGGTGGTAAAGGTAGTGGTTGCGGAATTGGGTACTCCACCCGATAGTTCCGGTTGACCCACCGACCGCCTCTGTGGTTTCCCCTTCCTCTGCCATGATCATTCCGCCTTCTATTACTAGGGCCGACTTCAATTACACCTTCCGCAGGTCTCTTGCCACATCCCATGTGGTCCGCCTCCAGTCTCTTTGACATGTCAATGATTTCTGCCAGGCTTCCATCGGCTATAAACAAAAGGGCCTGCCTCAGGGGGTCCCTTAACCCTTTGTAGAAGCGCTTCGCATAGCCTCTATCGTCCAGATCATAGGAATCAACAAACCTAGCGAGGTGTTGGAACTCCCTCTGGTACTGCGTTACCGATTTCGATCCCTGCCTCAGCTGCAGAAATCTTTCTTCAAGTTCATCCCGAGCAGAAGAAGGAATGAAGTGATCCAGAAAAGCCTCGGTGAACTCGTTCCAACTGATGTCCGTGTACAACCGCCCTTGGAAGGTGGAGCCCATGAGGGACTTCCACCACCTTTTGGCGTGTAGCTCTAGCAGCGTCACTACCAATGTCACCGCCATGTTGTTCGGACATCTTATGCCAGCCATCAATTCCTGCACAGTATCAAGCCATTCCTCGGTGCGCACCGGCGATTCTGTCCCAAGATAGGCAGGAGGGGACAGGGCACGGAAGGTGCTCACCCAGTTGGAGCCTGGCGCCTGTTGTTGCACCGGAGCTTGCTGGGCTTTAAATGCATCCAATATGGCTGACAGCGTTTGTCCCAGTTCCGACTGCTGGAATTGTGAAGGGACGGAAGGGTAGGAGTGCCCCCAACCGGCTCCACCTGCGCTGGGACCTATACACAAGGTACAAACTAGGGTCAGGTTGGCTAAAACTAATGTCAAAGTTGGACAACTTAGTGTGAATTACATATGGGCACACCACTGCTTCCGCTAAGTCGGTTTGTCCCCAAACCGACTAATCGAACGGGAGTGGCCCATTGTTACCTGACTGCTGTAGGTGAAGATCGGCTTAGTCTGATACCATTTGTAAGACCCCCCCTCCCGGAACACAACACACGGCACGAGGGGAGTCTTATGCCCGAAATAGCCGCCTTGCGGTAGCACTAACACACGGGTTAGCCTTTACCACAAGACGCCTATTCCGCCGGCTACAATCCATATCACAACAATTATGCCAACCCAACCATAACAGAAAAGTAAAGCTAAAAGCAGTTCAGTTCACAGCTAAGTTAAAGTCCAAAAATAGCGGAAGATAACAAGCACAACAGGCTTGTACAAGTAAACAAGAGTCTAGAAATGTTTTGCCAAACGGCTACATGAAAACACTCACTACTGTCACTGACGGTGCCGAAGGCACCACCACCTCAGGTCCTATCATCCGGGCCTGGCTGTCCTGCTGCGTAGTCCGTTGCCGCTCTACCTGCGGGGTTTCCTCCTAAAAAGGAAGACGTAGCAACCGTTAGTCATAAGACTAAGTGGCTTCACATCCGCTCCCCCGGCGACTCCTCGGCACCGGGCGGAGAAAGGAATACAGGTACAATATATATACATAAGCAAGTAAACAAGCATGTGACAGTAAATATGGTGAAGTATAAACTACGCTACACAACTAGCAGTTCTACAAATATCCATGTAAATGACAGCAGGTATAATTAATCAGAATAGTAACTTAACTTATAAGAGTGCCCATACAAACTTATAAGTTAAGGATCGGCTTAATCGTAAAGTAACTCATCGTATAAGAGTGCCCATACAAACTTATACGATGAGGATCTTGTGTATGCAATGAATGACATGAAATGAATGTTATGCTATGACCGAACCATGCGCACGCACATGCAACTTGCTATGTCGACACAGACTAGAAGTTCCCACTTTTCGAGCAGGTAGCTAACCTCTCAGGCGTCGTCCGTCGTGGCCAGACGGCGACAGTGGAGCGGGCGTCTCCACTACTAGGTGGTATCACACTACCTATCCTAGGCCCCCGTACGCCTCAACGCTAAGAACACAGCAGCGGAGCTCACATGCGTACTACGGCTCAGAAGGGGTCTTGGGTAAATGTGCACCAAGATCACAGCCCAACCTGGCCTTGATTTCGAACCGGATGGAACCTCGGAAACGCACGAGGTGCAAGCCCAACCGTTCTCATGGCACGGAGGAGATCTCGGGTTATGGACACCAAGTATCTAACCCTACCGCCCAAGGTCTACTCATTGGCTCCCATCGGTGTGACGACTGGCGAACCCGTAGACCTGCCACAATCATTATCTCAACACTGCGACACGATGAATCGTCGCACATCACATGCCCCAAAACAACTCACTCGATGCTACCCGTAGGGAGACTTCAACTCTAAGCATCGGTTGTTAATAAACCCCTTGGGCTCGGATTACAGTTACAAAATACTCTTCACATAGTGTTCATCATGTTCACGCCCACCTATTCAATGATTTCACCTCAACACTACGTACATTAGATATGTTCAACGCCAATTTGTATAAATATATCCTTTACCAATAGCAACTCCTAATATCTAGCCTTCCCATCCAATCCATTTCTCTACCATTGCATGGTTATCCCTTATTACACAACCAAATGAGTAACCATACTAAATTATAGTAACAACGACATTATAGTTATATGGGAGCAAGATATGACATGAGCAAATCACAATCATTGCAAGAGTGCTAACATTATAATTTAACAAGTGCATTAACATAGGATAGTACAATACTAAAACTGGGATTCCCGGAGCTACAGGAATCCGATCACAATGCACAACCCCTCATTGGAAAGGTATTCGCGAGGGCTACGACTTTCGTGTTGAGTCGATCGCCCAGATCTGGTCGCAACATACCAGAAATTCAACTCGAATACGTACAGGAAACAGTTTCCTGTACAGGAATTTTCCCGAACGCAGCGGACTCGAACCAGCTTTCCCGTGGCTACATGTATCGCATGGAAACGAGCAACCCCTCGTTGGAAAGGTAATTTCAAGGGCTACGACTTTCGTGTTGAGTCGATCACCAGATCTGGTCGCAACATACCAGAAATTCAACTCGAATACGTACAGGAAACAGTTTCCTGTACAGGAATTTTCCCGAACGCAGCGGACTCGAACCAGCTTTCCCGTGGCTACAGGTATCGCATGGAAACGAGCAACCCCTCGTTGGAAAGGTAATTTCAAGGGCTACGACTTTCGTGTTGAGTCGATCACCCAGATCTGGCCAGAACACCTCCGAAATTGGCCACGAAGGTCGCCGCGTGCAGAAATCAGATTTCTGCACGCATCTTAAGGCGAGATGAACGGCATCCGTTCATCTTCTTCCTTGCAACGACCTCGCATAAACTTCTCCAGAAATCACACCCAACCTTATTTCTCCTTTCAAAGCCAAACCCCCAACGAAAACCCCTCTCATCTCCACTTTGAAGGATGAGAAGGTTGAGGGAGACTAAGCCTAAAACCTAGGCATGGCTTATCCTAAGAACTCTCCTCCTCACCATCAAGACTCTATGGAGTCGATGTCTCTCCTATAATAACTATAGATCTAGCACCAAGGGAGAGGGGAGGAAGCTCACCTCAAGTCCAGCGGTACCACCATGGCCGGCCATGAGCCTCGCACTCCTTCGCGGCGGCATTGTTTTTCCCTTGACGGTGGCGGCGTTTTGATTCCTCCAAGGATGGCTCCGGCAAGCTCTTCCTCCTCCTCCAGCCAAGAACCCTCTCAGGAATTTCGGGGCAGAAGAAAGGAGATGAAATGCTAGGGTTTCCCAACTTTTTCCTTTTTATACATCGCAGACACGGGTAGGCACACGGCCGTGTTCCTACCCGTGTTCAGGTGACACGGCCGTGTGGCATGCCGTGTCTAGGGCCGTGTTCCTCCCAGAACCACTTTCTGCCGGGTCAGGGTTGCGGCACACGGGTAGAGACACGGCCGTGTCCCGACCCGTGTCCTTGGCACACGGCTAGGGACACGCCCGTGTCCCAACCCGTGTCCTTGGCACACGGCTAGGGACACGCCCGTGTCCCAATGCCCGTGTACCTCTCTGACTGGTAAACCTATTTTTATGAGGCACACGGGTATGGACACGGCCGTGTCCATACCCGTGTCAGCCAAAAATGCTGTTTTGCCTTGTTTTCCTCATTTCCCGCACGTCCGCACCTGTTCACCCACATCCCCCATTGGGCTCACCACAGCCCCCTTGACTCAAATACGCAATCAAGGGGCCTAGCGCGAATTGGGACGTTACAAATCCTATAAACAAAATAAAAGATTTCGTCCCCGAAATCAGGGTAAGGCTATGGGAGTGAAACACATAAAAAGGGAACTATGCTTTCAAATAAAATTTTTACCTGGAGTAAATAATTCCGGGTAGCGCTCTTGCATCAAATCCCTTGGCTCCCATGTGCACTCTTCCTTCCCGTGATTAGACCATAGCACTTTCACCAAGGGAACACTTTTGCGGCGCAAGGTCCTTGTCTCGTTATCAACGATCCGCACCGGCTCCAGTCGCACAGACCTATCAGACGCCACGACACCATCCGCTGTGGGGATATAATGTTCAGGTCGCAACAAAGCCTTCCGAAGCGACGATACATGGAACACGTCGTGAAGGTTCTCCAGCTCCGGTGGTAACTCCAATCGATAGGCCAGAGGGCCAATCCTTTCCACTACAACATAGGGCCCAACATACCTTGGGCTGAGCTTCTTGACTCCACGTACTCGTGACACTCCGTGCATCGGTCGAATCTTCAGGAACACCTTATCACCCACTTGAAACTCTACCATACGGTGCCTTGCGTTGTAATATTTCGCCTGTCGGCTTTGAGCCTCTAGCATTCGATTCCGGATCAACCTAACCACCGCGTCCGTGTCATCAATATACTCATTTCCCAATGTCTTCGGATCTTCGTCTTGCACCCAGGACAAGGGTGTTCTACACCTCCTTCCATACAAAGCTTCATGAGGTGCCATTCCAATACTAGCTTGATGACTGTTATTATAAGAGAACTCCACGAGAGGTAAGAGCCTCTCCCATGGTTCTCCTTTATCTAGCACACACAACCTCAATAGGTACTCCAATGTTCGGATGGTTCGTTCAGATTGCCCGTCCGTTTGTGGGTGAAAGGCTGTGCTAAAGGCGAGGCGCGAGCCCAAATAAGCATGTACAGCCCTCCATTCTCTTGAAGTAAACCGACCATCCCGGTCGGAGACGATCGTCTTTGGCACACCATGGTACCGCACAAATTGTTCCACAAAGAGACGCACTAAGACGCCCACTTGCGCCTCCTTCTTCATTGGGATAAATCGGGCTACCTTGGTAAACGGTCAACTATCACCCACACAGAATCATTCCCCGAGCGCGAGCGAGGTAACCCGTGGACGAAGTCCATGGAGATGTCCTCAAATTTCCATTCGGGGATGGGCAACGACTGTAGCATTCCACCGGGGCTTCGGCACTCTGCCTTCACCATTTGGCAGGCCACACAATGAGTAACAAAGTACTTGACATCCCTCTTCATGCCCGGCCAACACATCGTCTTTCTCAAATCGGTGTACATCTTCGCGATCCCCGGGTGCACCGAGTACTTGGAGCAATGGGCCTCCTTTAGAATATCCTCCCGAATGTTGTCACCTTCGGGGATGTAAAGCCGGCCACGAAAATGGACGAGGCCGTCTTTTAGGGAGTATTCTTCCGTAGTCCCATCCTCCATTGACTTGAAAGCCGGGGTTAAAGCCGCATCCTTCTTTTGTTCCGTACGGATCCGGTCTCGTATGTTGCAAACTATACTCATCGCGGCCAAATATTCGGTATACTCTTCGGTTGATTCTTAAAGACCAAAGTGATTTCCATCTCTTGCAGCGTCCGGATTAACTCCATCCTCATCAAGCGGGATTCCGTGCTCGCTTCGGCGCTTTCCGGCTCAAGGCATCAGCTACGGAATTAACCTTCCCGGGGTGGTAGTTCAAGGTGAAATCATAGTCGCACAAGAACTCCAACCACCGCCGCTGTCTCAAGTTTAACTCCTTTTGGGTGTGAACGTACTTCAGATTTTTGTGATCCGAGTAGATCTCGCAGTGGACGCCGTATAAATAATGCCTCCACATCTTCAAGGCGAATACCACCGCTCCCAACTCTAGATCATGCACCGGGTAGCTGGCTTCATGCTTCTTCAACTGTCTTGAAGCATAAGCGATCACATGCCATTCTGCATCAACACAGCTCCCATCCCTTGATACGACGCATCCGTGTAAACTTGAAATCCCTCCTTCCCAGATGGAAGAGCTAGGATGGGTGCAGTCGTCAATCTGTCTTTCAACTCTTGGAATGCAGCTTCGCACTGGGGTGTCCATTCAAACGGCACACCCTTCTTGGTCAGCGTAGTAAGGGGAAGGGCGATCTTCGAGAAGCCTTTCACGAACTTGCGATAGTATCCGGCAAGTCCAAGAAAGCTTCGTATGTCGGCCGCTGACTTCAATAGCGACCACTCCTTCACGGCCCGCACCTTGGCCGGATCTACTGCTAGCCCCGCCCCACTAATCACATGGCCCAAGAACGCGACCTCTCGAAGCCAAAACTCACATTTGCTGAACTTGGCAAACAAAGTGTGCTCCTTTAGTTTCCTCAGCACTAAAGTTAGATGTTCGGCGTGTTCTGCTTCAGTCTTGGAGTAGACTAGGATATCATCGATGAACACGATGACAAAGATGTCCAAATAAGGGCTGAACACCTTGTTCATCAAGCTCATAAAGGCGGAAGGGGCGTTTGTGAGCCCAAACGGCATCACGGTGAATTCATACAAACCATATCTCGAACTGAACGCCGTCTTCTGAATGTCATCTTCTTGTATCCTCAGCTGATAATATCCTGAACGCAGATCTAACTTGGAGAACCAATACGATCCCACCAATTGATCGAATAATTCATCAATGCGCGGTAGGGGATAGGTGTTCCGCACCGTTAACCGGTTCAACTCTCGATAATCAATACATAACCGCAAGGTGCCATCCTTCTTTTTGACGAACAAAACGGGCGCTCCCCAAGGCGACGAGCTTGGGCGAATGAACCCTGCTTCCACCAATTCCTGAAGCTGGACTCTAAACTCTGCAAGTTCCTTCGGAGCCATTCGGTATGGAGCTCGCGAGACGGGCTTGGCACCCGGAATTAGCTTGATTTGGAAGTCCACTTCCCTATGGGGGGTAGTCCTGGCAATTTCTCGGGAAATACCTCGGGAAATTCTCGCACCACCGCACATCCTTGACCTCTAATATCAATTTCTTCAACTCGAAGCAAATTACATAGACCTCGTCCCCTTCCATATGAGATTTCATAACTTGGATTGAAGATAATAATTTACGGGGTGCGAATTTAATACCTTGGAAGATGACTTCCGAGTCTCCATGCCTCAACATAACTTGCTTCTCCGCACAATTGATCCTGGCGTGGTGCCAGTCCAACCACTTCATGCCCAGGATGAGATCGAACTCCGGGATTCTTAACACTGTAGCCGGAGTTTCAAAGAACTTTCCTCCAATAAGGGTGTCGAAGTCGCAACTTGCTGACGACGTCATCTTAGAGCCGTCCGGAAGGCGCACCCTTTGAGTAATGCCCGTGAAGTGTTGCACTCCCTCCAAGTCCTTCACGAAGTCCTCCGAAATGAACGAGTGATACGCACCCGTGTCAAATAACGTATAGGCGGGTCTCCGCTAACCACGACAGTGCCTAGGTTCCAAAAGGGTAATCACTATTCAGAATAGCGCGTATCATTTGTATCATAAATCTAACAAGTCATATAATATTAAAACAATTTTGCACGTACCGGTGATGACTTCCTGCGGATTTCTCTCCTGAGTCATATCCAATGCGAATACATGCTCCCGTGCATGTCCTTGATTTCTCCCTGGTGGTCCTCTTCCTCGGCCACGCATGTGCCCTCGTCCCCGTGGAGTTACTGGAGGGGGAGCAATAGGGGCACCCCCGATCAGTCGCGGGCAAACTCGTCGGACATGCCCCGGTTGGTTGCACTCAAAACATATCATCTCACGTCGGCCCCCAGGTTGTTGATAATATTGCTGCTGCGGTGGTGGTGGTAAAGGTAGTGGTTGCGGAATTGGGTACTCCACCCGATAGTTCCGGTTGACCCACCGACCGCCTCTGTGGTTTCCCCTTCCTCTGCCATGATCATTCCGCCTTCTATTACTAGGGCCGACTTCAATTACACCTTCCGCAGGTCTCTTGCCACATCCCATGTGGTCCGCCTCCAGTCTCTTTGCCATGTCAATGATTTCTGCCAGGCTTCCATCGGCTATAAACAAAAGGGCCTGCCTCAGGGGGTCCCTTAACCCTTTGTAGAAGCGCTTCGCATAGCCTCTATCGTCCAGATCATAGGAATCAGCAAACCTAGCGAGGTGTTGGAACTCCCTCTGGTACTCCGTTACCGATTTCGATCCCTGCCTCAGCTGCAGAAATCTTTCTTCAAGTTCATCCCGAGCAGAAGAAGGAATGAAGTGATCCAGAAAAGTCTCGGTGAACTCGTTCCAACTGATGTCCGTGTACAACCGCCCTTGGAAGGTGGAGCCCATGAGGGACTTCCACCACCTTTTGGCGTGTAGCTCTAGCAGCGTCACTACCAATGTCACCTCCATGTTGTTCGGACATCTTATGCCAGCCATCAATTCCTGCACGGTATCAAGCCATTCCTCGATGCGCACCGGCGATTCTGTCCCAAGATAGGCAGGAGGGGACAGGGCACGGAAGGTGCTCACCCAGTTGGAGCCTGGCGCCTGTTGTTGCACCGGAGCTTGCTGGGCTTTAAATGCATCCAATATGGCTGACAGCGTTTGTCCCAGTTCCGACTGCTGGAATTGTGAAGGGACGGAAGGGGTAGGAGTGCCCCCAACCGGCTCCACCTGCGCTGGGACCTATACGCAAGGTACAAACTAGGGTCAGGTTGGCTAAAAACTAATGTCAAAGTTGGACAACTTAGTGTGAATTACATATGGGCACACCACTGCTTCCGCTAAGTCGGTTTGTCCCCAAACCGACTAATCGAACGGGAGTGGCCCATTGTTACCTGACTGCTGTAGGTGAAGATCGGCTTAGTCTGATACCATTTGTAAGACCCCCCTCCCGGAACACAACACACGGCACGAGGGGAGTCTTATGCCCGAAATAGCCGCCTTGCGGTAGCACTAACACACGGGTTAGCCTTTACCACAAGACGCCTATTCCGCCGGCTACAATCCATATCACAACAATTATGCCAACCCAACCATAATAGAAAAGTAAAGCTAAAAGCAGTTCAGTTCACAGCTAAGTTAAAGTCCAAAAATAGCGGAAGATAACAAGCACAACAGGCTTGTACAAGTAAACAAGAGTCTAGAAATGTTTTGCCAAACGGCTACATGAAAACACTCACTACTGTCACTGACGGTGCCGAAGGCACCACCACCTCAGGTCCTATCATCCGGGCCTGGCTGTCCTGCTGCGTAGTCCGTTGCCGCTCTACCTGCGGGGTTTCCTCCTAAAAGGAAGACGTAGCAACCGTTAGTCATAAGACTAAGTGGCTTCACATCCGCTCCCCCGGCGACTCCTCGGCACGGGCGGAGAAAGGAATACAGGTACAATATATATACATAAGCAAGTAAACAAGCAGGTGACAGTAAATATGGTGAAGTATAAAACTACGCTACACAACTAGCAGTTCTACAAATATCCATGTAAATGACAGCAGGTATAATTAATCAGAATAGTAACTTAACTTATAAGAGTGCCCATACAAACTTATAAGTTAAGGATCGGCTTAATCGTAAAGTAACTCATCGTATAAGAGTGCCCATACAAACTTATACGATGAGGATCTTGTGTATGCAATGAAATGACATGAAATGAATGTTATGCTATGACCGAACCATGCGCACGCACATGCAACTTGCTATGTCGACACAGACTAGAAGTTCCCACTTTTAGAGCAGGTAGCTAACCTCTCAGGCGTCGTCCGTCGTGGCCAGACGGCGACAGTGGAGCGGGCGTCTCCACTACTAGGTGGTATCACACTACCTATCCTAGGCCCCCGTACGCCTCAATGCTAAGAACACAGCAGCGGAGCTCACATGCGTTCTACGGCTCAGAAGGGGTCCTGGGTAAATGTGCACCAAGATCACAGCCCAACCTGGCCTTGATTTCGAACCGGATGGAACCTCGGAAACGCACGAGGTGCAAGCCCAACCGTTCTCATGGCACGGAGGAGATCTCGGGTTATGGACACCAAGTATCTAACCCTACCGCCCAAGGTCTACTCATTGGCTCCCATCGGTTGTGACGACTGGCGAACCCATAGACCTGCCACAATCATTATCTCAACACCGCGACACGATGAATCGTCGCACATCACATGCCCCAAAACAACTCACTCGATGCTACCCGTAGGGAGACTTCAACTCTAAGCATCGGTTGTTAATAAACCCCTTGGGCTCGGATTACAGTTACAAAATACTCTTCACATAGTGTTCATCATGTTCACACCCACCTATTTAATGATTTCACCTCAACACTACGTACATTAGATATCTTCAACGCCAATTTGTATAAATATATCCTTTACCAATAGCAACTCCTAATATCTAGCCTTCTCATCCAATCCATTTCTCTACCATTGCATGGTTATCCCTTATTACACAACCAAATGAGTAACCATACTAAATTATAGTAACAACGACATTATAGTTATATGGGAGCAAGATATGACATGAGCAAATCACAATCATTGCAAGAGTGCTAACATTATAATTTAACAAGTGCATTAACATAGGATAGTCCAATACTAAAACTGGGATTTCCGGAGCTACAGGAATTCGATCACAATGCACAACCCCTCGTTGGAAAGGTATTCGCGAGGGCTACGACTTTCGTGTTGAGTCGATCGCCCAGATCTGGTCGCAACATACCAGAAATTCAACTCGAATACGTACAGGAAACAGTTTCCTGTACAGGAATTTTCCCGAACGCAGCGGACTCTCCCGTGGCTACAGGTATTGCATGGAAACGAGCAACCCCTCGTTGGAAAGGTAATTTCAAGGGCTACGACTTTCGTGTTGAGTCAATCACCCAGATCTGGTCACAACATACCAGAAATTCAACTCGAATACGTACAGGAAACAGTTTCCTGTACAGGAATTTTCCCGAACGCAGCGGACTCGAACCAGCTTTCCCATGGCTACAGGTATCGCATGGAAACGAGCAACCCTCGTTGGAAAGGTAATTTCAAGGGCTACGACTTTCTTGTTGAGTCGATCACCCAGATCTGGCCAGAACACCTCCGAAATTGGCCACGAAGGTCGCCGCGTGCAGAAATCAGATTTCTGCACGCATCTTAAGGCGAGATGAACGGCATCCGTTCATCTTCTTCCTTGCAACGACCTCGCATAAACTTCTCCAGAAATCACACCCAACCTTATTTCTCCTTCAAAGCCAAACCCCCAACGAAAACCCCTCTCATCTCCACTTTGAAGGATGAGAAGGTTGAGGGAGACTAAGCCTAAAACCTAGGCATGGCTTATCCTAAGAACTCTCCTCCTCACCATCAAGACTCTATGGAGTCGATGTCTCTCCTATAATAACTATAGATCTAGCACCAAGGGAGAGGGGAGGAAGCTCACCTCAAGTCCAGCGGTACCACCATGGCCGGCCATGAGCCTCGCACTCCTTCGCGGCGGCATTGTTTTTCCCTTGACGGTGGCGGCATTTTGATTCCTCCAAGGATGGCTCCGGCAAGCTCTTCCTCCTCCTCCAGCCAAGAACCCTCTCAGGAATTTCGGGGCAGAAGAAAGGAGATGAAATGCTAGGGTTTCCCAACTTTTTCCTTTTTATACATCGCAGACACGGGTAGGCACACGGCCGTGTTCCTACCCGTGTTCAGGTGACACGGCCGTGTGGCATGCCGTGTCTAGGGCCTTGTTCCTCCCAGAACCACTTTCTGCCGGGTCAGGGTTGCGGCACACGGGTAGAGACACGGCCGTGTCCCGACCTGTGTCCTTGGCACACGGCTAGGGACACGCCCGTGTCCCAACCCGTGTCCTTGGCACACGGCTAGGGACACGCCCGTGTCCCAATGCCCGTGTACCTCTCTGACTGGTAAACCTATTTTTATGAGGCACACGGGTATGGACACGGCCGTGTCCATACCCGTGTCAGCCAAAAATGCTGTTTTGCCTTGTTTTCCTCATTTCCCGCACGTCCGCACCTGTTCACCCACATCCCCCATTGGGCTCACCACAACCCCCTTGACTCAAATACGCAATCAAGGGGCCTAGCGCGAATTGGGACGTTACACATGATTTCACCTCAGTTACACATGTTATAAGTTTATTTACCTGCCTTTGACTTCTCTTTTGCAAATATTAGAATGTATTCGCGATTTCTCTTCAGATACTCACATTATAGGTTAATTTACCTACTTTTGACATCTCTTGTGCAGAGATTTCTGGGTGTTTGTGATTTCAACTCAGGTACTTGCGTTATATATTTATTTACCTAATATTGACTTCTATTTTACGGAGATTACTAGTTGTTTGCGAGTTTTCTTTAGATACTCGGGTTAAATTTTAATTTTACCTACTTTTGACTTCTCTTTTGCAGAGATTTGCAGGTAATCACGAGTTCACCTCAAATACTCGTGTAATATGTTTATTTACATGTTTTGGAAATTTCTTTTGCAGAGATTACCAGGTGTTCACGAGTTCTCTTCAGATACTCGTGTTATATGTTAATTTACCTACTTTGAACTTCTCTTTTACAGAGATTTGAAGGTGTTCACGAGTTAACCTTAAGTTCATGCGTTATTTGTTTATTTAATTGCTTTTCACTACTTTTTTTGCAGAGCAGGGGTTTGCAAGTTGTCTTCAGGTAGTCGCGTTATATGTTAATTTACTTACTTTTGAATTCTCTTTTATAGAGAATGCCAGGTGTTTACTATATCTCTTCAGCTAATCGCATTATATATTAATTTACCTATTTTGACTTCTCTTTTTCAGAGATATGTAGGTGTTCGTAAGTTAACCTCAGGTAGTCGTATTATATTTTTATTTTTCTGCTTTTGACTTCTCTTTTGCAGATATTAGCAGGTGTTTGCGAGTTCTCTTCAGATAATTGCGTTATATTTTTAATTTACCGGCTTTTGACTTGTCTTTTGTAGAGATTTACAAGTGTTCGTGAGTTCACCTCAAGTACTCATGTTTTGTGTTTATTTACCTGTGATTCTCTTCTCTTTTGCGGATATTAATAGCTTTTTATGAGTTCATTTCAGGTACTCGTGTTATATTTGAAGTTTACCTGCTTTTGACTTGTTTTTGTAGAGATTTACAGGTGTTTGCGAGTTCAACTCATGTACTCTTATTATATGTTTATTTACATATATTTTCTTCTCTTTTTCAGAGATTAGCAGGTGTTCATGACTTCTCAACTGGTACTCGCGTTATATGTTAATTTATGTTCTTTTAACTTCTCTTTTGTATAGGATAGCATGTGTTTATGAGATCCCTTCAGGTACTCGTGTTATATGTTAATTTACTTGTTTTTGAATTCTCTTCTGTAGAGATTTGCAGGTGTTCGCAAGTTCACCTCGGGTACTTGCATTATATATTTATTTACCTTCTGTTCACTTCTCTTTTTAAGAGATTATCAGGGGTTGATGAGTCTGATATTTATTGGGTTTTTCGGACTCATCAGGGCTTGTTTTCTCACTTTTGCTCTGCATTTCAACCGGATTTCGGTTATATTTGCATCTTTTGGTCATTGACCATTTCGTGCACTGTTTTGGCCCAATGGTGTGCAATTGCGCATTTTATTTTCGTGGGTAAGCACATGGTTCTCCTCGTGGTTCTTTCCTATTGGTTTGATTGCTGTGCAAGTAGTCGGGACATCCCGGATTCATTTTCTAGTTTCTGTGCAAAATGCACGGTCGTGCATTGTTCTTCTCGCACGGTCTCTTCCAATCATGCATTTTACGCAGCAATTCTGTGGACCTCTGTGGCTACCTATGCGATTTGTTCATGCACGGTTTCTACCAAACTGTGCGAGAAGGAAACATACAGTTTTCTTGTAGCTTCCCTGCCTGTTCCATTCTGTGGTTGATCGTGCGATTTGTTCACGCACAGGCGGCAGCGCCCGTACGCGAGTTAAACGCACGGTTCAACCTGCTTGCCTGCAATTTCTGCATTCTGTAGTTACCCGTGTGATTTCCTTCATGCACGGGCGGACTTGCCCGTGCATGAGTAAACTGTATGGGTCAACATATCTCCTTCCTTGGGCCTATTCTGAAAGTTAATATCGTACGGTTCACGCACGGTCGTGCGCCAGGACATGCGTGACCAATTTTGTGATATTTTTCTATTTAAGCACAGATTTCCTGCCATTTTCAGACAGCTTCATCTAAAGCCGTTCCTGTTGGAACACCCTATTACTAATTTGGGCAAGGATCACTATATTTCTCTTAGGAAACCGGGTTGACCTAGTTGTATAGTGTAAAGGTCAACATTAGAATGAGTCTAGGGCTTAGAACTTAGGTTTGGAGCTGCCCCCAAGGACCATTCAAGCTCAGGATTTCAAGCTAAGTAAAGAGATAAAAATAGTCGAACGACGGTCGACTATCGTCGAGCTCAGGTCGACGATCGTCGAGCTTAGGTCGACTACTTATGTCCTCAGCCTTCTGCTTGTTGCTGGCTTCGGTCGACTATCATCGAGCTTCAGTCTGACGATCGTCGAGCTTTGGTCGACGATCTCTGGCTGTGCTTGGGTCGACTATTTCTAGGAAAGTTTAGGTCGACGATCTCTGTTTGCTTCAGGTCGACGTTTTCTGTTGAAGTCTAGGTCAACGATCTCTGTCTTAATCAGATCGACTATTTTTGCCAGACCAAGAACTTCGATAGTCGATCTCAGATCGAAGCTTTCTGTCTACTACTTATCTTCAATATCTCTGAGCTCAGGTCGACGATCTTCGAGCTCAGATCGACGTTTTCTGTCAGAATGATCTATTCCTTCTCTGAGCTCTGGTCGACGATCGTGGAGCTCAGATCGACGTTTATTTTGAGAGATCGACGTTCTTAAGGATTCAAATGCTGCCGGTCTTTGGAATGTTTTTTTCTCAGCATTTAATTTCAAGAAGATTTGCCAGCCGTTTTCATTTATTCTGGAACAAGTTTCAAGGAATTATTCAGGAATGTTTCATTGGACTTTCCTCTAGAAGATAAATCCTTTATGGAAGGCATTTAATGTCTGATAACGGCTATCTTGGAAGAATTATATTCAGAGAATAAGATCGTCTTCTCAACTACTACTCTCCAAGAGAATTAATCCAGAGTTAATATACGATAGAATCAAGAGACACACACTATTACAGAAGAACAAGAAGAATTAAGCTGTGAAAGATAACCATCCTCTTGCTTACAGAAAAGTAATCAAAGCCTCATCTCAAAGAACTCCAGACACCTCATCTTTCAGCCTCTTTGCTGAAATAATTCTTTGCTGGAGATCTAAAGATCTGAAGACCTATCACCCTAGAGCAAAGCTTCCATTCCTGATTCATTCAACATCTCAGGGGGAGCCTTGACAACAAAAGATCCACTAGTCTTCTCTCATTTGATTTGAGAATAGAGAAGACAACCTCACCTCTTTACCTTTTTCTTTTTCCTGCTGTAAAGGGTTCTTGAACTCCCTTCAAAAGTTCTGTCTGGTTCTGAGAGCCTTGTCAAAACTCAGTGGTGGCAAGACACCTTATCAAAAAATCCAGTTTTGGTTTTTGAGCACCTTATCAAAAGCTCATTGGTGTCAGGACACCTGATCAACTCATCCTGAGTGGATTCCTACCAAGGGTGGTAGAAGAGTGGATGTACCCAGGTTTTTGGGGAACCACTATATTTCCTTGTGTCTTCTAGTTTGTTTGTGTGATTTGTCTGCTGTGTGCTGTGCTCTTTACTTCTTGGTTTTTAACTTCTTACTAGCACTCTACACTATATCATAAATTGAATTTTATATGTGCTGTTTATTTCAACTGTGAAAAATTATTTTAAAATACTCTATTCACCCCCCCTCTAGAGTTGAGATAGATCTTACCCTCACTTTCAATTGGTATCAGAGGGAGGTTGGTTGCTCATACAGGCTAACACCTGAACCAAAAGATCCTTGATAAGATCAATCTCTTAAGAGGATTATTTTCTATACATCTATCTATTTATTTAAATACATGGCATAGAACAAGGATTATGCAAGCACCAGACCTCCAGTGTGCAACCTTTCCAAGTTTGCACTCTAGAAGGCAAGGATTAGATTATACATGAATTCTATTGATGAAGATATTTTCAATTCTGTCTTGACAATTTGTCCAAGTCCACCAGTAAGCTCAAGCACAAATGCTGTTCCACCTCCCTCAGGAACAGATGCAGACATAAAGAAATGGAAAACTGCAGATGCAAAGGCCATGAACATCTTAGCTCAGACAATGTCTGATGAGATATTTCAGAAAGTAGCTGACTGCAACTCAGCCAAAGGAATTTGGGACAAGCTCTCTGAAATTGTCTCAGGGTCTGCTGATGAAAGGAAAGATAGAAGATCTCATCTGATAAGCCAATATGAGAACTTCAAAAAGGGAGAAGCTGAATCAGTGGCTGACATGTACAATAGACTAAGTCTAATTGTCAATGAGTTAAAAACCCTGGACAAAGAAATCTCACTGACTGAGCTGAATGACAAAATCCTGATGTGCTTCCCCAGCACTTGGGATTCAAGAATCTGGCCAATCAAAGATGCCAGAAGTCTAAATGAGAATACCACTGAAGCTCTCCTGGGCAAGCTCAAATCCTATGAGCTGCTCATTAAAAATAGAGAAGAAGAACAAAAGGCTACTTCTCCAGCCACAAGGAAAGAAAAGACCATAGCCTTCAAAGCTGCAGAAGAGGAGCCTGAAGATAAAGCTACAGGAAATGATGAGCTCATAAGTCTACTGGCCAAAAGATTCTACAAGATGGCCAGAAAAGACTTCAGAAAGAGACCATACAAGGGTCATGATAAACCAAGGTATGATAAATCAAATAACAATAAAGAAATTATATGCTTTGGTTGCAGGAAACCAGGCCACATTGTGCCTGACTGTCCAGAAAACAAGAATAAGGACAAGAAGGAAAGAAGAGAAAGAAGAAAAGAAAAGGATTACAAGAAGAACAGCTCAGACAAAGCCTCCTCCAGCAAGAACAAACACAAACATACAAGGAAGGGCTTTGTTGCTGAGACATGGAGTGAGACTGAAGAGGAATCTGAAGCCTCATCCAGTTCCAGTGATGATGAGGATGATGCAGATGAAAAAGAATTTTGCATGATGGCTATCAATGCCTTACAGTAAAACTCTGATGAAGAATCAGAATCAGATTCAGAAACTCAACCAGATGAAGATCTGGTAATCAACTCTTTTGATTTTAATTCTGAGGACTTCAAAGATGAATTTAAGACACTGTGCCTAGATTTATTAAAATCTGAGAAGGAGATAATCTCTCTCAGGAATCAATTATCTGAGCATAGTGTCCTAAACTCAAAGAACCTCAAACTCTCTGAGGAGTTAGAATGCTGTAGGGAGGAGATAGCTTCACTGAAAAGTGAACTATCAAAGGCCAAAAAGTTTGAAGAATCCCTAAATGGGAGAAGTGTCAGACTGATGGACATCACAAGCACAGTGAACTCTAGATTTAATAGCACACTGGGCTTGGGTGCCTCATCCAGCCAACCTATAATATTATCAACTCCAATCAAATTTGTCTCTGACAAAGGAAAGGGAGTAATAGAGGTAGCTAGGAAGAATGCAGATCTGTCAGAGAAAAATTCAGTTCAACAGATGGCGTCGAGCAAAGCTCGACGATCGTCGAACAGAGCTCGACGATCTAACCACAGATCGTCGACCTCAGCTCGACGATATCCAAACTCTGAACTTCAGTATAACCGATCTTCGAATAGAGATCGACGATCTGACCCAAGATCGTCGACCTCAGTTCGACGATCGTCGAATAGAAATCAGGACTATGAACATTCCTTCAATGGCACATCTAGATTCAATCCTAGAAGTCCCACATCCCAAGGCTTTAATCCCTATACTGAATGGATAGTACCTCCTAGGAGATACCATCCTGAAGGTTATAAGGATCAACATGGGATGTCTTTTATTTCAGAATTCAAGGGATATCAACCTAGGCCCAAGGTTAACTGGGTCAAAAACAAATAAGCTGTTTCTTGTGCATGTGAAGACCTATCCAGCATCAAACCATTAATGGTATCTGGATAGTGGGTGCTCAAAGCACATGATAGGGGACAAGGACAACTTCACTTCCTTCAAAGCCAAGCTTGGACCCAAAGTAATTTTTGGAGACTCAAGCTTTGGAACTACAAATGGATATGGTGCAGTCCAAATTGGCTCAGTCACTTTCAAGAAGGTGGCATATGTTGAAGGACTCAAGCACAACTTGATAAGTATCAGTCAACTGTGTGATGAAGGATATCAAGTGACATTCAACAAAGCCATATGCAAGGTCAAGTCAGAGGACAACACAACTGTGTTGACAGGTAACAGAAGAGGTAACATTTACTTAGTGGATTTTCATTCACCTGTAGTAGATATTTGCCTGTTCAATTCCATTTCAAAATCTAATATTTTATGGCATAAGAGACTAGGGCATATTAACCTTAGAACCATTGCTAGGCTATCCAAAGACAACCTTGTTAGAGGACTACCTTCTGGTCCCTACAAGAAGGAAGGACTTTGCAAGGCTTGTCAATTAGGCAAGCAAACTAAAAGTAGTTTTAAATCAATTAATAAGAGTGATTCACCTAGGATTTTGTACCTGTTACACATGGATCTTTTTGGACCCATATCTGTACAAAGCCTAGGAGGGAAATCCTATATTTTAGTGGTTGTAGATGACTTCTCAAGATTCACTTGGGTATTCTTTCTGAAGAAGAAGTCTGATAACTTCAAGTGTTTGACAGATTTTCTCAAATGCATTCAGATTGAGTTCAACACTCACATTGCCCTGATCAGAAGTGATCATGGGACAGAGTTTGATTCTCTTCTCATGCAAGAGTTCTGTCAAAGTGAAGGGATCAGGCACACTTTCTCAGCTCCTAGAACTCCTCAACAAAATGGGGTAGCTGAAAGGAAAAATAGAACACTCATTGAATCTGCAACTACATTATTGGCAGATGCTCACCTACCTCTATCCTTTTGGGCTGAGGCAGTGAACACCTCCAACTATGTGTTGAACAGAAGCCTGATACACAAACTGAAGGGCAAGACTCCCTATGAATTGCTCAAAGGGAAGAAACCTAAGATAGGCTATTTTAAAGTTTTTGGTTGCACTTGTTTTATTCATAATAATGACAAGAAATATCTAGCAAAATTCCAAGCTAAAGCTGATGAAGGAGTGTTTCTGGGATACTTCATGATCAGCAAGTCCTATAGGATTTATAATAAATCTTCCTGTAAAATTGAAGAATCTGTTATATTATTTTTGATGAAGCTAACATGTCTTTCAAGGAGAAGAATGCTTCTACCATAGAACCTTTGTATGTACATTCTCTAGCTGAAGACTTGAACAAATTGCAAGTTGCTGAAAAGAATGAGAGCAGTGATGATGAAGAAGAAGTTCAACATCTGGAAGAAAATCACCTTGAAGATCCAGTTGTTGTTCCACAAGAGGAAACAACAACACAAGTTGGTGAACCATCAACACCCCCTATTGATCTAGTAACAACAAGAAACCATCCAATCTCTCAAGTAATTGGAGACATCTCAGCTGGTGTGCAAACTAGAAATCAGGTCAACCAGAACCTGATGCACACTTGATTCCTCTCTCAAATTGAGCCTCAATCCATTCAAGATGCAGAGCAAGATCCACACTGGATCATTGTAATGCAAGAGGAGTTGCATCAATTTGAAAGGAACAAGGTTTGGGAACTAGTGCCTAAGCCAAAGGATCATCCCATTGTTGGAACAAAGTGGGTATTCAGGAACAAGCTGGATGATCAAGGAGTTATAGTCAGAAACAAGGCAAGGCTAGTTGCTCAAGGGTACTCTCAATAAGAAGGAATAGACTATGAGTGCATTTCTCAATGAGGAAGTCATCAGAATATTCCTAGCCTATGCTGCTCACAAAGGTTTCAAAGTGTACCAAATGGATGTAAAGAGTGCATTTCTCAATGAGGACATCAAAGAGGAAGTCTATGTTAGACAACCTCCAGGTTTTATCTCTCTAACTCACCCTGATTATGTTTACAAATTACATAAAGCATTATATGGTCTCAAGCAAGCTCCTAGAGCATGGTATGAGACCCTAGCATGCTTTCTTCTGGAAAATGATTTTGTTAGGGGGAGAGTAGACCAAACTCTTTTTATTAGAACCCATAAGTCCCATACCCTACTAGTGCAAATTTATGTAGATGACATTATATTTGGTTCTACTGATTCAAACTTGTGCAAAAAGTTTTCCAAGCTTATGCATTCTAAATTTGAAATGAGTAGCATGGGTGAGCTGTCCTTCTTCTTAGGACTGCAAGTCAAGCAACATGCTGAAGGCATATTTATTTCTCAAACCAAGTATGCAAAAGAATTGGTTAAGAAATTTGGTATGTCTGATGCATCATGTATGAAAACACCCATGCCCTCAAATGCTGTAATAGATGCTGATGAACATGGGAAACCTGTTGATCAGACAACATATAGAGCAATAATTGGCTCTTTATTGTACCTTACAGCTAGTAGGCCTGATATAATGTTTGCTACATGTATTTGTGCTAGATTCCAAGTTAGCCCTAGAGAGTCACACATAATCTTAGTTAAGAGGATTCTTAGGTATGTTAAAAGTTGTCCAAATCTAGGTCTCTGGTATCCAAAAGATTCAGCATTTGATTTAACTGGATTTTCAGATGCTGATTATGCTGGATGCAGAATAGATAGGAAAAGCACCAGTGGAACTTGTCAGTTCCTTGGTGATAGACTTGTCTCTTGGTTTTGTAAGAAACAAACATCTGTGTCAAATTCAACTGCTGAAGCTGAGTATATGGCTGCAGGCAGTTGTTGCTCACAAATATTGTGGATACAAAATCAGCTTCTAGACTATGGTTACAACTTAGAGAAGTCAAAAATTTTCTGTGATAATACTAGTGCTATCTCTATAGCACAAAATCCAGTCCTCCATAGTAGGACAAAACACATAGAAATTAGGCATCACTTTCTGAGAGATAATGTAGAGAAAAATAAAATTGAACTTCAATATATCCCAACTGATTTACAAAGGGGAGATATTTTCACCAAGCCTTTGGATGAAAAGAAACACAGCTTCTTCCTAAATCAGTTAGGCATGTTAGATGGAGGAAGCCTAAACTAAAGTACAAGTTTTTGAAAAGCTAAAACAGACCAAGACTAGGCTAAAAATCAATTCTTTTTGTGTCTATAGAACAAGTTTTGTCTCTGAACTGCGCTCGACGTTTTCCCAGAAATCGTCGAACGAAGATCGACGATTTTCCAAAAATCGTCGACCAAAGATCGACGTTCCCGAAGTCGTCGATCTGAGTTCAGAGTCTTCGCTAGATCTAGGCTTTTTCTCCTTCTGTTCAGAGGCCGTCGAGCGGAGCTCGACGCTTTTCAACATCGTCGAACGGAGATCGACGATATTGACGTCTCTTCAGATTCCTTCTGCAGCCCAAATCGTCGAGCTGAGTTTGACGCTTCTTCGAACTGAGCTCCACGATTTTCCTTTTTCGCGTCGAACCCTAATATAAAATCATTTTTTGGTCGCCGCTCGTCATTTATGCCTTCATACTCTCTGCAAATTCTTTTTCCCTCCAAACCTTCTACACTTGGTCGCGTTTGTTCAATCTTTGCAGGTACATATGGCTTCAACTGTTGCCGCCCTTTCGAAGATGAAATTTGACACCGGATTTTATATCGATATAAGCTCATTTGATGGAAGCGATCAGCGCTTCAAGGATATTCTCAATCTGTTCAGAGATCAACAACTGTTGGAAATAATGACTTCCAGAATGAAGATCGCTTCAGATGAAATAAAAGAATGGTGCTATTCAGCGACAGATGAGAATGAGAATTCTGTCGTCGGCCTCATAAAAGGGACCCAGGTACAACTGTCCCCGGCTCTCTTAACTGAAGTGTTTCATCTCAGTTCTGGAGAAGATTCCATCGAGTTATCTGAAGAAGAATATGATTCCATGCTTGATCGAATGGGTCACAATGCTGTGAATCCTAATAAACTGCTGAAGAAGAATCTGTCATTGGAATTTCAGTTTTTGGCTAATGTAGTTGGGAAAGTGCTACTGGCCAAGCACTCTGCCCATGATACAATTTCAAGATATCAGTTTTGTCTGATGGGAGCTCTGCTGGATAAGAAACATCTGAACTGGGGATCAATTTTCTTCAATCTGATTAAGAAAAAGCTGAATAAGACTGCTGTCAGCTTTGGGAGAATTCTAGGGGTCTATCTGCATTTCAGATGCTCTGAGTTGCTAACCTCTTCTGGGATGTTCATTAATGCATCCAAGAGGCTCTCCTGTGCCCTTTTTGGCAAATGGGACAGGCAGATCATCAATCCCTCCAGAGCTGCTACATCGACTCCTGCTTCAGGCACAAGGACTGTCTTAGTCACTCCACCTCTGGTCTCTGCACCAGCAGAAGGGTTGCCTGCTTCTCCTCCTCCTTCAGCTGTCTCTACCCCAGCCATTTCATCCTCACCTCCAATCTCTACCATAGCCATATCTTCCCCAATTACCATTTCTTCACCAGTTTCATCCCCTCCAGCATCTACCTCTGAGGTATTCCTTCCTCTCTTCTCTTACCCATCCTTTACCACTCCATCATATTCTCTTTTAGATGAATCCTTTATGGATGATTCTCATCCTTCCTCTCCTCCTGAGCCTCCCTCTACCTCCTCATTCCAACAAATGATGGAAGACATTTTCTCTCAACCTATCTTCAATCCTTCTCTTACCCCTTCTATCTCCACCTCACCTCATTCTATCTCCTCCTTTCCTATATCAGAACCATCCATTCCCTCACCTCCTATCTCCTCTTTCCCCATGCCACCAACTCCAGCCAACATCCTTCCAACAACCTTCTCTCCTACCTCTGCTCAAGCCCCTCTTGAGCATATAGATCTATCAGCCCTGGCTGACAGGTTATATGAGCTGTTAGCTCCAAAGCTAACCTTATTACTGGAGACCACTCTGGCTCCACTCCTGACCCATGTCAAGGAGCTGTCTTCCAAGCTATCATCTTTCATTCCCTCTCAGGCAACTTCATCTTCTGGGTGCCTTGATTCACTTATCTCTGAACCAAGGCAGGGGGAGATGCCATATGAAGTAGTTTTTGCAATGAACCTCTGGAGCCTGCTCTCCAAGTTTAATGCTGGATACTTCAGATTCCTGCCAGTTCCTCATACTGAAGATCTGTCTAAGGCCATTGTGCCTATTTCTGTCTATAATCCCAGCCAAATTGAAGCATATATAAATTCTTGGAAGGCTGTGGATGTTGTTATGTCCATCTCTGATGCTGCTACTAAGGCCATTGTGCCTCTTGTTGATGATGCTGCTACTGCTGTTGTAGATATTTCTGCTGATATTGTTGTTGATTCTGATATGCTTGTTGATACTTCTGCTGCTGATTCTGTTTGCTCTGCTGCTGCTCCCTCTCCTTCTGCTCCTGCTGTTTCTGCAAAGCCTAAAGCTCAAGAAGAGTATATCAGAAGAATTGATGATCTGTATGATCAACCTCAGAGTTCTGAGAGTGATCAGTACAGGACAGATTCTGATGATTCTGCTAGCACTATTGCCAAGAAAAGGAAGGCCAAAAGCAGGGCCATGATGTCTGTTTCCCCAGCTCAAGCAAAGGATTCTAATGATACTCCCTACTATATTTTGCATAACTGCCCCTTATCTGAGCCTTGGATGCAGTACTCCAAGAACCAATTAAAGGCTAAGAAGAAGAAGAGGAAGCTAGACAAGTATGAAAAAGGATCTTCTCAGTATCAGCCTCCTCCTCCTCCTCCAGATTCTGGTTCAGGCTCAGCCCCTCAAGCTCCAGTTTCCAGACACAGTTCTTCCCAGTCCTATCAGAGATCCTATCAAAGGGGACAGCATCAAAGGGGATATCAATCCAGAAGAGATCAATATAGAGGAAGCCATAGAGGGCACAGATTTCATCAAAGGGAAGGACAAGGCCATACTGATTCTACTTCAGGTCCTTTTCCCTATAAGCTAAAAGATGATGTTGTCTCCAAGACTCCTCCTACTGATTCTGAAACCATCAACAGATATGAACCTCCTGTTCCATTTAAGGATCCTGAGAACAACCTTGTGTCCTGGACAGCTAGAATGAAAGAATTGGCTGCCCTTGATCAAATGAAAAAGGCCAGAGAACAAGGCAAGGATACTTCCAACATAACTACTTTATCAGAGCAGAGAAAGAAAGAACTAGAGAGATATGCATCAAGGAAATTCTTTAATCCAGAAGACTATATGAAGCTGCACCCTGAGGCTATTGTTCCAAGGCCCAAATCTCAAACTTCCTTAGGTGCAGAAGATGATAGAAGATCCAAGAAAGAAGCCCTAAATCCCAACAGAGAAATTTTGTTTAAAAAGGGAACTGAAAAGAAGTGAACTGTGTAAGCTGAACATCATTCTCCCTTGGATATTTGCTGTCTTTTTATCTGTGATCTGCATTGCTGCTATATATCTCCTCTGCAGTATTGATTTAGCTTTTGTGTTGATGTATGCTTATTTATTTCCTATTTTTGTCTGTAAATAGTAATCCTAACCCAAATAGGGGGAGATTGTTGGAACACCCTATTACTAATTTGGGCAAGGATCACTATGTTTTTCTTAGGAAACCAGGTTGACCTAGTTGTATAGTGTAAAGGTCAACATTAGAATGAGTCTAGGGCTTAGAACTTAGGTTTGGAGCTGCCCCCAAGGACCATTCAAGCTCAGGATTTCAAGCTAAGTAAAGAGATAAAAATAGTCGAACGACGGTCGACTATCGTCGAGCTCAGGTCGACGATCGTCGAGCTTAGGTCGATTACTTATGTCCTCAGCCTTCTGCTTGTTGCTGGCTTCGGTCGACTATCGTCGAGCTTCAGTCCGACGATCGTCGAGCTTTGCTCGACGATCTCTGGCTGTGCTTGGGTCGACTATTTCTGGGAAAGTTTAGGTCGACGATCTCTGTTTGCTTCAGGTAGACGTTTTCTATTGAAGTCTAGGTCAACGATCTCTGTCTTAATCAGATCGACTATTTCTGCCAGACCACGAACTTCGATAGTCGATCTTAGATCGAAGCTTTCTGTCTACTACTTATCTTCAATATCTCTGAGCTCAGGTCGACGATCTTCGAGCTCAGATCGACGTTTTCTGTCAGAATGATCTATTCCTTGTCTGAGCTCTGGTCGACGATCGTGGAGCTCAGATCGACGTTTATTTTGAGAGATCGACGTTCTTAAGGATTCAAATGCTGCCGGTCTTTGGAATGTTTTTTTCTCAGCATTTAATTTCAAGAAGATTTGCCAGCCGTTTTCATTTATTCTGGAACAAGTTTCAAGGAATTATTCAGGAATGTTTCATTGGACTTCCTCTAGAAGACAAATCCTTTATGGAAGGCATTTAATGTCTGATAACCGCTATCTTGGAAGAATTATATTCAGAGAATAAGATCGTCTTCTCAACTACTACTCTCCAAGAGAATTAATCCAGAGTTAATATATGATAGAATCAAGACACACACACTGTTACAGAAGAACAAGAAGAATTAAGCTGTGAAAGATAACCATCCTCTTGCTTACAGAAAAGTGATCAAAGCCTCATCTCAAAGAACTCCAGACACCTCATCTTTCAGCCTCTTTGCTGAAACAATTCTTTGCTGGAGATCTAAAGATCTGAAGACCTATCACCCTAGAGCAAAGCTTCCATTCCTGATTCATTCAACATCTCAGGGGGAGCCTTGACAATAAAAGATCCACTAGTCTTCTCTCATTTGATTTGAGAACAGGGAAGACAACCTCACCTCTTTACCTTTTTCTTTTTCCTGCTGTAAAGGGTTCTTGAACTCCCTTCAAAAGTTCTGTCTGGTTCTGAGAGCCTTGTCAAAACTCAGTGGTGGCAAGACACCTTATCAAAAAATCCAGTTTTGGTTTTTGAGCACCTTATCAAAAGCTCATTGGTGTCAGGACACCTGATCAACTCATCCTAAGTGGATTCCTACCAAGGGTGGTAGAAGAGTGGATGTACCCAGGTTTTTGGGGAACCACTATATTTCCTTGTATCTTCTGGTTTGTTTGTGTGATTTGTCTGCTGTGTGTTGTGCTCTTTACTTCTTGGTTTTTAACTTCTTACTAGCACTCTACACTATATCATAAATTGAATTTTATATGTGCTGTTTATTTCAACTGTGAAAAATTATTTTAAAATACTCTATTCACCCCCCCTCTAGAGTTGAGATAGATCTTACCCTCACTTTCAGTTCCAACCGCCTTTTATGGCAAAGTTCTGCCTTTTCACCGCCATCCTTCAATTTCCAACAAGGAGAGAAGCTCCGGCCATTCTCGCGAAGCCTACACCTTGCCGGTGCTTGCTCTCTGCCTTCTCCATACTCTCTTGAGCTCCATTTCATGGTTTGGCGCCGTATCCATCATGCAAAGGGAAACTTACAACTTTCTTCTGCAATGTGAAATGAATAAGACGGGTCCATTGGAAGGTAGTGACAGCCCTTCTCTACCCCGGACGTAGTTGAGGACCGAGCTTGGACTCGAATTGACAACCCGGCAAATCCTTCCACGACCCCTCGACGAGCCTTCGGATTCGGTCTATCTCTTTACTTGTTCTTTCTTTCTTGCTGAATATTGGTGTTTAAATCTATTTATATTGATGATGTGCACTTTAGCTGTAAACTTTATGTGATTCATGTCTTTGTGAACTTGTATTATTTTACGCTTTAGTTGCTTTAGTTGCACCTGCATATCCATCCGCCGCCACATCCCGTTTTGTCGTTATAGCAATTGCTAGAAGCGTGCGTAGCGAAGAGGTATTCTTGACCCTCATTCTGTAAGCCGACTCGTCTATCCGTCAAGCAATTCAGTGCATAGTGGCACGTGTAGTCTTTCATCCCGCCTGGCAAATCATCGCATAGCAGCATTGTATAGGAGTAGATTGATAGCATTTTACTTTATTTTTCCGCAACTATCAAAACCCCCTTCGTTAGCTCCGACCTAAGGACTTCAGTCTCTACTCCTCCTCGATATTAACTCCCCCCTTACTGTGTTCCCTCGAGATCGATACTTGGGGAAATTTTCCCATTTTATATTACTTGTGCGACCGGTACACTTGTCGTTCAATGCATTATGGGTTTGCAAGTAGTCTTCAGGTACTTACGTTATATGTTAATTTACCATCTTTTGAATTCTCTTTTGTAGAGAATAGCAGGTGTTTACGAGATCTCTTCAGGTACTCGTGTTTTATGTAAATTTACCTGTTTTTGACTTCTTATTTGCAGAGATTTACAGGTGTTTGCGAGTTCACCAAAGGTACTCGTGCTATATGTTTATTACATGTTTTTGACTTCTCTTTTGTAGAAATTAGCAGGTATTTGCGATTTCTCTTAAGATATTGGCATTATATTTTAAACTTACCTGATTTTGTCTTCTCTTTTATAGAGATTTGCATGTATTCGTGAGTTCACCTCAAGTACTCATGTTATGTGTTTTTTTACCTGCGATTGACTTATCTTTTGCGGAGATTAGCAGCTATTCGCGAGTTGTTTTTAGGTATTCGTGTTATATTTAAAATTTACCTTCTTTTGACTTCTCTTTTGTAGAGATTTGCAGGTGTTCGTGAGTTCACCTCAGGAACTCGTATTACATGTTTATTTAACTGCTTTTTACTTCTCTTTTGTAGAGATTAGCAGGTGTTCACGAATTCTCTTTTAGAACTCGTGTTATATGTTAATTTACCTGCTTTTAAATTCTCTTTTAACGATAATAGCAGGTGTTTATGAGATCTCATTAGGTACTCTCGTTATATGTTAATTTACCTGCTTTTGACTTATCTTTTGTAGATATTTGCAAGTGGTCAAGAGTTCTCCTCAAGTACTTTATATGTTTATTTATTTGCTTTTTACTTCTCTTTTACAGAGATTAGCAGGTGTTTGTGAGTTCTCTTCAGGTACTTGCAGTATATGTTAAATTACCTGTTTTTGACTTCTCTTTGGTAGAGAATAGTAGGTGTTTACGAGATCTTTTTAGATACTCATGGTATATATTAATTTACAAATTTTTTACTTCTCTTTTCAAAGATTTAAATGTATTCATGAGTTCACCTCAGGTACTCGTGTTATTTGTTTATTTACCTGCATTTGAGTTCCCTTTTTCAGAGATTAGCAATAGTTTGCGAGTTCTCTTCAGGTACTCGAGTTATATTTTAAATTAACCTTCTTTTGACTTCTCTTTTGCATGGATTTGCATGATTTCACGAGTTCACCTCAGGTACTCCCGTTATGTGTTTATTTACCTGCGATTTACTTCTATTTTACAGAGATTAGCTGTTGTTCGCAAGTTATCTTTAGCTACTCGCGTTATATTTTAAATTTACTTGCTTTTAATTTCTCTTTTGCAGAGATTTGCAGGTGTTCGTGAGTTCACCTCTGGTTCTCGTGTTATATTTTTATTTACCTTCTTTCAAATTCTCTTTTGCAGAGATTAACTGGTGTTTGCGAGTTCTCTTCAGTTACTCACATTATTTTTTAATTTTACCATCTTTTGAATTCTCGTTTCTTAAACTTGCAGGGGTTTGCGAGTTCACCTCAAGTACTCATGGAATAAGTTAATTTACCTACTTTTGACTTCTATTTTGCAGAGATTTATAGTTGTTTGCGAGTTCTCTTCAAATACACGGATTATATGTTAATTTACCTGCTTTTTGCCTTTCTTGTGGAGAGATTTGCAGGTATTCACGAGTTCACCTCAGGTACTTGTATTATATGATTATTTACATTCTTTTGACTGCTCTTTTCAGAGATTAGCAAGTGTTTGAGAGATCTCTTCAAGTACTCGCATTATATGTTAATTTTCTACTTTGGACTTCTCTTTGGAATATTTTTGCAGGTGTTCGTGATTTCACCTCAGGTACACGAATTGTTTGTTTATTTTCCTGCTTTTGACTTCTCTTTTGCAGAGATTAGCAGGTGTTCGCATGTTATCTTTAGATACTCATGTTATATGTTAATTAACCTGCTTTTGAATTCACTTATGTAGAGAATAACAGGTGTTTACGTGATCTCTTTGGGTACTCGTAGTTTATGTTAATTTACCTGTTTTTAACTTCTCTTTTGCAGAGATTTGCAGGTGTTCGCGAGTTCATCTCAAGAACTCGTGTAATATGTTAATTTACCTTTTTTTACTTCTCTTTTGCAGAAAATAGCATGTGTTTGAGAGTTCTCTCCAGATACGCGCATTATATTTTAACTTACCTGCTTTTGACTTCTCTTTTGCAAAGATTTGCATGTGTTCGCGAGTTCATCGCCTCAAGTACTCACGTTATGTGTTTATTTACCTGCGATTGACTTCTCTTTTCTAGATATTAGCAGCTATTCCTGAGTTTTTTTCACGTACTTGTGTTAAATTTTAAATTTACCTTCTTTTGACTTCTCTTTTGCAGAGATTTGCATGTGTTCGCGAGTTTACCTTAGGTACTCATGTTATATTTCTATTTACTTGCTTTTGACTTCTGTTTTGCAGAGATTATAGTTGTTCATTACTTCTCTTCTGGTCCTCGCGTTATATGTTAATTTACCTCCTTTTAACTTCTCTTTTATAGAGAATAGTAGGTGTTTACAAGATCCCTTTAGGTACTCACGTTATATGTTAATTTATCGATTTTATACTACTCTTCTACAATGATTTGTAGGTGTTCACGTGTTCACCTTAGGTACTCATGTTATATGTTTATTTACCTACTTTTGACTTGTCTTTTGTAGAGATGAGCAGGTGTTTGAGAGTTCTCTTCAGGTATTCATATAATATGGTACTTTACATCCTTTTGACTTCTCTTCTGAGAGATTAGCAGGTGTTTGTGAGTTCACCTCAACAACCCTTATTATATATTTATTTACCTGCTATTGACTTCTCTTTTACGGAGATTAGTAGGTGTTTGCATGTTCTCTTTTGGTACTCGTGTTATATTTTAAATTTACCTACTTTTGACTTCTATTTTCAAAAAATATTAGGTGTACGTGATTTCACCTCAAGTACTCGTGTTATATGTTTATTTACCTGCTTTTGAATTCTCTTTCGCAGAGATTAGTAGGTGTTTCCGAGTTCTCTTCTGGTACTCACATTATATGTTAATTTACTAGATTTTGACTATTTTTGTGTAGAGATTTGCAGGTGTTCATGAGTTCACCTCAGGTACTCGCGTTATATGTTTATTTATGTGATATTTGTTTCTCTTTTGCACAGATTAGCAGGTGTTTGCGAATTCTCTTCAGGTACTCGGGTTATATTTTAAATTTACCTGTTTTTGACTTCTCTTTTTAAGAGAAATGTAGGTGTTCACGAGTTAACCTCAGGTACTCGAGTTATATGTTTATTTACCTGCTTTTGACTTTTCTTTTACAGATATTAGTAGCTGTTCATGAGTTCTCTTCAGATTCTCGTGTTATATGGTAATTTATAGTCTTTTGAATTCTCTTTTGTAGATATTTGCAGGTGTTTGCAAGTTTACCTCAGGTACTCGCGTTATTTGTTTTTTTACGTGCTTTTGATTTCTCTTTTACATAGATTAGCAGGGGTTCATGAATTCTTTTCAAGTACTCAAATTATTTGTTAATTTACCTACTTTTGACTTCTCTTTTATAGAGAATAACATGTGTTTACGAGATCTCTTTATGTAATCATGTTATATGTTAATTTACCTATTTTTGACTTCTCTATTGCATAGATTTGCATGTGTTCGCGAGTTCTTCTCATATACTCATCTTATATATTTATTTACCTGCTTTTGACTTCTCTTTTGCAGAGATTAGCAGTTATATGTGAGTTCTCTTCTGGTACTCGTGTTATATTTTAAATTTACCAGCTTTTGACTTCTCGTTTGCATAGATTTGCATAAGCTCGCGAATTCACCTCAGGTCACACGTTATGTGTTTATTTACCTGAGATTAACTTCACTTTTTGGAGATTTGTTGCTGTTCGCGAGTTATCATGAGGTACTCGCGTTATGTTTAAAATTTACCCTCTTTTGATTTCTCTTTTGCGGAGATTTGCAGGTGTTCGCGAGTTCACCTCAGGTACACGTGTTATATGTTTATTTACCTGCTTTTGACTTCTGTTTTGTAGAGATTAGCAGTTGATCGCGAGTTCTTTTCAGATACTCGCATTATAGGTTAATTTACCTGCTTTTGACATCTCTTGTATAAAGATTTGATGGTGTTTGCGAGTTCATGACATGAATTCGCGTTATTTATTTATTTATCTGATATTCACTTCTCTTTTACGGAGATTTGTAGGTGTTTTCGAGTTTTCTTCAGCTACTCTAGTTATATTTTAAATATACTTACTTTTGACTTCTGTTTTCTAGAGTTTAGCAGGTGTTCGCGTGTTCTCTTCAGGTACTCGCATTATAAGTTAATTTACCTACTTTGGAGTTCTCTTTTACAGAGATTTCTAAGTATTTACGAAATCACCTTAGGTACTTGTGTTATATGTTTATTTACCTGCTTTTGACTTCTCTTTTTTAGATATTAACAGGTGTTCGCAAGTTATCTTCACATATTCACGTTATATGTTAATTTACCTTCTTTTGAATTCTCTATTGTAGAGAATAATATGTGTTTATGAGATTTGTTCATGTACTTGCATTTTATGTTAATTTACCTATTTTGACTTCGATTTTGCCGAGATTTGCAGGTGTTTGTGAGTTCACCTAAGAGTAACGCCCCCGATTTTTCTGCGATTATTTAATTCTCGTTTGGCGTTACATCGACGCGTTTTCTTGGCTTGTGTCATCTGTGGAGTGGGTCTTAACTCCTTAGGACTTAGTGGCCTATTTTGTAGCCTATGGGCAAGTTTTCCCTAGCAAGCCGGGTCGTTTTGGGTGACCCGGAGTGGCCTCTCGGGGGGTGCTTGTGTTTTGGCTTCGGGTGGAGATAACCCGAGTTTTGCTCGTCGAAAGTTGATTTCGACTTCGTCGTTGTATTCGTAGCGTGGATATTTAGCTACGGTGCGAATTTCATCGAATTCCAAGGATGTTCGATTTTCGCGTCGTTTTGTATTTTATGAAAAATAATATTATTTAATAAGTATTTTATTACCTAATACTTTAGAAGAGTGACGGGTGCATGGCGGTTTTGTTATGTCTTATTATACATTATTTAATTAATTAGCTATTAAGTTTAATAGGGTTCTATATATAGGATAGTTTATACTTAAGAGAAAACCACTCCTGTTAATCTTCCCAAAACAAAACCAGTCTGCGCCTATTCGCGAAAAGAAGCGGAGAAATCGCCGAACCTGCTCCCCTTCGGATGCCGATTTCGGGAGCGTTTGTGGACGGAATTTGATTCCGAAAGCGGATTTTGATTTCTCTCGCCTAGACCTTCATTCCTACGGTAAGAAATTCAATTTCCGTGGTGTTTCTATGGGTCTCAAAATTTCTTTGGTTGTCCGTTTCCGCCATTAAAGCTCTAGATTTTTGGTTTAGGTGTTGTTGCTGCTGGTGCCGAGTGAGAGTAAGGGAGGCCGACCAAGCTTCGCTGGAAATCAAGGCAAGTGGTGCTCTTGCCCTTGCCATGTAGCTTTTCTTATTCATTTTGTTCCTTGCTGTTAGTTAATCTGTCAGATTTCCTCTTGCTAAAAATGCCCAGCTTTTCCCGAAAATCATAACCAGGCCTGTTAAATACTTCATGTTGATGCACGAAATGCGAAAGGGAAGACGGGCACCACCAGCTAACCGTTCGAGCAGTGGGGAGTAGGGGAGAAGGCTGTCGGCCAGTCAGTTACTAGCGACTAGGAATGACGGATAAAACCGGGCAGAGAAAAGAGAGAAAGGGCCGCTATCAGCGGCAACACCAGAGTTCGCACGCCGCGGCTTAAATGCCTCTCCTGCGGCGGACTTTCCTTTTAGCTATGAAAAATCGGATACAGCTGTTAGAAGAGAAAGAAGAAAAGAAGAAGCCGGCCGGACAATAGACCACAAAGGACTAGAATCGAGGCCGCAACTCCTAACAAGCGAGCTCTTGGACTCGAGTCAGCGTGCTTTGGGTGTACTCCCGCCCCCTATTTATAGGCTTGGGGGCCTGCCCAAACGGGCAGGGCTAAAATTACCGACTGCCCGAGGTACAAGGGAATCGGGCAGCGGTGACGGGAATCGAGAAGAAGAAAAGCCAAGAGACAGGCCGCGCGGCCTGGCGACCTTCTTCTGCCGAGCTGCAGGATTCGGCCTCTGGGCAGGCTGATCTGGACCTCCTCTGACGGCGACCTGGGGCACAGGTCGCGCAGCTTGGGCAATGACAGGTCGACCCTTAGATGATGGCTGGACCGGAACTGGCGGTTGTCTGACGTGGAGGCCGCCCGGCTTGTCTGACAATAAGCCGGCTAGCTGAGAGTGGCGGCTAGAAAGCACAAGCCGCCCGGACTTGAAATCCTGGAGAACTAGTCGCGAATTCTGGGTTAACATAATCCCCGCACATTTTTTAAGTTTCTGAAAAACTTCGAAAATGTAGAACTAAGCCGGAGACCGCGACTGTCATTAATGCTTCTGCGTCTATAAAATGCCGAGGGCCCTGCCATTTCTTCAAGATCTCTGCCAAGCCACGGGTCACTACTCGCCACTTGCGGTCAGAATCCTCCAAGCCGACAGAGACTTCTACAAGATGGACGTCATGTCCTCGATGCTAGATCACGAGAAGAAGTCGTCTGGATCGACAAAGAGGAGCAGAAAAGCGGACAGTTCCGGCCAACAGCTTGTGAAGAAAACCGAGAAGCCGATCGCACCGGCGGCTTCTGGTTCTGGAAAGAAACCGATGGAAGTCGTCGCGGAATCCTCGCAGGCTGCAACAAAAGTCGAAGCGGTTTTCAAATCTGCTCTCCCGCAAGCTGGTGCCACCAAATCTTTCGACATTACCTACTCGCCATCAGGTGAACCTCTTTTGAAGATTATCGGGGCGGAGGAGAAGAGTGTCGACTCTTCCAAACCGCGCGAGTTACCCACATCTGCTGACTTGATCATTGTTGAAGAGGATGACCCGAAGAAGCCACTGGAGACCGAGGGGTCTCTGACTGAGAAGAGGAAACGGACAGAGACAATAGTCGGCCACTTGAAGCGACGTAAGAAAAAGGTCGAGACCCTTGAGGAAAGGATGGAGAGGAAGACGCGGAAGATGCGGGTTGATAACCGCAATGTTTCTGTGAAGACCGGAGCGGCTAGTGTGCAATTCAAGCCGCGGTAAAAAGACGTATCTGAGGGTCTGTCGACTCCATCTTCCAAGCCGGACGAGCCAGAGAGTACGCCTTCGATTAGCAAATCCCTGAGCGATATCCTGAAGGGCATGGAGGTATTTCAGCAGCAGGACAAGTTACTGGCGACTCCGCCGGCTTCTGCGGAGGTCGCCATCACCGATGTCGAAGTTACAGGAGAGAAGCTTGGCGAATCGGCTCCTGCGGTTTCAGAAGGAGCTGAAAAATTAAAACTCAGAGAGAAGATAGAGGAGATGAAGAAACTAATCGCTGGGAAGCAGGTGGCGACTACATTTCCTGCCCTGCAAGGTAAACACGAAGAAGTTAAGCGTATTGTAAAATTCTACAAGCCGCGGTCACGGAAGAAGGGAGCGGACACAATTTGCAATCCGCCGGCGAGCTTCTTCTTGACAACGGCTGAGCTGAAAAGCAAAGCTAAGGAGACCGCGCGGCTATGGAAAGAAAAGCTAATGCGAATAGATTCAGAAAGGTTTAGGCGACCCGCGGCTAGACTTGATACTGCGGCTTTCGAAGGAGAGATAACCACGAGCTGCGGTCTCGTTCTAACGAGATCTTCTACCAAGTGCCGGTCATGTCACTGAATCTAACCGATTGTTTATTCGCTGCAGGTGCACATGGAACTTTCATCAAGCCGAGCGATCTGACGACTTCCTTACCTCCACTGATTCCGCAGCTACCTCCCAGTGTCCGCGACCAGAGGGCGGCCGAATTCCAAGAGGAGGTTGCCGCCTTGCAGGCTAGGATAAGGGAGCATGCCGAGGCCCTTCGAGCCAAGGAAGAAGAGTGGCGGCTTCAAGAAGAAAATCAGCGGTCTATGTTGGAGGCCGCTGAAAAGAGAACTCAAGAAGTGCTGGAGGACTTGGAGCAGGAGAGAAGAATGATGCGGTCTGAGGTGGAGGCCGCTGAGAAAAGGACGCAGGAGGCCTTGGTCAACTTGGAGTTGGCGAAAACGACGATGCGGATTACACAGGAGACCGCTAACAAAGGGGTGCAGGAGGCACTAGCCAGCGCGGACATGGAGAAAATGGCGAAGCGGACTGCACTGGAGGCCGCTGACAAAAGGATGCAGGAGTCCCTGGCCAGCTGGGAGGAGGAGAAGACAGCGATGCGGACTGCGCTTGAGGCCGCTGAACAAAGAACTCTGGAGGCGCTGGCCCACCTGGAGCAGGAGAAGAAAGAGAAAATAGATCTGCAGGCTTTAGTGCTGATGCTCGGCCGGATTGAGAGGGAAAGGGCGGACACCGCTCGACTTGACGAGGAAAGGGATAAGGATCGACCAGAGGAGGCCGGCAGAGGCTTGCGACCTGCTGGGACGACTGCTGAACAGCAGCAACTACCAAATCGCCCGGCTTCCGGAGAGACTTCGTACTCACCAGTAGTCGCGGCGGTTAGGCAGGTCGCTGCTTCTGGCGACCCGGGAGATCGCGCTCTGTCGCTGGTTCCATTTACCCGCGTAGAGCGTGATACCTCGCGAGTTCACCGGACTCTGCACAATATCCACAACCTCGTTAGTCAAGTGTATGCCCAGCTGGTACAGGCCGGCGACCAAGTCGCGCGGGTCGGGCGAGAGGCTCCAGAGAGTGGAGAGAGATAATTAAGAGAACTTTAATTTGGCTTTGTAATAAGCATCAACTCGTGATGCCGGACGGTTTGATTCCTGTGGACAATTGTTGAATGTTCGATTGTATATTACTGCGAATTGCATGCGGCTTTGTGCGGTTTGAATTCTTCTAGTCGCTGTCTTTTCTTCTTTAGGAATTTCGCCAAGTACTGGAATTTTAATCGCTCGACCTGCCGAACTAGAATGCGGTTAGAATACTTTACCTTGCAGGTTGAGCCGTGCGGCCTGATATCTAACCGCGATTTGACAACAACTACTGTAGCTGCATAGGAAATCTATAAATTGAGATGATCCCGGAGTCTTCGGCACGGGAGATCAGAATGCGAGCTAAAGCAATTGCGATGCGGTCTGACAAAGCTCCAGCCGTTAGGACCGACGCGGCTTCTGCTTTCCATTCGGCGGATCATAAGGAAGGCCGGCTTACCCAAGCCGAGCTCGACAGCTTTTTAGAGAAGCATATGAAAGACAGCCCGCTACTCGCGCGGCTTCCGCTGCCTCACGAGCGGATTAACACCTCTGCAGCCAACCAAATCGCTATCCCAATCAATCACTTTGACTGCGGCTTCGGCTTCCCTGTGCTAATGGAAGCCGTCGCGGTCTTCGACCATTACGGAGTAGTGCCAGGACAGCTGCCCCCGAACTCGATTGCGGCGATTTACAGCTTCATCTCTTACCTTAGGTCGGAGCGAGTTCGGTTCTCGATAAGGCTGTTCAGAGAATGCTTCTCTGTGCGGTCTATCCCGGACTCGGGAACGAAGATCTTCAGAGGCCATCTTTACTTCGGCTGCCGCGGCCTGAAAGTTGTAAACCTGGCGAACAAAATCGCGAACTGGTCAGAAAGGTACCTTATCTTCGAGGGTAACCTCGGACTCCTGCCGGTCCATCCGCAAGTTCGCGACGAAGCCGCTTTTGGCAGTAGCGGACTGGATGGCGTGGAGAAGGAGATTTTCAACTTCTTCAAGGGGGAGCAGCTCGACGTCACCCACTACCTCCCGCTGCTCCCGACTTTGGAGGACGTTCATGCGCAGGACAGTAAGTATCACTCAGCCGAACTGCTATGCTAGCCGCACGGCTTACCAACTGACTTGTTAACTTCGCCTTGCAGCTGCTGTCGCGGTCCCGCTGAACAAGCCGCTTACTCCAGGCGGCCTAACCCTTACACAGAGGGAGAGGAGGGCGAAGAGGGCCAGGCCGGAGCGGGCTGCAGAGGAGGATGAATCGGACTCCTCCAGCGGCTTCACACTGCATGGTATGGGCACCCGCTTGAAAGATCTCCACGGCAACCCCACCATGCAGTAGAGTGCCGACGGTGAGTCGGTACAGGTTTCCACCGCCCTCCCGAACTAGGGGAAGGAAACTATAAGTCGCCATGCCTCCGTGGCTGGCGCGGCTTTGTATGGCAGCCACAACTTGAAAGCGCTGAAGAAGATACCTGCAGACGACTTCTCGCGGTTTGCCGCACAGGTCGGCGCGAGAAGCTTTGTAGCCAACCACTATATGGGCCTAGCCCATAGGCGGTTAGTTGCAAGTGAAAGCGACCTGAAGCGACAACTCGCCGAGAAAGATGAAGAAATTGCACGGCTAAAGGAGTCACATGCGGTAAGACATTACCTGATTTTTGCGGCTTAATTCATCAAGCTGCCCGAACTAATCTTTTTCTTTCCTTTGCAGAAAATGTACGATCCGGCGAACTCAGCCTTTCAAGACGCGGTCTTTCCCCAGCTTGTCCAAGGGATCGACGGAGCGCTGAAACGCCTTCGAGATCAGGGCGGCCTCACCCCGGGATTCACCGACTTCACCTGCGCCGACCTGTATCCACCCTTGAAGAAAAGGGTGGCCGCGGTTTATCGCATGCTGAAAGGCAAGGAGAAGATTGATGGATAGGGTGAGGCAGAAGAGGAAGGGGAGGACAACAGGAGCGAGAGCGCTTCTTCAAAGACCGGCGGTCTAGCGTCTGAGACCGCGCGGGTTGGTGCCAGCACGTCAGAGACCAGGGGCACTGGCAGTTCGCGTTCATCCTCGTCTGACAGCGGCGACTACTCGCCTTCTGAGATCGATATTGACGGTGAACCGGACTCCGGTACTCCTGCGTCCAAAAGATAGAGGCCGAATAGCTAGAATAGATTACTTGTAAAAGTTTTACATTTTTTGAGACCGCCGGTAAGATTTTGTAAACCGCGCGGTCTACCTCTTATACTTGACATTAGAAATGAAAATGTTTTACCTTTTGTGAGAATCTGTTGTAATTTTACTTACTTGTTTGTATATGCGGTTTAACCATTCTTACTCGTTTCCGACTTAAGAAATCTCATTGATGACTTCACCGAATAATAACTAACTTACTGTGGTTAAACTCGAGTAGAATACCATTAACCGGATATACTAGTCTGCGAAATTATAATAATCCGATCATCCTTGAGCGAATATAGAGCCATAAGCCGGGTGGTTAGGAGAATGGCGATTGACAAGCCGCTCTTCTAAGGGGATAAACCGGATTGATATTGTAAAAACCAAGCTGATTGTGGCGGCCTGTCCGAACTTTAATACGAAACTGGCTTTCAATAGGGAAACTACTTAGCGATAGAGATAAACATATTGCGACTTCTTTACATTGCAAGCCGTGAATTGATTTGAATGAATACCATAAGCCGGCGGACTGAGCGGATAGGATAACTGGAGTCTAGAGCGGATAGCTGCGGCCGGAGCGAAAAAAGAAGAAAAGTTGATATGTTATGATATTCCTTTGATCCGGCGGCATGATCTTTGTAAGCCGCGCGGATAATACATTTTATAATTTTTGACAATATAAATGATACTGTTTGATTTTGCTGAATATGCTTTATTCGCTCGGTATTACATTTCTATTCGATCGATTATAGTATGTCGAGATATCTGGGCAATACACAAGCAGAATGGATGTGGAGATAAGCCCCGCTAGTTTACTTTTCCAGGCGACTAGAGTGCGAAGTCATCGCCGAGTGATTTTCGCGCATAACTCGCGCGGATAAGACTGATGTCCGCTATAATGAACTGAAGATAACCAACCAACTCGCACGATTAATAAAGATATCTGTGCAGTAAGAATAATATCGGCAACTTCGAATATGAGACCAATTTAAGCAAACCAATTGGTCGAAAAGATAACCGAACGGTAAGAATAATAATATCCGCAACTAGCTACTGGTCGGATAACTTCCATTCAGCCTTATAATACCCAATTACCCGAGCGGATACTGTGTCTCTAGCCAGGATATGATAACCGCGCGGTCTGATCTCTGACTGCCGACTAGACTTCTGCTTGAAGAAAAGAAAACACTGCTCTCTTGCCTGGAGTACAGTCTAAGTCGATCTTTTGGGCAGGTGCGGCCGGAGCGGCATTGCTTCCCCCGGAGATCGACAAGACTGTGGGTCTCCTGCAGGCACTGCTTGAGAGTATCAAGGAGTATTCGAGGGTTACATGCTGGGACGATCTGAGGGGTATGCGAGTGGCTTCCCGCACAGACCCATCCGAGTTGTAACGATATCCCTCTCAAAGCATGGTAGCGCTACCAGCCACCCTGTCCCTCCAAAATGCAGAAGTGGGGGTAGATACCAGCTGGGATCCGTAATCTAGTACTCCACCGCATCAAAGCCGGTAAGCTGCCACCACACGGTGCAAAATCTCCCCGCAACACGTGGTCCTCGTGGTGTTACGCTAATAACAACGGCTCTAAAGGGGGATGTAGCTAGACTCGGCGATATCTCCTGATTCAGTGATCTTTTAATTTTTGGGTTGCAAACCCATAAGAATGATGACTTGCAAGGTGAGAGTACTGATATAGAATCTCTGAAACAAAATATAGAGATGAGTTATAATCCTTCTTAATAGAAATTCATAAGAGGAAATAAGAGACAGAAAACATATTGGGTTAAGGAATTGATTGTCAGGATTGCTTCTGTTGCTGATGTCGTGTCTGCTGGCCTAGGAATGAGAAGTCCTTTTTAGATCATGCTACAGGATTCCTTTGACTTCAGCATTTTCACAGCTAATTGGAGAGCTCTACAATCTTTTGTTAAATGACCTCTTTCCTTGTGATATTCGCAATACTGATCCTTGGATCTGGTTTTTCTGCCTGTTGCCCGAGCGGGTTTCTTGTGACTTGGCTCTCCCTCCCGTTGTTCGATCTGGTGCACGTCTAACAAACTTCTCTGTCCTTTTTCTGAAACGCGGGGCTTCTTCGTAACTGGAAACCTTGTCGGCAACTCGGGCGGATAGATCGGGTAGGAGGTCGAATAGCCCGGCGAGTATCCCGGACAGGAAGGCGAGTAGGCTGGCGGATCGACCTGCTTGCTGTCCGCTGGGGTCTGGTTGGCTGGTGTAACCGGAATGATTGCGGACTGCAAGCCTAACCGCTGATTAATTGCGGCTAGATTTGCATTGATCGCGGCGAGCTGCCAGATCATCTCTTGGCAAGTTCGGTTTTCTTCCCGGCGGGACTGCAGAAGAGCTTCCAAGAGCAGAACTTCGCTGGGGCTGAGGTTATTCTGAACGGGCTGCCGGTCTGGCATTGTATGGCCGCTGAACTTCAGCGACTAGCCGATATCTGAAGGTCGCGTGTTAACTGTTGATGCACGAAATGCGAAAGGGAAGACGGGCACCACCAGCTAACCGTTCGAGCACTGGGGAGTAGGGGAGAAGGCTGTTGGCCAGTCGGTTACTAGCGACTAGGAATGTCGGATAAAACCGGGCAGAGAAAAGAGAGAAAGGGACGCTATCAGCGGCAACACCAGAGTTCGCCCGCCGCGGCTTAAATGCCTCTCCTGCGGCGGACTTTCCTTTTAGCTATGAAAAATCGGTTACAGCGGTTAGAAGAGAAAGAAGAAAGGAAGAAGCCGGCCGGACAATAGACCGCAAAGGACTAGAATCGAGGCCACAGCTCCTAACAAGCGAGCTCTTGGACTCGAGTCAGCGTGCTTTAGGTGTACTCCCGCCCCCTATTTATAGGCCTGGGGGCCTGCCCAAACGGGCAGGGCTAAAATTACCGGCTGCCCGAGGTACAAGGGAATCGGGCAGCGGTGACGGGAATCGAGAAGAAGAAAAGCCAAGAGACAGGCCGCGCGGCCTGGCGACCTTCTTCTGCCGAGCTGCAGGATTCGGCCTCTGGGCAGGCTGATCTGGACCTCCTCTGACGGCGACCTGGGGCACAGGTCGCGCAGCTTGGGCAATGACAGGTCGACCCTTGATGGCTGGACCGGAACTGGCGGTTGTCTGACGTGGAGGCCGCCCGGCTTGTCTGACAATAAGCCGGCTAGCTGAGAGTGGCGGCTAGAAAGCACAAGCCGCCCGGACTTGAAAACCTGGAGAACTAGTCGCGAATTCTGGGTTAACACTTCATGTTTAGTTTCTTTTCTCAAACTGCCTTGTCTTCCTATTTTTATTCCTGTTGTTGAATTACCTTGTTCTCGGGTTGGGAGTAGAGTAAGGTGTGTTGGAGTTAACTTTTCTGTGCAGTAGTTGTAGCCGGGTAGAGGAGAAAATCTTTAGTTTTATTTTATGCAAAAAAATTGTCTTTGTTAGGCTCGGGTTTGGATGAATTTATGCTTGCCTGCGTAGTGGCTGTAGCAAAAGCCTTTCCTTTCCTTAGTCTAGATGATTAGAATGTGTCTGGGCTAGATGTAATGGTCTAGAGTGTTAAAAAGGGTGCAGGAATTTAATCATAGCTTATCTGTCTCGTGGCATTGAGTGAGTTGACCTCACTCAACGCCATGGCTGTCTAGGCGTTGAGTGAGGCGGACTCACTCAACGCCGCCTCCAATCCGCGCGGTTATGACGGATGGCGTTGAGTGAGTGGGCCTCACTCAACGCCATAGCGGTTTAGGCATTTAGTGAGGAGTACTCACTCAACGCCGCAGCCCATACTTGCGGTTAAGTATTTTGGCATTGAGATGAGTCGACCTCACTCAAGTCAAAAATTGTTTTGGCATTAAGAGAGGTGGACTCACTCAATGCCGCAGTTTGTTTTTACGGTCAAGTGCTAAGGCGTTGAGTGAGTGAACCACACTCAACGCCGTGGCTGTTTTGGCGTTGAGTGAGGTTAACTCACTCAATGCCACCGTCTGTTTTGGCGTTGAGTGAGGTTAGCTCACTCAATGCCACAGCCAGTGTCGCAGAAGGCGTTGAGTGAATGAACCTCACTCAATGTCATGGTTGTTTGGTGTTGAGTGAGGTTAACTCACTCAATGCCACTATCTATTTTGGTGTTGAGTGAGGTTAACTCACTCAACGCCACAGTCAGTGTCGCAGAAGGCATTGAGTGAATGAACTTCACTCAACGCCATGGCTTTTTTGGCGTTGAGTGAGGTAACTCACTCAACGCCACTGTCTGTTTTTGCGTTGAGTGAGGTTAGCTCACTCAACGCCACAGCCAGTGTCACAGAAGGCGTTGAGTCAATGAACCTCACTCAATGCCATGGCTGTTTTGGCGTTGAGTGAGGTTAACTCACTCAATGCCACTGCCTGTTTTGGTGTTGAGTGAGGTTAGCTCACTCAACGCTACAGCTAGTGTTGCAGAAGGCGTTGAGTGAGTGAATTTCACTCAACGTCGTAACTATTTTGGCGGTGAGTGAGATTAACTCACTCAACGCCACCATCTGTTTAGGCATTGAGTAAGTGGAGCTCACTCAACGCCCTACCGTATTGAGTCATCTAAACGCTTTTCCCTTACCTTGATTTTCTCTCCCAGGTGAATTCTTTGATTTTGAGGTTCCTTGTCGGCTATATTTTTCCAAAGGCCGAATCGTGGGTTGTGGTTAGTAGTGGTGGTTTGAAGCTCTTAATGGGGGTGGTGTTGTGTAAATTAGCCGTGGCCACCCTTTTCTTTTATCTTGCTCCGGGTACGGGCTGGGCAAGTGATGCAAAAGATCATAGTAGTGAACCGGTCGCACAAGTAATATAAAATGAGCGAGTTTTCCCAAGTATCGATCTCACAAGGAACACAGTAAGGTGGAGTTAATTTCGAGGAGGACTTGAGATTGAAGTCCTTAGGTCGGAGGTAATTAAATGGGGGGTTTTGGTCGTTGCGATAAAAGAAAATAAAACACTATCAACTACTCCTATACAACGCCGCTATGCGAAGCTTTGCCAGGCGGGATGGAAGACTAGTCGGGCCACTATGCACCGAATTGCTAGGTGGATGGGCGAGTAGGCTAGCGGATGAGGTGGAGAGAACGGCGGAAATCCTACTATGCAGGCCGCTATGCACTGCTTCACAAAGCATGCCACTAGCAATTCCTAGTGCGGCACAAAACACATCCACACCACACAAGCACACCTCAAATAGATAAGCAGGAATACTAAATCACATAGACATGATTAACTAAACATGCTAACACTCAAAATACACTTCATCAATACAAAGAAATCTACTATGTTATTAATACAAGAGGAGGTGAGTGTGCGAAATCAACCGGCTCCAAAGTCTTATTGAGGATTCACGGAAGAAATCACCGGGTTATCAATCCGCGTCCAAGCTCGGTCCTCAACTGCTTCTGGGGTAGAGAAGGGCTGTCACCACCTTCAAATGGCCCGTCTTCTTCGTGTCACAACCTGGTGGAGAATGGCACAAACTACTCCAAGCTTGGTGAAAGCTAGGTCGAGATCTTCTTGAAGCTTGTGGATGAAGGAAGAGGCCAAGAGGACGCTCCGATGTTGATTTGGCGTTGTAAGCTTGCCCGAAGACCCTCCCTATAGTGGGAGGTGGAGAAGGAGGCGAGCCCTGCTGAAAATCGCAGAATACGGCGCTCCCAAAAATTGCTCCTTGACCTAAAATTGCGAGCGGTATTTATTGGCGCGAAATAGAATTGAGCGCGCACGATCAGTGGCGCACGACCACTGGTCGTGCGCGCTGTTCGGTCGATGATCGTGCGCAGCACACCTAGAAACCTGCAGCTTGCCGATAAAGTCAGAGAAATAAGCGCACGAGCAAAGGCGTACGATCGGTGATCGTGCGAGGCATGGTCAGTGCTCGTGCGATAGCGGAGACAAGGATGGCATAAAATAGGTCGTGAATGTGCACAATCGGCAGCGCACGAGCAGTGATCATGCGCGGTATAGCTGGTGACCGTGCGATATGGCGGGGAAGAACTTTCACAAGTGAAGCTAGACTGCGCACGACCGATGATCGTGCGCCAAAGAGGTCGATGGTCGTGCGTGGGTAAAAACGCACGAATATTGACTCCTTTGCCAAAAAATGGTGAAAGCCCTATCCCGGACGCCATCACGATCCCCGAACCTGCAGGAAAACTGGACGGGTTATCGATCATGGTAGTCACAGATATTAATAAAATGCATAGCAAGAGGGAAATACACACACACACACAGAAATAGACTAATAAAGTGCACAAGACGTGGAATGTCGCAGCGAACCAAAAGGAGTGCAAATGGCACTAAATGGTAGTGCAAAGACAAGCAAATGAGCCCAGATGAGTCCGGAATTAAGTATAAAATATGGACTCATCACACCACAAGACTTAACTGTTTGCGCGTCCCGAGCAAACACAATCTAAGCAGGTAAGGAAAATAATCTAGGTGACATAGAAATTGAAATACGGAGTACCATGCGAAGTCGCATGCTCGCGTGCATAAAAATACAATAGAAGAAATTCCTAAGTATGCAAAATAGTTTATATTTTTCACAATGCGTAACAACATTTTATTACTACTCAAAAATAGAATCACGGTGAATCAACCGGACACGCATAGGGAGAAAGTAGACTGGCCACTAAGGTGAGCTTTGCCAAAGATCAGGGCTCAGGATCACCTCCAAAGGAATCCACCAATGTCGGGGACCATACGCTTGCCCGTTCACACTCTCTCCACGGCACTAGTTAGACTCAAGCGCAAATCTGTAGGACTTTAGGATAATCACGGGGCTTGGGTTACAGTGAGGTAAACAATGATAAAAAAGAAAGGCTATGCACCTAACCCAAATTAGCTAGCCTAAAAGAATCCCTCAGCAAACCACAATATAACCAGGTGCACCACACCCCCAGACTTTATTTTTGCAACATGGGTGTGTGCACCACCTACTCCAAATCAAAATCATCTCCAAAAAGATTTTCAATCAAACTTTTTCTTTTCACTTTTCATTTTCACTTTTTTTTAAAAAATCATTTTCTTTTCTTTTTCATCATTTTATTTTCATAATTAAAGCAGATATAACTTGAAAGCACTTCCACATTTTCACGAATAAAAACACCACATCACAACCCAACATGAAAATATAAAACATTAAGCTCGACTTGGGTGTGCGACTAGGATCGGCTATGAGGCTTTGGTGAAATAATGATGGAGCTGAATCAAAAGAAGGGTAGGCAAAATGGGGCTTAGCGAGGATATGACGTTAGGAACGGTACAAAGCTCAACCGGGCCAAAATGATGGCCTACATCACTCTCACGCTAGACTAACCATGCACCAATGCTTCGAAAGTAGCTTGGGGCAAGTTCTTAGCCACCGAAAAAAGATAATCCTTCCTACCAACTCGAGCAAAACGAGTCTAGTGACGGCGACACACATCCCTACACTACCGTTTGATTCACACCGGATTCACAACTTTTGAGTAGAATAAAAATATCTTCACGCAAATAGAAAAAATATAAAGCTATAAGCATAAAGAAAAATTAATTCTACACGAATTTCTACACAAGACGAGAGCAGTTGACTAGAAACACATAAAGGTCAACATTTTACTCCGTCTCACAATCCTAAGCCAACAACATAATTTTCCCAAATCTAACAAAAATACAAGTTTAACTCGCGGCACGGTAACAGCTAAGCGCGCGCTCATGTGGGTGTAGTGGTGTGCAATGCAGTGAACTAATCAAAATAAAACTATAAAAGCTTCTAGTATGCACATGAAATGTGCACGTGCAAAAGGTAACAAACAATAGCTCTCCCCAAGACTTAAACTAAGCAGCATAGCATACGATATAGAAATTTAAATCAAAAAGAGCTAAGGGAAGAGGTTACCTAATGCTCAGCTAGTGAGCATACCAGAAGACGCATGAAAAGTAGAAGCAGGCCCGCCAAACGAAGAATCACAACCCCGCCAATGCGTAGTTTTAATGAATACCTGCAGGGGTGAGCTCCGCAAAAACAAAAAAGAAATATACAAAAAGAAATACTAAAACTAAAACGAGACATGAAAAATAAAATGAAGAAAATATAAGATAACTACTGGGGTTACTGTCATCCCAGCACGACTTATTAAATTCTATACAGTTCTAGCTAATGGGCCTATGAAAAGAAAAATGAACATGAAACTGTCCTAATATCCGTGTCGGTAACGGGTACCGATACGGTGATAGAACAAAGACCCCTCTACCTGAATAATAATACTTGCAAACTGCAAGTAGAGGAAACAGAATATAAGATGAGGAGGAGGCCTGGTCCTCACTCAACTCACACAAAAAATTCCATCCCTGCAAGGTATCATCCACTACAGGGAGACGGCATTAGGAGAAAGCAGTGAATGGAGCTTCCTCAATAGAGGAGGAATCACCCTCCTCGTGAAAGAGGATGCTATTATCCACGACTCGAGCAAAAAGCTCCAAGTCCTCCTGAGGCACCTGCGAAGACTCAACTCGCATGGGCTCAGATATAGAAAAGGGATCAAGAAATAAAGGAGACGAAGAAAAAAGGGAACTAATTAGGGGAGTGGTCCCGGTCTCACTCCCAGCAGGCTACGAACAATGATCATCGTCGGCGTTATATGAGTCATGACGATGGGGATCTGAGAATAGGAGGTCCTCGGTGGTGGTTTAGATCCCCTCATCCAACAAGGAGTGTGGAAACTTCCTCATCAGAAAGGATCTCCTCATCAACACACCTCAGTGCGGCATTATGCTCCAAGACGTAATACTCTCCATTAATGAGAATAATGTCCTCGTCACACCATAACGCAACCTCAGACTCAAAATCACCATCGAGCACAACATCATCAGCCACCTCACAAGAAAATGGAGTAGATAATTCTTGCAAAGAAGACGGAGAAACAACAGCATCAGAGAAAACATTTTCAGGTTCCTCCGGTGGTGAATCAAAAAGTGGGGAAGAAGGCATAGGGGGAGACGGTACCATAATGTCATCACACTGATCTGCAGCACCGCCAAAATAACATGGTGGTACTACGAAATCATCGTCTGAATCAGCAGGAGCAACTGATTGAGAGGTGGATGGAAAGATTCGGATATCCGGCTCGTCATCCTCCTCCAATTGGCGCTGAAATTCTGCGCAATCCTTCAACACATGATTGGTGCTGTGACAACACAAACTTCTTTTTCCAGTACTCCTCGGTCCAGGTGGAACCGGAGAGGAATAAGAAAAAGGTGAATGCGTAGAAGAGGAGTGACCATAAGACCTGGGTTGAGTGTATGAAGTACCATAGGAAGACGGTGCTCCATACACAGAACCATGAGAATTATGCTCCCAATCTTCAGTGGGGCACTCATCACTACCATGTCTATAATCCCCGCACCATCGGCAACGGATATTCAAATAAGAATACATGATGCAGCAAGAAAGAATTCACCACAAGAATTTTCTAAGCAAAGAATTAACTACACACTAGCAAATAAAAGGAAAGGAATGCCTGCTACTGAAAAATTAAAACTAGAAGAGGAACAAAGAAAAATAAATAGTAAATTTTTAAAAAAAATATAACAAAGAAAAAGAAAACATGGAATGAACAAATGGAAAAAGGGCTTCGATCTACTATCTCCCTCTCCAAAAACTCACACGACTGTGTTCCCCGACAACGGCGCCAAAAATTTGATGCAAAAGATCACGGCAATGAACCGGTCGCACAAGTAATATAAAATGGGCGAGTTTTCCCAAGTATCGATCTCACAAGAAACACAGTAAGGTGGAGTTAATTTCGAGGAGGACTTGAGATTAAAGTCCTTAGGTCAGAGGTAATGAAATGGGGGGTTTTGGTGGTTGCGATAAAAGAAAATAAAACACTATCAACTACTCCTATGCAACGCCGCTATGCGAAGCTTCGCCAGGAGGGATGGAAGACTAGTCGGGCCGCTATGCACCGAATCTCTAGGAGGATGGGCGAGTAGGCTAGCGGATGAGGTGGAGAGAATGGCAGAAATCCTACTATGCAGGCCGCTATGCACTGCTTCACAAAGCACGCCACTAGCAATTGCTAGTGTGACACAAAACACATCTACACCACACAAGCACACCTCAAATAGATAAGCAGGAATACTAAATCACATAGACATGATTAACTAAACATGCTAACAGTCAAAATACACTTCATCAATACAAATAAATCTACTATGCTATCAATACAAGAGGAGGTGAGTGTGCGAAATCAACCGGCTCTGAAGTATTATTGAGGATTCACAGAAAGAATCACCGGGTTATCAATCCACGTCCAAGCTCGGTCCTCAACTACTTCTGGGGTAGAGAAGGGTAGTCACCACCTTCCAATGGCCTGTCTTCTTCGTGTCACAACCTGGTGGAGAATGGCACAAACTGCTCCAAGCTTGGTGAAAGCTAGGTCGAGATCTTCTTGAAGTTTGTGGATGAAGGAGGAGGCAAAAAGGATGCTCCGACATTGATTTGGTGTTGTAAGCTTGCCCAGAGACCCTCCCTATAGTGGGCGGTGGAGAAGGAGGCGAGCCCTACTCAAAATCGCAGAATACGGTGCTCCCAAAAATCGCTCCTTGACCTAAAATCACGGGCGATATTTATAGGCGCGAAACAGAATTGAGGGTGCACGATCAGTTGCGCATGACCACTGGTCGTGCGCGCTGTTCGGTCGATGATCTTGTGCAGCACACCTGGAAACCTGCAGCTTGCCGAAGAAGTCAGAGAAATAAGTGCACGAGCAAAGGCGCACGATCGGTGATCGTGCGAGGCATGGTCAGTGCTCGTGCGATACCGGAGATAGGGATGGCATAAAATTGGTCGTGAATGTGCACAATCGGCAGCACACGAGCAGTGATTGTGAGCAGTATAGCTGGTGACTGTGCAATATGGCGGGGCAGAACTTTCACAAGAGAAGCTAGACTGCGCACGACCGATGATCGTGCGCCAAAGAGGTCGATGGTCGTGCGTGGGTAAAAACGCACGACCATTGACTCCTTTGCCAAAAAATGGTGAAAGCCCTATCCCGAATGCCCACACGATCCCCGAACCTGCAGGAAAACTAGACGGGTTGTCGATCATGGCAGTCACAGATATTAATAAAATACATAGCAAGAGGGAAATACACACACACACAGAAATAGGCTAATAAAGTGCATAAGACGTGGAATGTCGCAGCGAACCAAAAGGAGTGTAAATGGCGCTAAATGGTAGCGCAAAGACATGCAAATGAGCCCAGATAAGTCCAGAATTAAGTAAAAAATATGGACTCATCAGCAAGGGGGTGGGAGGTCCCTAGTGCTTTCACATGTAGACCCTTGAGCTTTGTTTCTTGGAAATGGTGGTTGGGGGACTGAGTTTGCCTCCAACCCGGATCCGCGTTATTTTTGCTGCTGCAATCTCTCACAATTTAGGATGTTAGACATTTCTTTCTTTGTAAATTGCAATGTTTTGGCCACATGGTAGCCTTTTAAACCCTGCAGGATTTTTGTGCAGGATTGTTGTTGTTTCCTCACACATAGTATTTTTTCCTTTTTGCCGTGCCTTGGACAGCGGTACTTGTTACGATTTACTTACTCTTCTGGCTTATCATTTAGAATAACATTTCCGTACAGCTTATCTGTTTTTGCTTGCAGAGGTATTCTTTTCTTCTTTGAATGTCTAAGGTTCTGGATAGTAACCGATTAGGCGGCTAGTTGTGCTGTGCTGTTGCTGGTGGTCTCTCGTACTGTAGAGATCATTTCCTTGTTCTTGTTAAGTAGTTTTATGTTTCTTTCTTACATACATATATACTTGCAAGTGGGTTCGTGTCAAATTGTTGGCGCCCACTGGTAGTTTTACCTTAATACTAAATATGTTATCTTTTTGCTACTACATTTTCTGGAGTTAGTCTACTTGCTCTTGGGATGATTTATGCTAGGTTGATAGTTACTTTTAAACCTAAAAACACTATTATAAGTATATCTCATGATCAGCATGCTTATAAAACTCATATATTTCTTTCCAAACAACGTAAAAAGATCGTTTTCCTATATATAGTATAAATTAAATGTAGTGTCTTGCTTAGTATAAGTTGTCCTCTAGGGACACTTATGCACTCTTTTAGGATGTCAATTGTGAATAAAGTATTTTCCACTGCGTATAAGTAAAGTTTTTTCCTAAACTGTGGACTAGATGATCCACTGAGCTGAGGGCTACGGCCTTTAAAATATAACTGATTTTCTAATTATTAAACTTATGAATTTTTATAGTCTAGTTAGGTGGTGTTCGCTTGAGCGTTGACAGTTATCCCCTGCTTGACATGGCATCATGATGCGTGTTTTCTCATACTCTCATACTTCTTAAATTTGGAGAAAGTGTGGGTTGTGACAGTTGGTATCAGAGGGAGGTTGCTTGACAAGTTAGTCGGGCATCTTTCCTTTTTGATTGCATTAGAAGTTTAGCATCATGTCATTCACACACTGATATGTCATCAGCACGTCTTGGCAAAAGCACGAACACTACACTCATAGCATAACATGAAGTATACGTGGCATATTATGTAGTATGGGATGCATAATATATGTTCGTATATGGATCCACCATAGGGGCAAAATGTGAGGGTCATGTAGTATGGGATGCATAACCTCACCATATGGATGAAACTAGCTCGTTTTCTTTTCGTTGCATGAGAATGTTATGTAGTATGGGATGCATAACATTTTCATGTGTACGCAACTCATAACATGCATTAGGGCCTTTTTAGAATGCATAGCACAAACATGCAGAGCCTAACATTGCATAAGCACAACATGCAAAGCTAAAAACTGGCAGGATGACATATGTACACACATAAGTTTTCGAGTCAAAAAAAATATAAAGTCATGCATTCCCGATCTAAGCACAAGAGTTAGTAGGGTTGTTGTTAACCATCCTAGGTTAGGCATTACATCAATTCTTGTAAAAATTAACTCCCAGAGCATGTTTAGAAGCTTTAAGTTAATATTTATGTAAGTATTGTCTGTACTTGTAGTTAGTTGTAGCTGTTGTACTAGGATCTGACTAATGTTGTTATGATTTTAGGATGGCGAGACGCCCTTCGACTACATCGACTCCCCTTTATGAGGTTGAGTCATCTGGAGCGCAGAATAATGCGGTGATCGAGAGCCTGCGACAGAGTACCGTTTCCTTGAGCAGGCAGATGACGGAGATGCAGGCCCAGATCCAGTCTCTAGTGGCAGTTGTGGCAGGACAGACTCAGGGAGTGCAAGGCCCTGTAGGGGGGTTAGTTATTCCTCCTCCTCCTGCACCCCTGAGACCTCTAGTGGTGGTGTCAGCAGAGATGGCATTTATCTCGCAGTTTCAGAGACTTAGCCCTCTTACTTATAATGGGAAGGCAGATTTCATGGTCATAGATGATAGGCTGATCTCCATGGAGGAGATGTTCTCGTACTCTAGTATTTCGAATGATCAGAGAGTGATGATAATAGCCGCCTATCAGCTTAAGGGTTTGGCTAAGAGTTGGTGACTTAGAGAAAAGGAGAGCTTGGTAGCTGGTTGCTCTTGGGAAGTATTCAAGGAAATGCTGCTGAGGAAGTTCTTGCCTTCGGTCGAGCGTGACCATCTTATGAATGACTTCCTCCACCTTAAGCAAAGACAACTCACGGTCGGTGAGTATGAGATAGAGTTAAGCAAGTTGAGCCTATTTGCTCATGGGTTTGTGAGTGTTAAGGCTGATCGATTCAAGCGGTTTCTTGGTGGCTTGAGGAGAGAGGTTCAGCAGTTGACCAGTGCATATGGATCAGAGACTTATGTAGGGGTAGTGGAGGCTGCTCTGAAGGTAGTGGCAATTGAGATTGCTAGGAGCAGAGGCCAGCAAATGAGGAAGGAAAAGAGGAAGTCTGTTAAGGAGAAGAAACCCCAGGTACCCGGTGCTGCTTTGGGAAAGAAGAGCAAGGTGGTGTGTAGCTTCTATGGCCGGTCAAGCCACCCTATTGAGAGGTGTTTCAAGAAGGAAGCAGCTTAGAAGAAGGAGCAAGTTCATGCTATTCAGGGTGCTCCTAGGAGGGATGTTTCCTATTCTTTTTGCAAGCGACCCGAGCATGATGCTGCCCAGTGCTGGTCAAAGGATAAAGTCTGCTATCATTGTGGGCAGAAGGGTCACATCAAGTATAGGTGTCCTCAGGTCCAGCCTGTTCTTCATGCAGTTCCACTTCAGGCATTACCTCCGCCTCAGCGTGTGGACAAGGGCAAAGGAAAGCTGAAAGTGATCTCTTCCGAGGAGGCTCAAACTTCGACTCAGGTAATCTCAGGTTTGTTGTTTCTTTTTCCAACCTGAAAGTTTTATTTACTAGAATGGTTATAGTTATTGTTTTGGTAGTTTTTTTGTTGCATATATACTCCTATAGGGAAATTTAAGATGAAGAACCGCTGGGCGCGTGTTCTGTTCGACTACGGCGCTACCCACTCATTTGTGGCAAGAGCCTGTGTGGAGCGACATCGGTTGATTCTAGATCAAGTTCTTGATACCTTCCGCGTCAAGTTTCCTTCTAGTGAATCTGTGCTATCATATTTGGGCATTCTAGATTGACCTATTTTGTTGGGAGACTTTCTTGCGAAGGCAGGCTTGAAGATGATTGATCTAGAGGACTTCGATTTTATTCTGGGCATGGACTGGCTGTCTAAGTATGATGCGGTTATTCAGTGCAAAGGGATGCACTTGGACTTCATGAAGGACAACGGTCAGCTCGGAAGCATGTATGCTGATCCGTGCCAGGATTCTCCTGTCATTTCTGTAGTATGTGCTCAGAAGCTGTTTCATTCTGATTATTTTGCTTATTTAGTCTTGGTGCTTGGGACTACTGTTAGTGTACTGCGCTTGGAGGAGATTCCTGTTGTTCGTGGTTTCGCTGATGTTTTTCCTGATGACCTTCCTGGTCTTCCTCCCGATCGGGATGTTGAGTTTGTGATTGATTTGGAACCGGGTACGCATCCTATTGCTAAGGTGCCGTAACAGATGGCCCCTTGTGAGTTAGAGGAGTTGCGAGTCCAGTTGGATCAGTTGTTGGCAAAAGTATTTATCAGGCGGAGTTCGTCACCTTGGGGTGCTCCTATTTTGTTTGTAAAGAAGAAAGATGGGTCGATGTGGCTTAGCATCGACTACAGGGAGTTGAACAAAGTCACTATTAAGAACAGGTACCCTCTACCGAGGATTGATGACTTATTTGATCAGCTGCGCGGTAGGACGGTGTTCTCCAAAATCGATCTTCGTTCTGTCTATCGTCAGCTCAGGATCCGTGAGGCAGATAATCCACGGACTGCGTTTAGATCGAGGCATGGACATTTTGAGTTCTTGGTGATGTCGTTTGGTTTGACCAACGCACCATCAGCCTTCATGGATATGATGAACCGGGTGTTCGAGAATTTTCTAGACAAGTTCGTTGTGGTTTTCATCGATGATGTGTTGATCTATTCTCGCAGCACTGAGGATTATGAGCAGCATCTGCGCTTGGTTATATCGGAGTTGAGGGATCATAAGTTATTCGCCAAGCAGAGCAAGTGCGAATTTTGGTTGCCTCAGGTCTCGTTTCTGGGCCACGTGGTAAAAAAGGATGGGATCACGGTCGACCTGGAAAAGATCGCAGCAGTGATGGATTGGAGTAGGCCGGGCATGCCCAAGGAGATTAAATGCTTCCTAGGCTTGGCCGGCTACTACAGGAGGTTTGTGGAGGGTTTCTCTACCCTGGCTGCACCTTTGACCAGGTTGACTCAGAAGAACGCGACCTTTGTTTGGAAGGAGAAGTGCGAAGAAGCCTTCCTGGAGCTAAAGAACAGACTGTGCACTGCTCCCGTTCTGGCACTACCTACTGAGGGTGCGGAGTATGATGTGTACGTGGATGCTTCGCATGTTGGTCTGGGTTGCGTGTTGATGCAGGATGGAAAAGTGATTGCGTATGGGTCAAGACAATTAAAGGATCATGAGAGAAATTACCCTACGCATGACCTTGAGTTTGCAGTGGTGATTTACACACTAAAGCTGTGGAGGCATCTACTTTATGGTGCTCATTGTAAGATCTTCACAGATCATAGAAGTATAAAGTATGTGTGCACGTAGAAGGAGTTGAATTTTCACCGGCGACGGTGGCTAGAGTATGTGGCCGATTATGATGTGGAGATCCAGTATCATCCAGAAAAGGCCAATGTGGTGGTCGATGCCCTGAGCCGAAAGACGGGGAAGATCTTTAATCTCTCCGCCAATCGTTTAGTGGAAGAGTTCCTCGTTATGGATATCTCAGTGGGATGCTGTGACATGCAGAGCAGTTTGGCAGTGGCAGAGCCATCTTGGATTTCTCTTACTAGGTTGGACCAAAAGGATGATCCGGACCTTCTGCACTTGTACCTTAGGACTAAGAGAGGGGAGTTGCCAGATTTTTCTATCGATGATGCGAGTACTTTGAAGTACCACGGCAGATTTTTCATCCCCGCTATCTGAGACATCAGGGTTATGATATGTAGAGAGGCTCATGGATCCAGTGTTGCCTACCATCCAGGATCTTCGAAGATGTATCGTGATTTGAAGCAAATTGCCTGGTGGTATGGGATGAAGAGTGATATAGCTCGATTTGTTGCTAAGTGCCACACTTGCAAGCATGTGAAGGCCGATCACGGAAGGCCTGGTGGCAAGTTGACTCCGTTAGAGATCCCGACTTGGAAGTGGGTAAGTATTTCTATGGACTTCATTACGGGCTTACCGAAATCTCCTAGGGGATTTGATTCTGTTTGGGTTATAGTGGATAGACTGACGAAGTGTGCTCACTTTGTACCATATAAGATTGATTATCCGATGAAGAAGATAGCAGAGCTGTACTTGAATGAGGTCATCAGATTGCACGGTGTGCCTGTTAGCATCATTTCTGATCGAGACTCCCGGTTTACTTCTCGCTTTTGGCAGAGTGTGCATGAAGGTTTGGGTACAGATATGAGGTATTCTACTGCTTCCACCCACAGACCAATGGGCAGACAGAGCGGGTGAACAAGATAGTTTAGGATATCATCAGATGCTACATTCTAGACCATGGTGGAGCGTGGGATGAGCGGTTACGACTTATGGAGTTTGCATACAATAACAGTTATCAAGAGAGCTTGCAAATGGCTTCGTTTGATGCTTTGTATGGGAGGCACTGCAGAACTCCCCTATTTTGGGCTGAGGTAGGTGAGAGACCCTTGTTGGGTCCGTATGCGCTGGAGGAGATGGAAGTCGTAGTGAAGCTTATTCGAGAAAAACTTCGTATAGCTCAGGAGAGATATGAGAAGAACGCCAATCGGCGTAGGTCTGACTTGGAGTTTTCTGTAGGGGACCTTGTGTTTCTTAAGGTTTCCCCGATTGTTTGTGTTATGAGGTTCGATAAGAACCGGAAATTGGACCGGAGGTATGTGGTCCCGTTTAAGATTGTTGAACGGATTGGCGTGTCAGCATATAGGTTGGATTCGCCATCAAACTTCCCAGATATTCATAACGTATTTCATGTAAGCCAATTGCGGAAGTGTGTGCGTAGTAGTGGGCAAGTCTTGGATATTGTGCCCCAGGTTGAGCCTAATCTCTCTTTTGTTAAAGTGACGGTCTGCATTTTGGATACTCAAGATCGGGTGCTGCGGAGGAAGTCCATCCCGATGGTCAAAGTTCTATGGAAGAATCAGGATTTGGAAAGCGCGACTTGGGAGTTAGAGTCGGCTATGAGGAAGGCTCACCCTCAACTGTTCTCCTGATTTGCTTGGTACATTTTCTTTATAGTAGCTCTTGTTTGCTACTTTACTTCTATAAGTAGAAGTAGTGTATGTGAAGTTTCGGGACGAAACTTTCTTTTAGGGGGAGTGACTGTAACGCCCCCGATTTTTCTGCGATTATTTAATTATCGTTTGGCGTTATGTCGACGCGGTTTCTTGGCTTGTGTCATCTGTGGAGTGGGTTTTAACTCCTTAGGACTTAGTGGCCTATTTTGTAGCCTATGGGCAAGTTTTCCCTAGAAAGTCGGGTCATTTTGGGTGACCCGGAGTTCCCTCTCGTGGGGTGCATGTGTTTTGGCTTCGAGTGGATATTACCCGAGTTTTGCTCTTCGGAAGTTGATTTCGACTTCGCCGTTGTGTTCATAGCGTGGATATTTAGCTATGGTGCGAATTTCATCGAATTCCGAGAATGATCGGTTTTCGCGTCGTTCTGTATTTTATGAAAAATAATATTATTTATTAAGTATTTTGTTACCTAATACTTTAGAAGAGTGACTGGTGCTTGGCGGTTTTTCTATGTCTTATTATACATTATTTAATTAATTAGCTATTAAGGTTAATATGGTTCTATATATAGGATAGTTTATACTTAAGGGAAAACCGCTCCTGTTCATCTTCCCGAAACCAAACCAGTATGCGCCTATTCGCGAAAAGAAGCGGAGAAACCACCGAACCGGCTCCCCTTTAGACGCCGATTCCGGGAGCGTTTGTGGTCGGAATTCGATTCCGAAAGAGGATTTGGATTGCTCTCGCCTAGACATTCATTCCTACGGTAAGAAATTCAATTTTCGTGGTGTTTCTAGGGGTCTCGAAATTTCTTGGGTTGTCCGTTTCCGCCATTAAAGCTCTAGATTTCTTGTTTAGGTGTTGTTGCTGCTGGTGCCGAGTGAGAGTAAGGGAGGCCGACCAAGCTTTGCTGGAAATCGAGGCAAGTGGTGCTCTTGCCCTTGCCATATATCTTTTCTAGTTCATTTTATTCCTTGCAGTTTGTTAATCTGTCAGATTTCCTCTTGCTAAAAATGCCCAGCTTTTCCCGAAAATCATAACCAAGACTGTGGAATACTTCATGTTTAGTTTCTTTTCTCAAACAGCCTTGTCTTCCTATTTTTATTCCTGTTGTTGAATTACCTTATTCTCAGGTTGGGTGTAGAGTAAGGTGTGTTGGAGTTAACTTTTCTGTGCAGTTGTTATAGCCGGGTAGAGGAGAAAAGCTTTAGTTTTATTTTATGCAAAAAAAATGTCTTAGTTAGGCTCGGGTTTGGATGAATTTATGCTTGCCTGCGTAGTGGCTGTAGCAGAAGCCTTTCCTTTCCTTAGTCTAGATGATTAGAATGTTTCTGGGCTAGATGTAATGGTCTAGAGTGTTAAAAAGGGTGCAGGAATTTAATCATAGCTTATCTATCTCGTGGCGTTGAGTGAGTCGACCTCACTCAATGCCATGGCTGTCTAGGCGTTGAGTGAGGCGGACAATCTCAATGCCACCGCCAATCCGCGTGGTTATGTCGGATGGCGTTGAGTGTGTGGCCTCACTCATCGCCATGGCAGTTTAGGCGTTGAGTGAGGCGGATTCACTCAACGCCGCAGCCCATCCTTGCGGTTAAGTATTTTTGGCGTTGAGTGAGTCGACCTCACTCAACGCCAAAACTATTTTGGCATTGAGAGAGGTGGACTCACTCAATGCCACAGTTAGTTTTTGCGGCCAAGTGCTAAGGCGTTAAGTGAGTGAACCTCACTCAATGCCGTGGCTATTTTGGCATTGAGTGAAGTTAACTCACTCAACGCCACCGTCTGTTTTGGCATTGAGTGAGGTTAGCTCACTCAACCCAGCAGTCAATGTCGCAGAAAGCATTGAGTGAATGAACCTCACTCAACGTCGTGGCTGTTTGGCGTTGAGTGAGGTTAACTCACTCAATGCCACTGTCTGTTTTGGCGTTGAGTGAGGTTAGCTCACTCAATGCCACAGCTAGTGTCGCAGAAGGCATTGAGTGAATGAACCTCACTCAACGCCGTGGATGTTTTCGCATTGAGTGAGGTTAACTCACTCAACGCCACTGTTTGTTTTGGCGTTGAGTGAGGTTAGCTCACTCAACGCCACAGCCAGTATTACAGAAGGCATTGAGTGAATGAAACTCACTCAATGTCGTGGATGTTTTGGCGTTGAGTGAGGTGAACTCACTCAATGACACTGTCTGTTTTGGCGTTGAGTGAGGTTAGCTCACTCAACGCCACATCCAGTGTTGTAGAAGGCGTTGAGTGAGTGAACCTCACTCAATGCCGTAACTGTTTTGGCATTGAGTGAGGTTAAATCACTCAACGCCACCGTCTATTTAGGCGTTGAGTGAGTGGAGCTCCCTCAACGCCCAGCCGTGTTGAGCCATCTCAACGCTTTTACCATACCTTGATTTTCTCTCCCGACTGAATTCCTTGATTTTGAGGTTCCTTGTCGGCTATATTTTTCCAAAGGCCGAATCGTGGGTTGTGGTTAGTAGTGGTGGTTTGAAGCTATTAATGGGGGTGGTGTTCTGTAAATAAGCCGTGGCCACCCTTTTCTTTTATCTTTCTCCAGGTACGGGCTGGGCAAGGGGGTGGGAGGTCCCTAGTGCTTTCACATGTACACCCTTGAGCTTTGTTTCTTGGAAATGGTGGTTGGGGGACTAAGTTTTCCTCCAACCCGGATCCGCGTTGTTTTTGCTACTGCTATATCTCACAATTTAGGATGTTAGACGTTTCTTCCTTTGTAAACTACAACGTTTTGGGCACATGGTAGCCTTGTAAACCCTGCAGGATTTTTTGGCAGGATTGTTGCTGTTTTCTCGCACATAGTGTTTTTTCCTTTTTGCCTTGCCTTAGACAGTGGTGCTTATTACGGTTTACTTACTCTTCTAGCTTATCATTTAGAATAACATTTCCGTACAGCTTATTTGTTTTTTGCTTGCTGAGGTATTCTTTTCTTCTTTGAATGCCTCAGGTTCTGAATAGTAGCTGATTAGGCGGCTAGTTGTGCTGTGTTGTTTCTTGTGGTATCTCGTACTGTAGAGATCAATTCCTTGGTCTTGTGAGGTAGTTTTATGTTTCTTTCTTACAGACATATATACTTGCTAGTGGGTTCGTGTCAGTTTGTTGGCACCCACTAGTAGTTTTACCTTGATACTAGATATGTTATCTTTTTGCTGCTACCTTTTATGGAGTTAGTCTACTTGCTCTTGGGATGATTTATGCTAGGTTGCTAGTTACTTTTAAACCTAAAAACACTATTATAAGTATATCTCATGATCAGCATGCTTATAAAACTCATATACTACTTTCCAAACAACGTAAAAAGATCGTTTTCTTATATATTGTATAAATTAAATGTAGGGTCTTGCTTAGTATAAGTTGTCTTCTAGGGACACTTATGCACTCTTTTAGGATGTCAAATGTGAATAAAGTATTTTCCGCTGCGTATAAGTAAAGTTTTTTCCTAAACTTTGTACTAGATGATCCACTGAGCCGAGGGATACGACCTTTAAAATATAACTGATTTTCTAATCATTAAACTTATGAATTTTCATAGTCTAGTTTGGTGGTATTCGCCTGAGCGCCGACAGTTATCCCCTGCTCGACGTGGCATCACGATGCGTGTTTTCTCATACTCTGATATTTCTTAAATTATGAGAAAATGCGGGTTGTGACACCTAAGGTACTCGTGTTATATGTTTATTTACCTGTTTTTGACTTCTATTTTGTAGAAATTAGTAGGTGTTTGCGAGTTCTCTTCGGATTCTCACGTTATATTTTAAATTTACCTGCTTTTTACTTCTCTTTTTCAGAGATTTTCATGTGTTTGTGAATTCACCTCAAGAACTCAAGTTATGTGTTTATTCACCTGCGATTGACTCCTCTTTTGCGTAGATTTTCAACTGTTTGCGAGTCATTTTCAGGTACTCCTGTTATATTTTAAATTTATCAATTTTTAAATTCTCTTTTGCAGAGATTTGCAAGTGTTTCAAGGTTCACCTCAGGTACTCGCGTTATATGTTTATTTACGTGCTTTTTACTTATCTTTTGAAAAGATTAGCAGGTGTTCACGAGTTCTCTTCAGATACTCGTATTATATGTTAATTTACCTTCTTTTAACTTCACTTTTGTAAATAATAACAGGTGTTTACGAGATCCCTTCAGGCACTCGTGTTATATGTTAATTTACCCATTTTGACTTCTCTTTTGCATAGATTGTCAGGTGTTCGTGAGTTCATCTCAGGTACTCATTTTATTTATTTATTTACCTGCTTTTGACTTCTATTTTTTAGAGATGAGCAGGGGTTCGCGAGTAGGTATTCACGTAATATGGTAATTTACCTGCTTTTGACTTCTCTTTTGCAGAGATTAGCAGGTGTTCGTGATATCACCTCAGGTACACTCGTTATATATTTATTTACCTGCTATTGAATTTTCTTTTGTCGAGATTAGCATGTCTTCATGAGTTCTCTTCAATTATTAGCTTTATATTTTAAATTTACATACTTTTGACTTCTAGTTTCAAAATTTTGTAGGTGTTCATGAGTTCACCTCAGGTACTCGTGTTATATGTTTATTTACCTGTTTTTGACATCTCTTTTGTAGAGATTAGCAAATGTTTGCGAGTTCTCATCAGATACTCGCGTTAAACTTAAAATTAACCTTCTTTGGACTTCTCTTTTGCAGAGATTTACATTTGTTCGCGAGTTCACCTCAAGTACTAACGTTTGGTGTTTATTTACATGAAATGAATTCTCTTTTGCAAAGATTAGTAGAAGTTTGTGAGTTCTTTTCATGCACTCATGTTATATTTTAAATTTAGTTACTTTTGACTTCTCTTTTACATAGATTTGCAGGTGTTCATGAGTTCACCTCAGGTACTCGCGTTATATATCTATTTACTTGCTTTTGACTTCTCTTTTGCAGAGATTAGCAGGTGTTCACGACTTCTCTTCTTGTTCACGAGTTGTATGTTAATTTTCCTACTTTTAAATATTCTTTTGTAGAGAATTGTAGGTGTTTACGAGATCCATTCAGGTACTCACGTAATATGTTAATTTACCTATTTTTGACTTCTCTTCTATAGAGATTTGTAGGTGTTCACGAGTTCACCTTAGGTGCTCATGTTATATATTTATTTACCTGCTTTTGACATCTCTTTTGCAAAGATGTGAAGGTGTTCGCGAGTTCTCTTCAGGTATTCATGTAATATTGTAATTTACCTCTTTTTGACTTCTCTTTTGAGATATTAGTAGGTGTTCGCATGTTCTTTTCAAATACTCGCGTTATAGGTTAATTTACCTTCTTTTGACATCTCTTGTACAGAGATTTGACGGTGTTTGCGAGTTCACCTCAGGTACTCACATAATATTAGTCACGTAATATGTTTATTTGACTTCTCTTCTGCAGAGATTAGTAGGTGTTTGGTAGTTTTCTTCAGGCACTCATGTAATATTTTAATTTTACTTGCTTTTTACTTCTCTTTTCCAGAGATTTGCCGGTATTTGCTAGTTCACCTCAAATACTCATATTATATATTTATTTATATGTTTTTGACTTCTTTTTTGTAAAGATTAGCAGGTGTTTGCGAGTTCTCTTCTGGTACTCGCATTATATGTTAATTTACCTAGTTTGGACTTCTCTTTTGCAGAGATTTATAGGTATTCAAGAGTTCACCTCACGTACATGTGTTATATATTTATTTACCTGCTTTTGACTTCTCTTTTGCAAAGATTTGCAGATGTTTGCAAGTTCTCTTCACATACTCACATTATATGTTAATTTTCCTTATTTTGAATTCTCTTTTTCAGAGAATAACAGCTGTTTATGAGATTTATTTAGGTACTTGCGTTATATGTTAATTTACCTATTTTGACTTCTATTTTGCAGAGATTTGCAGGTGTTCGCGAGTTCACCTTAGGTACTCGTGTTATATGTGTATTTATCTACTTTTGACTTCTATTTTGTAGAAATTAGTATGTGTTTGTGAGTTCTCTTCAGATACTCACGTTATATTTAAAATTTACCTGCTTTTGACTTCTCTTTTGCAGATATTTGCATGTTTTTTTGAGTTCACCTCTAGTACTCATGTTATGTGTTTATTTACCTGTGATTGAATTCTCTTTTGCGGAGATTAGCAGCTGTTTGTGAGTTTTTTCTGGTACTCGTGTTATATTATAAATTTACCAATTTTTATATTCTCTTTTGTAGAGATTTGTAGGTGTTCACAGGTTCAACTCAGGTACTCAGGTTATATGTTCATTTACGTGCTTTTGACTTCTCTTTTGAATAGATTAACACATGTTTGCGAGTTCTCTTCAGGTACTCACATTATATGTTAATTTACCTGCTTTTAACTTCTCTTTTGTAAAGAATAGCTGGTGTTTATGAGATTTCTTCAGGTCCTCGTGTTATATGTTAATTTACCCATTTTAGACTTCTCTTCTGCAGAGATTTGCATGTGTTGGCGAGTTTACCTCAGGTACATGTATTATATGCTTATTTACCTGCTTTTGACTTCACTTTTGCATAGAAGAGCAGGTGTTCGCGAGTTCTCTTCAGGTATTCACGTAATATAGTAATTTACCTGCTTTTGAATTCTCTTTTGTAGAGATTAGCAGGTGTTCGTGAGTTTACCTCAGGTACTCTCGTTATATATTTATTTACCTGCAATTGACTTATCTTTTACGGATATTAGCAGGTGTTCGGGAGTTCTCTTCAGGTATTAGCATTATATTTTAAATTTACATAGTGTTGACTTCTCATTTCAAATTTTGTTGGTGTTTGTGAGTTCACCTAAGATACTCATGTTATATGTTTATTTACCTGCTTTTGACTTCTCTTTTGTATAGATTAGTAGATGTTTATGTGTTCTCATTAGATACTCATATTATATTTAAAATTAACCTTCTTTTTACTTCTCTTTTATAGAGATTTGCATGTGATTGTGATTTCGCCTCAAGTACTAACGTTAGGTGTTTATTTACCTGCGATTGACTTCTCTTTTTCAAAGATTAGCAGCTATTTTCGAGTTCTTTTCAGGTACTTGCGTTATATTTTAAATTTACCTGCTTTTGACTTCTCTTTTTAGGAGATTTGTAGGTGTTCGTGAGTTCGCCTTAGGTACTCGTGTTATATGTTTATTTACCTACTTTTTACTTCTCTTTTGCAGAGATTAGCAGGTGTTCACGACTTCTCTTCTGGTACTCGTATTACATGTTAATTTACCTACTTTTAACTTTTCTTTTATAGATAATAGCAGGTGTTTACGAGATCCCTTCTCGTACTCGTATTATATGTTAGTTTACCTTTTTTTGACTTCTCTTCTGCATAGATTTGCAAGTGTTCACGAGTTCACCTGAGGAACTTGCATTATATATTTATTTACCTTCTTTTGACTTCTCTTTTGTAGAGATTAGCAGGTGTTCACAAGTTATCTTAAGGTACTCGTGTTATATGTTAATTTACCTGCTTTTGAAATCTCTTATGTATAGAATAGCAGGTGTTTAAGAGAACTCTTCAGGTACTAAAGTTATATGTTTATTTACATGTTTTAGACTTCTCTTTTGCAGAGATTTGCAGTTGTTCACGAGTTCACCTAAGGTACTCATGTTATATATTTATTTACCTGATTTTGACTCTTCTTTTGCAGAAATTTGCTTGTGTTTGCGAGTTCTCTTCAGATACTCGCATTATATTTTAAATTTACCCGCTTTTTACTTCTCTTTTGCAGAGATTTGCATGTGTTCGCGAGTTAACCTGATGTACTCACATTGTGTGTTTATTTACCTGTAATTGACTTCTCTTTTGCGTAGATTAGTCGCTATTCGCAAATTCTCTTCAGGTACTCGTGTTATATTTTAAATTTACTTGCTTTTGACTTCTTTTTTGCGGAGATTTGCAAGTGTTCGTGAGTTCACCTCAGGTACTCGTGTTATATGTTTATTTACCTTCTTTTGACTTCTCTTTAGTAGAGATTAGCAGGTGTTCATGACATCTCTTCTGTTACTCAAATTATATGTTAATTTACCCGCTTTTTAATTCTCTTTTGTAGCGAATAGAAGATGTTTATGAGATCCCTTCATGTAATCGCGTTATATGTCAAATTACCTATTTTGACTTCTCTTTTGTAGATATTTCCATGTGTTTGTGAGTTCACCTCAGGCACTCGTGTTATATGTCTATTTACTTGCTTTTGACTTCTCTTTTGAAGAGATTAGTAGGTTTTCGTGACTTCTCTCGTGGTTCTTGTGTTATATGTTAATTTACCTTCTTTTAACATCTCTTTTATAGGGAATAGTAGGTGTTTACAAGATCCCTTCAGGTAAAAAGGAAATATTTTGATGATTCTCTGAAAGTGGTTCAAGACAAAGTCACTGCTCTAGAAAAAGAGATGAGCAGAGAATTTATAGAAATCCAGCACAACACAGACTCCCTCAAAGAATTGTTTCAGATTGGTGGAAAAGCTATAGACCGCACCATTACTAGTGTTGGTCAGGTAATGGAACAATCTATAACTCTTTCCAACAATCAGATCAAGTTAGAGAAGAAAGCCAATGAACATGTTATGATAATCTGTAAAGAAGTGGGAACCTTCAAGGAAGATGATATAGATACACTATCTGTAGAATTCAGAAAGGGGGAGAGCTTGGGGAAAGAACATGTGGAAAAACTTGTGGATAAGTTTACTGCTACTGCAAACACAACTTGGTCTTACAAGATAAGTGAAATTAATAAGAATGTTTTAGAGCAAATTCAGTTTGTGAAATTCCATACCTATGGTACCTCAGTATGGATGCACAATCAGCTCTTCCCTGATTTTCAGCTTGACCCTAATGTCATTCCTAATCATCTTAACCCTCTTCCTAAAGGATAGTCAAGTAAGATGCCAGCTCAGATGCAACAACCTCAGATGCCCTGTTTCTCTCCAAGGCCAGAAGATCAGAATCCTCCACCTGCTTCTTATGACCAAGTATGGGATGATGTTGTTATTCCTCAAGATTTACCTTAAATAAACACATCTAAGAAGAGGAATTATGGGGAAGGCGCCTCTGCGAGCAAAAGTGTTCCTAAGCTAGATTCAGAGAAAAGAAAAGCTCAAGAATTTGCTGAAGTCTTGAGTCCTACCTCCAAAGCACTGATTCTTGATACTCTCAAGTTAGTATGGACTATAATGAAAGCAGGAATCTCCACTACAGCTCCACTGAGGGGGATCTTTTTGAGAAGTCATGACTAAAAGAAGGATATATGATAGAGAGTATGGCAAGAACAACCTTAAGGCTCCTCCAAAACCTCCAAGGTACTACCCAAAGCCTTTCAGCTACTAGAGTAGACAACAAGAGAAGCATGACAGACAACATCAGAGCTAGGAATGATTTTCTGTTGATATTTGTTTTTGAGACTATGGATGAAATGAATGTTGAATTGGAAATCTAAAACATTATATATATATACAATTTCTAGTTTTGCTAAGTGTGTGTTTAATTTTTCTATCTTGCATTTAAATTCTATTTCTTCTATTACAGTTCTTTCTTTATTGGTATAATTCACCTTAGTGTAGAGGGTTCAGACTTCTACAAATAGGAGGAGATTGTTTGGTATTACATCCACAATAACCTAGATTTGCATGAAGTCACCCTTGAACTAAGATGAATTAAGTTGTATTTGATATCCTTGTTTAAGTTGTGTGTTTGCAGACTATCATTGCTTAGTGTAGACCAATGTAAGTCTACAGTGGGTCATGAACACAGGACCATATAGTGTAATCCCTCACTATGTGATCCAAAGTGTTGACTCATGTGTAGCCTCTCAATTGGGATACACTTATATTCAAGCACTTGGACCATGGAATAAAGATTGGATCTTGAAGAGAAGAGAAAATTTTCTAAGTCCAAAATTTCTCTAAGTCCACTTGTCGAGAAGTCTATGATAGTTCTCGAGAAGTAGAGTTTGCAGAACTCGAGAAGTTCACCTAATTCTCGAGAAGCCGAGACTAGTTCTCGAGAAACATTTTTATCGTTCTCAAGAAGGTCAGTCTTGATTCTCGAGAAGATGCAGCCTATATTTTTTGAGTAGTCAGAGACAGCCACAAAAATATTCTAAGTCCCTCTCTCGAGAAGTCAATCATAGTTCTCGAGAACTTAGCTTCTAGTTCTCGAGAAGTCAGTTCAATTCTCGAGTACAAGTTCTTGCTTTCGAGTAATAGTTCTCGAGAAGTCTTGTTTGTTCTCGAGAAGTTGAGTTTAGTTCTTTAGTAGACTAAATGCCTTTTTCTCGAGTACTAACTTAAGTCCAGACAGTATAACTCTCGAGAAATCAGCATTATTCTCGAGAACTTATTTATACTTCTCGAGAACAGCAGTCAATTTTTATGAAAAATTTACTTAAGTCCTGATCGACGAGATTTTCAAATGAGACATCGTGATTGGTCCACGTGTCGTCATTAATGTCAATTCTAACCATTAGGTTAAATCCTATATAATGTCTTTTTGTTAAGACTAACCCTAAGAGGAAATTCGTACTGTCTATTATTCTTAATCAGTCGTCTCTCTCCAAGAACGAACTTTCAGAAGCCACCACCGCCTCTCAACGTGAAGATCGACACATCTGTTTTCGATCAAGAAAGGCTTGTTGTTCAAGGAATCTTCATCTTCTCCTTGATCGAGTAGGTCAAAGTTATCTCAGATCAAATCTACCAAGTCTTCTTCAACAAATTTCTAAAAAAGTCGCATAGTTCAAGAAGAAGACCTAGAGTTAAATTTCCCAAAGATCTCAGACAAATCTCTGTTTGTATTTTAAATCTCTTTGTAAATTTTGTATGAGATTAATCTCCGAGTTGTAGAAAGTTTTTATCTTTCGAGTGTAGATCCATTTGGATCGAGATTGTAGGAACTTGGTTCTGAGGCGTAAAATTGGTTTTCAATCCAATATAGTGGAATAGCCGAGTCTAGTGATTTACTAGATCGGTAAGAGAAAGTGGGCGTACCCAAGATTGGGGAACCACTATAAATCTTCTTATCATCTATGATTGCTTGATTGTTTGTGCAAGTTCTTTAAAAAATTTTATTCCGCAAATAGACGCACAATTCACCTATTCACCCCCCTCTAGGTGATTTAGATAGACAACTTAACTCTTTCAATTAGTATCAGAGGGAGGTTGGTCGTTAAAAGGTTAATACCTTGATCAATTTCCTCTCTAAGTTTTCTTTGAGAATTTTCAAGCAATGGACAAGGCTAAAGATTTTGCCAAGCTTCCCCTAAGCACAAAGAATAACTTTCCCATGTGGAACGAGAGAATTAAATTTTTCATGGAAGCTGTGGATCCCCGGATCTTCATGATTGTTAAAGAAGGTCCTTACGTGCCCATGACCATCTCCACTATAGATCCAACCAAGAAGGTTCCAAAGAAGTTGATGGATCTAGATAAGGCCGAGATTGCACTTGTCTCTCTGGACAAGAAAGCAAAAAATATAATAGCAAGTGCAGTCGATGACTCGATGCTGCAGAATCTGATTCACTGCCAATCTGCGAAGGAGATGTGACAATCACTAGTCACTCTGATGGAAGGTACTGAAGAAGTGAGGTATGATGGAACATCCCTATTGAACCAGAAGTATGAATCCTTCAGGCAAGGTCCAAAGGATACCATTGCAGATACATTTAAGAACTTCTTCAAGATAGTCAATGGCCTCAGAGTATATGGCAGAGACTTCACTAATGGAGAACTAAATGACAAGTTCCTAAGATCCTTAACCAAGGAATGGGACAATAAGGTATGTGCCATCAGGGAATTTGGAAAGCTAGCTGAGACAGATCCTCAGAATCTCTTCGGGAAGCTGATATCGTATGAGCTTCAACTCAACACGAGGAAAGCTAAAGAAGATAAGAGCAGGTCTGCATCCAAAGAGAAGTCTGTTGCTTTGAAGGCAGACACCTCTAGGAATTCAAAGGCTACCTCTCCAGCCCCAGCACAAGAAGTTAGTGAAGAAGAAAACTCGGAGCCAAGTACCTCGGGATCTGAGCTATCTAAAGGAGAGTTCTCCTTACTCTCACGACAGTTCAAGAAATTCTTGAACAAGAAAAGCAATGGAAGGGCAAGGATGCCTCTCACAGAAGATCTCGACATGATAGTGATCGACACAGAAAAGGCTCAAGCAACTATGATAGGTATGGTTCTAAACAGAACAAACACATTTTGACTGACATAGTTTGCTACTGTTTTAACAAGCTAGGTTACGTCATAGTTGACTGCCCCCACAAGAAGAAGGAGGGTGGCAGAAGAGAAGAAAAGAAGTCCTCGTACAACAAGAAGAGTATAGAGAAAAGCCTGATAGCAAAGAAGGGCAAGAATCTTAGTGACTCTGACTCATCCGAGTTAAGTGAAGAAGAGGAAGCCTACTTTGGGCTTATGGCTCAATCAGATGATGAACAAGTTCCCCAGTTCACTGGGGAGGTAAAATCTCACACCCCTCTTTCAAAATCTGAAGTTTCTGAGCATGATCATAAGGACAGCTCCTCTGCCGATGAGTCTGAACTCATGGCCCAGTACAAGGAGTTGATCATGGCTTACTACAAATATAGATGAGTCATGAAAACTCAAGCTAAAGAGATTAATTCTCTAAAAGCTAATGAGAGAAGCTTGAGAGAGGAAGTCACTAAGACTGACTCACTTCAAGAGAATCTCAATATGGCCATTGAGGAATACAATCAAGCTCTAGATCACCTCAACCTGAAATAGAAAATCATCAAAGAGTTGGAAGAACAACTCGAGGCTGAAAAAAAACTTGTTGAAAGTTTATCAAAGCCTAAGAATGTTCTTCCTCTCATTGCTGAATTCTCAGCTAAGGCCAAGGGTGATGGACTAGGCCATGATGGTGCTTCTAGTAAATCTTCTAGGATAAATAAGGCTCAAAGGAAGAATAAGGCCGCCATGAAGGCCTAAGCCAAAGAAAAAGGGAAAGCTCCCTTATATCAGACTATTTTTAAGAAAGTCATCTTTCCAACAAATAGTTTGATCTGGACTTGTCCTATGGTCACTTTACCAGGCCTACTTATGTAGAGCCAAAGTCTCGTTACCAAGGATGGACTCGTCCTAGAAACTTTGGTGAGAGTGTCTTTAAGGCACCTTATGAAGAAGTGATTCTTCAGGGCTATGGTTCTTATGATAATGGTCATAACTTCAAGAAAGCACCAAAAGTAAAATCCATTATAGAAAAGCTTGTGATGGAGAAGAAATCATGTGATTGCCATCATCATGAAGCCTCTTCCTCCAAGAATGCTACACCTACTGGACCATTATTCCAGAAGGTCAAGCAGGAGTACCTAAGGCAAAGATACAACATGTTCCACTTTTTGTGTTGTGGCAAAATTGGTCATTTTTCCATCAATTGTTGGTTTAATACCAGGAAGGTTGCTACTCCTCAGGTTCGCAACCTGAGAAGGACCACTCATAATGCTAATCCTTGTAGGGGGAGTGTTCTAACCCGAGACAAAGGACCCAAACATGTTTGGGTTTCTAAGGAAAATTGATTATGATTGCAGGGATGTCCCAAGGACACCAAAACACCAATCTAGTATTTGGACAGTGGATGCTCTCGGCACATGACCGAGACAAGAACCTACTTCAAAATTATTCTCCAGTGTTGAACGGACCAAAGGTCATCTTTGGAGGTTCATACCGCGGGATAACTAAAGGCTATGTTATGATCACAAACGGTAGTGTATCCTTTTCGGATGTAGCTTATGTTGAGGGATTGGAACACAATCTTATAAGCGTAAGCCACCTATGCCATAAAGGATACATAGTTGAATTCTACGGTGAGAAGTGCCTGATAAAGTCTGTTGGTAATATGGAAACGATTCTATCTGGCACTCGAAGCAGGAATATATTTTGTTTAAATTTCATTTGTATAGATTCTTCTACACTAGTTTGTCTTTTGGCAAAAGATAGTGCGTCTCTTGGTGACCAATGGCACAAGAGGTTAGCACATAATAATTTTAAAACTATTAATAAATTATTCTCCCAGAACTTAGTACGTGATGCCCCGAATGTCAAGTACGTAAAAGATAGACCTTGTCATGCATGCATAAAAGGCAAGCAAACAAGGGCTATCTTTAAAAGCCTTACTGACAAAAATTCAAGTAGATGTCTCCATCTACTTCATTTGGACTTGTTTGGTCCACTGCAAATTAGAAACTTGGGAGGTAAGGAATATACAATGGTTATTGTTGATGACTACTCGCGCTTTGCGTTGGGTTTCTTTTTGAAACACAAGTCAGATACCTTCGATGTCTTTATAATTTTTGTTAGGCAGATCCAGGATGAATACAACTGTTCTGTAGTCAAGGTTAGAAGTAACAATGGAACTAAATTCAAATCTGGGTCCATGACAGAATTCTGTGAAAGCCTAGGTATCTTTCATGAGTTTTCCTCTCCTTGCACTCCACAGCAAAATGGGGTAGCTGAGAGAAGGAAAAGAACACTCATATAGGCCTGCCGGACTATGTTGAGTGATTCTTCACTAACAAAGTACTTCTGGGCTGATCTGTCAATACTGCATGCCACGTGCAAAATCAAGCACTCATCAATAAGAATCATGATAAGACACCTTACGAACTTCTAAAGGGCAGGAAACCAACAGTTTCATATTTTAAAATTTTTGGCTGTAAATGCTTCGTGCTTAACAATGGTAAGTATCATACTACCAAGTTTAGTGAGAAAAGTTTTGAAGGTATTTTTTTAGGTTATAGTAGCCATAGTAAGGCATATATAATTTTTAATAGAAAAACTCTTGTTGTAGAGGAATCCATACATATTTTATTTGATGAGACGAGCTTGCTGCAAAGCAAATCGTCTAGTGTGCTTGTTGAAGATGCAGGTACAAGGCTGAAAGAAATCAGCTTGGATGAACCAACTAGAGGTAAAAGAGAAAAGTTCATGAAGATCACTACTCCAACACCCATTGGAGAGGCAGATGATCAAGATGAAGAAAACATCCAAGTTGATGAAGCCGCTCCAGTGGCTGAAGAAGTTCCAGATGCTAGAAATCTAGAGCTCAGACATCTGAAGGATCATCCATTGGACCAGATCATAGGAGATCACCGGGATGGTGTCCGAACTCGTCGAGGTACAACTAACGAGAATCTATATTTAAGTTTTCTCTCACAGGTTGAACCAAAGAAGTTTGAGGAAGCAAACTCAGATGCTTCATGGATCCTTGCTATGGAAGAAGAACTGAACCAGTTTAAGCGATGCAAAGTTTAGAAACTAGTTCCTAGACCCAAAGGTAAGAATGTCATCAGAACGAAGTGGGTATACCAGAACAAGTTAGACGAGAATGGAACAATTATAAAAAATAAGGCCAGACTCGTCGCCAAATGATATCGTAAAGAAGAAGGGATTGACTTCGACCAAACATACGCTCCAGTGGCAAGGCTGGAGGCCATCAGATTGTTCCTAGCTTATGCTGCACTGAAGGGCTTCACTGTCTACCAAATGGACGTGAAGTCCGCCTTCCTGAATAGTGACATAAAGGAAGAAGTGTACGTGGAACAACCCCCAGGTTTTGTTGATCTTATCTTTCCTGAGTATGTTTATTTGTTATCGAAAGCGTTGTATGGTTTGAAACAAGCTCCTCGAGCTTGGTACGAAACACTATCTAGCTTTCTCATCGAGAACAAGTTCACAAGGGGAAAGATAGTCAAGACATTAATTCTTAGGGAAATTAAAGACAAGATTTTGCTAGTGCAAATCTATGTCGACGACATTATTTTTGGTTCTACATATAATAACCTATGCAAAAAGGTTTCTAAACTTATGCAACGGAAGTTTGAAATGAGTAGTATTGGAGAGCTGAAGTATTTCATAGGACTTCAGGTGAAACAATCTGAAGATGGAATTTCATCTCACAGACGAAGTTTACCAAGGAGTTGATTAAGAAATTCGGAATGGAGAATGCAACCTCTATGAGGACTACAATTGCCTCAGCTATGTATCTGGACAAGGATGAGAAAGGGAAACCTTTTGATGAAACCAAATACAGAAGCATAGTTGGATCCTTGCTCTACCTTACTACCAGTAGACCAGACATAATGTTTTCTACACGTGTCTGTGCTAGATTCCAAGTTAATTGTAAGGAATCTCACTATGCTGCTGCAAAGTAGACCTTGAGATACCTTAAAGGTACACCGAATCTTGGCTTATGGTACCCAAGAAGTAATGACAATGAACTAATTGGTTTTTCAGATGCAGACTTTGCAGGTAGCAAAGATGACAGAAAAAGCACTTCCGGGACATGTCAGTTCCTCGGAAGAAGGCTTATCTCATGGAGCTGCAAAAAGTAAAATTGTGTCGCAATCTCAATGGCCGAGTCCGAATATATTTCTGCCTTCAATTGTTGTGCACAATTGATTTGGCTAAAGAACCAGCTAGAAGATTAAAATATGAAGGTTAAAGACATTCCGTTGTTTTGCGACTCCTCCAGCACTATAGCAATTGCAAACAACCTAGTCTTGCACAGCCGGATAAAGCACATCGAGCTCATATATCACTTCATTCGGGAGCATGTGGAGCAAGGAGATGTGGATCTGCAATACGTGCCAACAGATCGACAAGTTGCAGACATTTTCACAAAGCCGTTGGACGAGACCAAGTTCAATTTTTCAAAACTGAACTTGGGATGCTGAAGAAAGAAGGATAGATCAAAGGGAATCAGTTCAAAGCTCAAGAATCGAGGATACTTCAAAAAGGTCAGAAATTTCTCAAGTGGAAGGAAGTTCTCGAGAAATACAATTACTTCTCGAAAAGTATAGAACTAGTTCTCGAAAACTCAAGTCCACTTCTCGAGAACTAAAGATCTATCTCTTGAGAAGTACAAAAATTCTCGAAAACAAGGAATATACTTCTCGAGAATTATAATCATACTTCTCGAGAACTAACCCTACCTCTCGAGAAATGCCCTGTCTGTTTTCGATTTTTGTCGATTTCTTCAATTTTGAAAAACGATCGATTTGTCCCTTAATCCAAGGGTTATTTTAGATTAATTAGACACCTAATCAACATTACTAGGGTTATAAATATATAAAACTTTAGAAATCTCAAATAAACCGACATTTCAAAATCCATTCTCTCGAAAACTCTTCGTCTTCCACCGACCAGAGCTTCAACACTGCCGCCTTCTCGCGTTGTATCTATCGTCGTCGTCTTTCTCAATTGCAAAACAGTTCAAAATCGGAGTCGGTAGTGAGCTAGTAGTTGCAGGGATTGTAGAAATTTCAGAGGATTTCAGAAATCTCCTTCTTCTGCTGGAAACTGCAAGTTTGTCATTTGTTCTTTCAGAACCTTATAAGATTCTATTTCTAGAGGTAAAAGAGTTCTATACAAATGTTATGATAAGTAGGAATAGCACAGTATTGAAGTACAAAGTCAAGGGAGTTAAGATTAAGTTGAGCCCGACCATAGTGTCAAGACTTCTAAGATTGTCTACTGTAGATGATGAAGAGGAACTTACTCAGGATGACAATGACAGAACCTATAATTTCTGTGGAGTTCCAGTGGACATTACCTCACTTAGGAGGACTGCTCTATATGATGTTAGCAAACATCTAGTGGACATCATTGGCAAAATTCTGTGGTGCAGAACAGGGTCCATAGGTTTCATAACCAATGACTTTTTCAATGTCATGGCTGCCATAGTCTGCAGGAAAAGATTTCCTTATGATTTGATGATTTTTGACATGATCAGAGATAGCATAATAGAACCAAAATTTCATAGGATAATCTCTTTGATGTTGCATGAGATTGATCCAGTTATCTTCAAGACTTCGAAAGGTACACCACTTCATCACCTGAAGAAGATCTCCTTAGCCTCCATTCATAGATGGGAGTTAAAACTGAAGAACCCAAAATAGATAGCTAAAGAGCTTGCAGCCCCTGCTACAGAGGTCAGGACTCCATATCCCTCCTCTCATAATGTTGCTAAACAATCTGGTGCTGCAACTAAGGGGGAGCTTGCAGCCTAAGTTCCAGATGTAAGAATTTCCTCTCCTCCTCCTCCAGCTAGTTCTCCAATTAGAAGTACAGCCAGATCATCAGCAAATTCACCCATTAGAAGTCCTATCAGAAGCCCAATAAGATCTCCAGCTAAGTCCCTAGTGTCAGATATTTCAGATGAGACATTCTCAGATGAGCAAGCTCATCAAACCATCAACTCTACGGTAGCAGATATATAAAATATGATAAAAGAGCTTACCTCAGATGAACCTCTTCCTCCCCTACACACAAAAACTATTGAAGAACCTTCAAAGGATCCTTCTCCAGCTCATTATCCATCTCTAGAACCTACTCCAAGGGCAACTCCTTCACCTTCTCCATGAAAAGAACCACATCCACCAGAGACCATCATTCTCTCAGGAGAGGATGAGCCTGAACCGGAGGAAGTTGAAGCTCCTCTAAAGAAACTTGATTTCTCCATCCCTTCCCTACTTAGTGAGGAAAGTGATATATTTCCTCATACTGTCTGAGCACAAAGTTCTGTAGTAGTTGATGAGATCCCTCCATGGGTAGTTTCTCATCCTCCTCTAGTTACCCCTCCTGCTGTTATTCCTGCGTCTGCTGCAACCCCTACAAATTAAGACATTCTAAGTAGCTTGAAGTCATATTGGCAGAACAAAGGAAATATTTTGATGACTCTCTGAAAGTGGTCCAAGACAAAGTCACTGCTCTAGAAAAAGAGATGTGCAGAGGATTTGCAGAAATCCAGCACAACACAGTCTCCCTCAAAGAAATGTTTCAGATTGTTGGAAAAGATATAGACCACACCATTACTAGTGTTGGTCAGGTAATGGAACAATCAATAACTCTTTCCAACAATCAGATCTAGTTAGAGGAGAAAGCCAAAGAACATGTTATGAAAATCTGTGAAGAAGTGGTAACCATCAAGGAAGATTCTATAGATACACTATCTGTAGAATTCAGAAAGGGGGAGAGCTTGGTGAAAGAACATGTGGAAAAACTTGTGGATAAGTTTACTTCTGCTGCAAAACATAGCTTGGTCTGATAAGATAAGTTAAATTAATAAGAATGTTTTAGAGCAAATTCAGTCTGTGAAATCCCATACCTATGACACCTTAGTATGGATGCACAATCAGCTCTTCCCTGATTTTCAGCTTGATCCTAATGTCATTCCTCATCATCTGAACCCTCTTCCTGAAGGACAGTCAAGTTAGATGCCAGCTCAGATGCAATAACCTCAGATGCCCTGGTTCTTTCCAAGGCCAGAAGATAAGAATCCTTCTCCTGCTTCTTATGAAAAAGTATGGGATGATGATGTTATTCCTCAAGATTTACCTGAAATCAAAACTTCTAAGAAGAGGAAGTATGGAGAAGGCCTCTCTGCGAGCAAAAGTGTTCCTAAGCCACAGAGAAAAGAAAAGCTCAAGAATTTGCTGAAGTCTGGAGTCCTACCTCCAAAGCACTGATTCTTGTTACTCTCAAGTTAGTAATGGAATCTAATGAAAGCAGGAATCTCCACTACAGTTGATGCGCGAAAAGCGAAGGCGGAAACGAGCACCAGCAGCTAACTGTTCGAGCACTTAGGGAAGAAAGAGGAAAAACAAACTACGAGCAGCAGTGTACTTGGCGGACTAGAAAATGGACAGAAAGGCAAGAGCCGTGGAGCACGGCAACACCAGACTTCGCCCGTCGCGGCCTGAATGCCTCTCCTACGACGGGCTTACCTTTGATTGCAAAGAAAGGGTTACAAGAAGGGAAAAGGAAAGCAATGCAGAAAGTAAGCTGTAGATCGCAAAGCCAGAGATTTGAGTCCGCGACCTTTAACTAATGGGCTCCTGGGCTCGAGTCAGCATGCTTTGAGTGCACCACTTCCCCCTATTTATAGGCTGGGGGCCTGCCCAAACGGGCAGGGCTAAAATAACCGGCTGCCCGGGGTACAAAGGAGCTGGGCAGCGGTGACGGGAAACAAAAGAGAAAGAAGAAGCAGTCCGCGCGGGACCGGCGGACTGGGCCTACGAACTGGAACCCTCGGTCGCGTCGAGCGCGATCCTGTCAGACCAGTTGCGACCTGAGCGACCTAGGCGACCTGACTCGGAGCTCGCCGATCTGAGCTCGACTATAGTCGATGGGAGGTCGACGATCTAGCTGAGTTGAGAACCAAGGGCGACCATGGCGGACTGAGGTCTGGAATCCGTCCAAGGAGGAACGAGACGTCTAGCTAGATATGTTGTGGATTCTGGGGTTAACATAATCCCCGCACATTTTTTAGTTTTGGAAAATTCCGAAAATGTTTCCTTAACCGCCGAGTCCGCAACTATCATTAATGCTGTTTGCGGTATAAATACTGCCGGAAGCCCTGTCCTCTATCAGAATTGGCTGCGCGACGGGTCGTTACTCACCTCTTGCGGTCTCAACTTTCCAGTCTGGCATGGCAAGATTAGGGGATTTCTTCGGTAACCTTGCTACTTCGACTGAGAAGCCCAAGGTCAGTTCCCGACCTAAAAAGACCAGTCGTCGTCACGATAATCCAGCCCGCTACCGAGGACAGAGCTCAGGTCAAAAGAAATCAGACCCAGCCCGCGACATAGAGCCTGAGAAAATTGCGAATGCTGTTCCTCCAAACCCACCGAATAAGAAATTGAATCCGTCATCTGTTTCTGACAAGAATCCAGCGAGCTCTTCCAGCATGGAGGTACACCGCTCTGCTTCTGGGACTATTATGCTGCGGATAGACACGGGCAAGGAAGTATCGTCGCCGAAAGCCCAGCAGCAGATAATCGAGGAGAAGCTTCCTGCTGACGAACTGATAGAGGAAAGGGAAGAAGAGGTTGCCGGGGAACGAGTTAAAGAGCCCGCCGAAGTCGTGGCTAAAGATTCCGTTGAGCAAACTAAGGAGCCAGTGTCTTCCCAGGCTCTGGTTGTCGCACCGACATCAGTCCGCGAATAGCAGCAGGTCGTCATTGAGTTGGACGAGACGTGTGAAAAGAAAAAGAGGAAAAGAGACAAGGGCACTGTTGCGGAGCGAATAGAGAAGAGGCTGAAGGTTAGGAAAGAGAAAAATATCTCCAAGCGGACTGGGGCTGCGAGCTTGCAACATAAGCCGCGAGAAAAGGAGGTTCAAGATAGCGATCTTGTCACCCCTGCTCCTCTGTTCGCAGAAGGTGATCCCCCTTCGACGCTCAGCCTATCAACCACTGAGATCCTTGACTCCATTGATGACGAGCAGCTTGCGAGCATGAATCGCTCTCTGCTGGAAGTGTTGTAGCCTGATGCCGAGATTAGAGGAGAGAAAGTAGCTGATCCTTCTTTTCTTCCAGCTGAAGAGAGGGAAAAGACTAAGGAGCAGCTTGCCGCAATGAAGTCAAAGGTCGAAGCGGTCTCGGAGAAGCTTGCCGAGGATAAGCGAGCTGAGGATCTTCGGACCGCTGCCAAGCTGATGGGGTCAGGTAAGTTGCAGCCGGCGCCCAAGCGATTCCAGAGCTCATGGTTGTATAAGTCCCCTCCACGAAAATCGCGGCCGGTCAAGACCATTACAAAAACCGGTGATATAGTCACCTCAAGCAGATCGCTGGCCGAGATGAGAGTGGTAGTCCGCCGAGAATGGAGGTGTCGCCTAGACGCTTTTGATCCAGAGCGCGTGAGGCGACCTATCCTTGATAGTCGCCAGATCGCCGCAAGGATTACCAAAAGTGAAATGAACTTTTATTTTTTTACCTTTCTGGGCCTATTGCGACTTGGATACTAAAGCGAATTTTATTTTTGTTGCAGTTCAGAAGTCAACACCTAATTCCGTCGAGGCCGGCGAGATCTTGCCCATGCCACCAGACATATCAATGGAAACTGCAGCGCGGACTACTGCTGAACTCGCACAGGAGGAGCAGCCTGCTCAGGAAACGTACACGCTATTAGCGAGAAAGTATGAGGAGGAGTTATGCGAAATTCGGGCTGAATTAAAGAAGAGTAAATAGCGAGAAAAGATCTTAGAAAACAAGGTCGCCAGTCTTTCATCTGCACTCGAAGGAGTGAAGTAGGAGAAGAATCGACTAAGCGGAGATGCCAGCCACTACAGGAACAAGTACTTGGCCTTGGCGAGAGAAGGGAAGAAACAAATGAGCGAAGCTGCTGGGATAAGGCCGCAACTGTCTTCTCAACCTGTTGCGGGAGAGGGGTCAGCCCCAGCGGCAAGCGGGCAGGCCGCGGTGGTCGCAGATCCAACCCCGGCCGGTGTTCCCTTAATTCCGTTCCCGCGGGTAGCCAGGGATGTCGCTCATATGCACCGCAACTTCAACAATATGCACCACCTGGTTTCTCAACTTTATTGTGAGATCCTGTGAGGAAGCGACCAGGCGGCTCATGTTGGGATGGATGATGAGGAGCGACCTGCCCCACGAGACCGCAGAAGGCGCTGAAGTCGAAAAATTATGTTGTATGATTCGATGTTTGAACAATTTGTATATCTGTATTTCTGCTGTGATGCTACTTCTGTTTGTTGTATGATGTTATTCTTTAAACTTTGGATAACCTTGTTGTTGAACGTAAATTGTGCGGGCTGGCTTTATGCTCGCTTATTTTGTTTACTGGAAAATTGTGGTCTCTGCGGGCCTCCTGTGAGTTCGCGATTACTTGTAGATAAAGAGCAGGAAAACAGGGGAGAAGCGAATATCGTGGACTGCCTTTGAATCCGCAAAGCCTTTAGAATTGTCTGAATTTGCAGGAAAAACAGGGAAGAAGAGAACTGCGCGGACTGAGAAATCGGTCTGGGCGGATTAACTGCTGTCATGTCAGACGGTTTTCTATAAATAGGGTCTTAATCTTCTCTTTGTATAGGAAACAGTTAGAGCTGAAGCCCTGCGGTCTGAAATCATGGTATCCGCGCGTACTGATGCCGCAGTCGCCTTCCATGCTGCCGAGCACAAACGAAGCAGGCTAACAGCAGTTGACTTGGAAGCCTTTTTGGAGAAGCACGTGGCGGGCTCTCCAGTACATGCGCGGCTTCTCGAGCATCATGAGCGATTGAACTTCTCCACAGCTACTCAGCTTGCGGTGCCAATCGATCATTTTGATTACGGGTTCAAATTTCCCCTGCTTTGGGAGATCGCAGAGATCTTCGAGCACTATGGTGTGGTTCCAGGCCAGCTCGCGCCGAACAGCATGGTCGCCATCTGTAGCTACCTCGCTTACCTGCGAGCTGAGAAGGTCGAGTTCTCCTTGAAGATCTTCAGGAAGATTTTCTCTGTTCGCTCTATAACCCCACCAGGAGACCGTGAGTACAAAGGTATCATCTACTTCTACTGCAGGGGGATGAAAGTTGTGGGTTTGCCGAATAAGATCCACAACTGGACTTCTAGGTATCCTATCTTTGAAGGCAACCTTGGATTCCTTCACACCAACCCGCAGCTGCGCTCAGACGCCGACTTCAAAAGCGTGCGGCTGAATGACACCGAGACCGCCATCGTCAAGTTCCTTGAGGGTGTGAGGCTTGACATCGACTACTACATCCCACTGTTGCCCGGGCTGGACGCCGTAAACCATTTGGAGAGTAAGTTTCGCAACTTTTATTTGTATCTACAGCGTCTTGGAAGTTGCTAATTTTTCCTCTTGCAGCGACCTTGGCGGTACCCGCAAATCTGCCCTTCGCGCCGGCTGGACAGACTCCTACACAAGGAGAAAGAAGAAAAGAAATTGCGAGAAAAAGGAAAGAAGACGGAGATCCCGCCGCGAGTTATTCTTCTGATGACAGCTTTAATATTGTGGGCTTCGGCGAGATGCAAAAGGACCTAAGGGGTAACCCCATGATCCACTGGCTTGAGAAGAAAAAATATGTCCGTCTGTCAACGACTCTTCCCTCCTGGAGGAGCCTGCGCCCATCTCGCCATGCCCATGTCGCCCTCTCTGCCTTGTACGGGAAGCAAAACCTTCGCGAACTGCAGAGTGTGGCTCCTGACGGCCTTCCTCTTCTTGCCGCACAAGCCAGTGCAAACTGCGCCGTCACCAACCACTATATGGGCAGGCTCACGCGCGAGCTGCTTAACGAAGATGCACGACATAGGAAGGAAAGCAGCTTGCTGAAAGAAATAAATAAGCGACTTGGCGCAAAGATCAATCAATATAAAGAGGACAAGGCTGTAAGTGCCAGTTAATCGCCGTTTATCTCGCTTATCTTTCGCGGACTGACATTTTTGGTTTCTTCTCCAGACCGCATATGAGATAACGAACCCCGACTTCCAGAAGGCTACGTTTCCTTTTGTTAGGGAAAGCTTGGAGGTGGCAATTGAACGCATTATCAGCGAAGGATATGCAAAAGCAGGGGTGGACTCCATTCCCTTCCTGGAGCTTTTTCCAGAGCTAAAGGAAAAGGTTGCCGAGTTCGAGCGAGCGGCTAAAGGAAAAGCGGTTTCTGAGGGCGACGAGGAGGAGTCCGCTGATAAGGAAGCTCCTGAAGACACGGCCTCCAGTCAGCAGCAAGGAGGCCAGTCTGACCAATCCTCTAACTCCGGCTCTGACGAGAGCAACACGCGGACAGAACCCTTGGCCGCTTCTCATTCCAGTGACAGCAGCAGCGGTGAGTCGGGCGGCTATTCGCCTGTGGTGGATGTGGACGGGTCAAGCCCGGAGAAGCCTGCAGACAAGAAGCAGAGGACCGAATAGGAGGATAAATTGTAATTTTTGGTTTTCAATATAAAAGGGGGGCGGACTCTGCGCGAGTCCGCCAGGACATGAATATAATTTTGAATGAATAGAAAAAAGGATATTTTTGACGTCTTCTGAGATGTTCTGCTTATTTCTCGCTTATACTTAGAGGTCGCACTTCTCATATCAATCTTCGTTATAGCTTTGTTGTCTGTTAAAAACTCTAGCTGAAATTGTATAACCACATCTTGCTGCAATATGAACGAAATGCTTTCTTAGCGAAGAGAACGAATGATGCGGACTTGGACGAGTTCAGTTTGCAGTCCGCATTTTGCAGAACCTTGCCAGTTTTTGCGAGAATCAAGATGACGAAAACCATAATCTGCTAACTCAAATAACATGAATAAGCGAACTAGACGGTCTAGGGTCACCGTCCGCAGATATTTACAGTGAATTTCTTCCAAATAATCATAAATTATATAAGTTGAATGAATCCTGCGGATTAGGCGGATAAGATAAATGGAGTCCGCACTGCATCAATAATAATACCAGAAATGATCTGTAATTCATAACTAAGCGGGTAGGTGCGGCAGGAGCGGCATTGCTTTCCTCACAGGGTTATGAACTACAAAATCAACTCAAGGACCGGCAGACTGGGCGGATAGGATAACTGGAGTCCGCACCGCATCAATAATAATACGAGAAATGATCCGTAATTCATAACTAAGCGGGTAGGTGCGGCCGGAGCGGCATTGCTTTCCTCACAGGGCTATGAACTACAGAATCAACCCAAGGACCGGCGGACTGGGCGGATAGGATAACTGGAGTCCGCACTGCATCAATAATTATTAAGACCCCTGTGAAGAAGAAAGCTGCAGTCTAGAGGCCAAGTGGGTATGTGCGGCCGGAGCGGCATTGCTTTCCTCACAGGACCTCAAGATCTGCAGACTCAACAACTCAATTCACTGCCCTCTTGCCTGGAGTACAGTCTAAGTCGATCTCTCGGGCAGGTGCGGCCGGAGCGGCATTGTTTTCCTTTGAGATCGACAAGACTGTGGGTCTCCTGCAGGCACTGCTCGAGGGTACCAAGGAGTGTTCGAGGGTTATAACCTTAAGATGACCTGGGGGCAGGTGCGGCCGGAGCGGCATTGCTTTCCCCGCGCGATCATCTGGGTTGTAATGATATCACTTAAGTGGCATGGTAGAGCTATCCACCACTCTGCTCCTCCATAATGCAGAAGTGGGGTTAGGTACTAGCCGGGATCCGAAATCCAGTATCCTGCCGCACTAGAGTTGGTAGACTCCCACTACACGGTGTGAAATCTCCCCGCAACACGTGGTCTTCGTGGTGTTACGCTGACACCAACGGTTCTAGGGGAGGTTTTTGCCGAACTCGGCGATATCTCTTGGCATTAAGCAACTGTCGGGAGTTGTTCGAGGAGGTAAGAGAGAAGAGGCACTTGAAGAAGTGTTAGTATGAATATTTAGACAAATATCAATTTTTAGAGATTCGTATAACATAGAAGAGAGAGTTCAAAAATAGAACCGTTTAGAGTTGTCTTTGCTCAATATATTAACTGTCAACACTTGAAACACAAAGACACTTGATGAAGCGTTAGCAAGGAACTTTCATTAATAATGAACCTCTTAAAGAGTTTACATAAGAAGGAAAGAAAAGAAGTTCAGGAATAGAACCGCTTTAGGTCATCTCCACTCCACGTGTGCGGCATATCTTCTCCTTCAAATGTTTGTAACTGGTAGGCTCCATTCTCAAGTGCTTCCTTAATAATGAATGGTCCCGCCCAACTAGGATTAAGCTTCCCAACTGAGCTGGCTCTTGTAGCAGCGTCGACCTTTTTAAGAACTAGATCTCCCACTTGAAAGTGTTTGATCCTTACATTCTTATCGAAGTAACGGGCCATTCTTCTTTTAACTTCTTCTTGCCTGATGGCAGCCTTGTCTCTAACCTCTTCAACATATTCCAAACTGAACCTCATCTCCTCGCTGTTCAGCTCAAGCCAATCCTCTGTACCTTGCCTAGCAAGCAGCACTCTAGGTGACAGAACTTCAAACTCAACAGGAATTAATGCTTCGGACCCGTGAGAAAGCTTGAATGGGGTTTCCCCTATTGCAGATGAAGGAATTGTTCTCAGGGTCCAGAGAACTGAGGGAAGTTGATCAACCCAACTGCCCTTGTGATTTTGAACTTTCTTCTTAAGCAGGTTGAGGATTTGCTTATTAGCTGCTTCTACTTGACCATTGCTTCTGGGATGATGAACTGATGCAGAGCGCAGCTCTGTTCCGATCTGTCTGCAAAAGTCTATCATCTCTGCATTATTGAACTGTGGACCATTATCAGTGATTATTGCCATAGGGATTCCATGCCGGCAGACTATCTCCCCCCAAATAAAATTCCTCACGACCTGGGTTGTTGTCTTTGGCAGTGCTTTAGCCTCAATCCACTTACTGAAGTAGTCGATCATAACTATAATGAAATGCCACTGCCCACTTGCCATGGGAAAAGGACCAATGAGATCCTTTCCCCAAACAACAAAGGGTCAAGGGGTTGCAATTGATCTGAGAGATTGAGCTGCTTGATGTTGAAGAGGAGCGAATTTCTGGCATTGAACACATTTTCTCACATAGGTCTCCGAATCTTTCTTCATTGTGGGCCAGAAGTAACCTTGTTGTAGGATCCTTTTTTCCAATGTTCTTGCTCCCGAGTGACTCCCGCACTCGCCAGAATGCACTTCTCGAAGAACAGTAGGAATTTCACTTTCTGAAACACATCTTGCCATTATAGACAAGAAGGTTTTTCTATAGAGAATATCGGATATCAAGTAATAGTGTGTTGCTTTCAACCTGAATTTCTTCTTATCTTTTACCGACTGATGCAGGTTCCCAGTCGACAGGTAGAGAATGAATGAGTCCATCCAAGAGGAACACTGATCGATTTGCATTAACCCTTCCTCCTCCACTGCTGGGTGAAAAAGTTCAGAGATTGTCCCTCCTGACGGGAGCCCATACTTGGCAAGAACGTCAGCCTCCTCATTCTCTGCCCTCGGAATGTGCTCAATAGTAAAACTTTTGAACCTGCCAACCTCAACCTTTACCAGCGCAAGATACTTTTTCAACACTGGCTCCCTGGTCTCGAAGTTACCAAGAACTTGTGAAGCCATTACTAGAGAATCAGTCTTAATATGGACATGATCAATTCCAAGCTCTCTTGCAAGCCTCAAGCCCGCCAATAAAGCTTCATACTCTGCCTGATTGTTAGTCACTGGAAATAGAACTTGATGGCCTGCTCAAGCTTGACGCCATTCGGGTTTATCAAAACCACCCCTGCCCCTGAAGAGTTTCTTCCAGAAGCTCCATCCACATAGATTGTTCAAGCTAAAAGAGATCTTGCTGCCTGATCCGAGCTAGATTTTGTTGTGTCAATCAGAAAATCTGCAAGTACCTATGCCTTGATAGCTGTCCTGGGCACATAGGAAATTTCAAACTCGCTCAGCTCAATTGCCCACTTAGCTAACCTGCCTGAATGCTCTGGTTTCTCTAGCACATTCTTCAAAGGTTGATCAGTAACCACCTGAATTGAATGAGCCTAGAAATATGGACGGAGTCTGCGGGCAGACATAACCAATGCCAAAGCTAGCTTCTCAAGGATGGTGTACCTTGCCTCTGCATCTTTCAGAATGTGACTGACATTGTAAACGGGGAACTGCCTCCTGCTCTCTTCTCGGACCAGGACGGAACTAACTGCCTCGGGACCAACCCCCAGGTACAGGAACAACAACTCCCCTGCTCGGGGGCTTTGGAGTAAAGGTGTCGAGGTTAGCTGCTTTTTCAACTGCTCGAAGGCCAAAGAACACTCTTCTGTCCACTGGAACTTGGACGCTCCCCGAAGAGTCTTAAAGAACGGCGCACTTTTATCCCCAACTCGAGAGATGAATCTCCCGAGTCCTGCCAACCTCCCCCCCCAACTACTGAACCTCTTTTGGAGAACGGGGAGGAGCCATATCAAGAATGGCTTTAACCTTATCAAGATTGGGAGCAAGACCCTCAGGAGTAAGGAGATGGCCGAGAAACTTCCCCTTACTCCCCCCAAAGGTGCATTTTAACGGGTTAAGCTTTATTTTATGCCTTCGCAGAGTGGAAAATGTCTCTGCTAGATCTATCAAGTGTTGTGGAAGAGACCTACTCTTAATCAAAAGGTCATCAACATACACTTCGAGGTTTCTACTTTTTTGCTCTTTAAACACATGGTCCATCATGCGTTGATAAGTCGCGCCAGCATTTTTAAGCCCAAAGGGCATCACAAGATAACAATAGCAACCATCATTAGTGATGAACGATGTGCGAGGGATATCAGGTTTGTGCATTCTTATTTGGTGATAACTAGAGAACGCATCTAGAAAGCTCATAAACGGATACCCTACCTCAGAATCAACTAATAAATCTATCCGAGGCAAGGGGTAGAAATCTTTCGGGCATGCTTTATTCAAACGGGTGAAGTCTACACACATACGCCACTTCCCCCCAGGTTTCTTAACCATTACAACATTTGAGATCCACTCGGGATATTGAATCTCTTGAATGAAGCGCGCTTTGAGGAGTTTGGCAACCTCCTCTCTGATTTGCTCTGCTAACTTGACAGCTACATCCCTCTTCTTCTGCTGGACGGGCATGGCAGCTGGATCAACATTGAGATGATGGCAAGCCACGTCAGGATCCACCCTTGGCATGTCCTCCGCTGACCAAGCGAAGACATCCAGATTCTTCAACAGGCAAGATATCAACTCCGCCTTTTGATCTTCTAGAAACTCGGAGTTGATGGAGAGCTTTCTTTCTTCCCCTTCTGCAATGGGGACTTCTTGCAACACCTGGGCAGGTTCCAGGTGAGCACCTTCTCTATCCACATCAGCTTCTGACGGAGGAGTGGCTTCTGCTGCTGCTGGAAAAGCTGGGGGGGGAACCTCAGTTATACTGACTGTTCGGAGGTAACACTCTCGAGCCTGCCTTGGGTCGCTCCTGACCCTGCATTGACGGCCATCTTTGCAGAACTTGATGGCCAAATGGTACGTTGAAATGATGGCTCGATACTTGTTCAACAACGGTCTCCCAAAGATAGCATGATAGCTGCTTGGAGCATCCACCACTATGAACTGGATCTCTTTGGTCACCCCTCCGAGCACCACCGGGAGTGTGACATTTCCTTCAACTTCCTTTCTTTCGCCCGAGAAGCCATAAAGTGGCCCCTCGGTGGGAAGTAGAGGCTTTCCTATCCTCAGGGCTTCAAAAGTTGACTTGAAGAGGAGATTCTCGGAGCTGCCAGTGTCGATGAGAATTCTATCGACCGTGAAATCTCTGATGGCTGCTTGAACTACGATGGCATCATCGAAGGGATTAGCGGTCAAAGGAAGGTATGCAGGGCCAAAGGTGACGATTTCAGAAGGTGGGGTAGAAGAAGAAGTAGAAGCAATCTCAGTTCGGGAAAGCCTTGACAGAGAAGACTTCCGAGTAGACTCAGCCCCTGCTCCGCCATGGATGTAAAAGAGTCTTCCCAAGACTCCTTCGTCGACAACGTCAATACATTCACTTGGTATATCAATGAGCCCCAGATGGCCCTTATCCCTTATCTCTATACACTCCTGCTGAACTTCAGCCACCTCCTTGCCGTTGGAGGTGGAAGGCTTTGAAGAGTCACTCTTCCTGCCCAGGTCCTCGATTTTACCCTCGACGAGCAACCTCTCAATTAGCTTATGAAGAGCCTTGCAATCTTTAGTCAGATGGCCCTTCTCCTTGTGAAAATTGCAGAACTGAGAATTATACCTAGGCTTCCAGTCTCTCTGAGGCCCTTGCCTCTTTTCTTCAGCCTTCCTCTGGATTATCTGGACGACCTCTTCAAAGTCGAGGCCCAGATCTGCAAGCTCTTCCATAGGGATGATCTCATAAGGATTTGAAGCGGGCAGGGCGCTCTGAAGAATGGGGAGCGCTTGAAGGGGAACGGTGGGAGTGGCAGCCAACGGCAGTCTCTGACCATGAAACTGTTGATGGCCGAGGAAGGGTTTCTTGTGGCAGAGGTTACGTCCCCTCTGAGATGGAGGTTGGAAATCAGGCCGAGGAGGCTTGCTGTGATATTGATTGTTGGAGAAGCTGGAGGCATCCCTTCCTCCAGCTTTAGCTGTCAGGGATGAGATATAGGTCGGGTTGGCATTTTCTCCCTCAATAAAGCGATTAGCCATTGCTTTGAGCTCCTGATAAGTTGATGGTGCCTTTGTTGTCACTTTGAATTTTAATGGGCCCTCCCGGAGGCCGTGAATCAGGGCAACTTTATAATAATCGGGGTTCACATTCCTTACCCCTTGGATTTCTTTTTGGAACCGATCAACGAATCTTGCCACTGATTCGTTGTCTTTCTGCTTGATGTCAAAAAGGGCTGCGCCCATCCTTTCTCTTCTTAGAGGTTGCAAACCTCAGGAGCAGCTCGCTGCGAAGCTCAGCGAAGGAAGAAATCGTGCCCGAAGGCAGCTCGTAAAACCACTCTCTCGCTTGACCATCAAGAGTGGTCACCAGAAGCTTACATTTCAAGGCATCGGAGAGGCTCCTTAATGCAACTGCCCCTTTGAATGCCTGCAGGTGGGAGACCGGATCAGTGTCCCCTAAATAAAAAGGGAGACGAGGTTCTCTGAAATTGCTTGGCGCTGACTCCCACCGGATTCGATCGACGAAGGGAGAGGGAGTCTCTGAATCAGCAGAAGGGCGGACTGGAGGGCGAAGCTCTACGGGCTCTGCGGTCTGCCGATCAACAAAATCTAGTCGGCGAGCCGGAGTCCCTCGGGCTGCTTCCCTGAAGAAATCTATCAGGGGGGCGAACACTCCAACCCGAGGTCGCAGGGGAGCTGCGGACTAAGCTTGGTGGAGAGGCGGAGGTGCAGTTGCAGGCGACTGCTGAAGATGGGGGTGACGAGCTGGGGTCCGGCGGACAGGAGTCTCAGCAACTTCTTCAGCGACCTGAGGAGCAAGTCGCTGAGTCAGTGCTAACAGGGCCTGACTGATTGTATCGAGCCGCTGGTCAGTCTCTCTTCGAGATACTTCAGCTTCCCAGCGGGACTGCTCCAACGCTTCCCACAATGAATCATCATGCGAGCTGGAGCGATCGGAGCGGCGAGCTCGGCGGTTCGACATTTCTATCGGTAGCTTTCAAAAAATTGCTCGAATCTGAAGGTCGCGTGTTAACTGTTGATGCGCGAAAAGCGAAGGCGGAAACGAGCACCAGCAGCTAACTGTTCGAGCACTTAGGGAAGAAAGAGGAAAAACAAACTACGAGCAGCAGTCTACTTGGCGGACTAGAAAAGGGACAAAAAGGCAAGAGCCGTGGAGCACGGCAACACCAGACTTCGCCCGTCGCGGCCTGAATGCCTCTCCTGCGACGGGCTTACCTTTGATTGCAAAAAAAGGGTTACAAGAAGGGAAAAGGAAAGCAATGCAGAAAGCAAGCAGGAGATCGCAAAGACCGAGATTCGAGTCCGCAGCCTTTAACAAACGGGCTCCTGGGCTCGAGTCAGCGTGCTTTGAGTGCACCACTTCCCCCTATTTATAGGCTGGGGTCTGCCCAAACGGGCAGGGCTAAAATAACCGGCTGCCCGGGGTACAATGGAGCCGGGCAGCGGTGACGGGAAACAAAAGAGAAAGAAGAAGCAGTCAGCGCGGGACCGGCGGACTGGGCCTGCGAACTGGAACCCTCGGTCGCGTCGAGCGCGCTCCTGTCAGACCAGTTGCGACCTGAGCGACCTGGGCGACCAAACTCGGAGCTCGCCGATCTGAGCTCGACTATCGTCGACGGGAGGTTGACGATCCAGCTGAGTTGAGAACCAAGGGCGACCTTGGCGTACTGAGGTCTGGAATCCGTCCAAGGAGGAACGAGACATCTAGCTAGATATGTTGTGGATTCTGGGGTTAACAACTACAGCTCAACTAAGTGGGATCTTTATGAGAAGTCCATGACTAAAAGAAGGATATATGACAAAGAGTATGGAAAGAACAACCCTAAGGCTCCTCCAAAACCTCCAAGGTACTACCCAAAGCCTTTCAGCTACCAGAGGAGACAACAAGAGAAGCATGACAGATAACATCAGAGCTAGGAATGATTTTCTGTTGATATTTGTTTTTGAGACTATGGATGAAATGAATGTTGAATTGGAAATCTAAAACATTATATATATACAATTTCTAGTTTTGTTAATTCTGTGTTTAATTTTTCTATCTTGCATTTAAATTCTATTTCTTTTATTACAGTTCTTTCTTTATTGGTATAATTCACCTTAGTGTAGAGGGTTCTGACATCTACAAATAGGGGGAGATTGTTTAGTATTGCATCCACAATAACCCAGATTTGCATGAAGTCACCCTTGAACTAAGATGAATTAAGTTGTATTTGATATCCTTAATTAAGATGTGTGTTTGCAGACTATCATTGCTAAGTGTAGACCAATATCAGTCTACAGTGGGTCATGAACACAGGACCATACAGTGTAATCCCTCACTGTGTGATCTAAGGTGTTGACTTAAGTGTAGCTTCTCAATTTGGATACACTTCATATTCAAGCACTTGGACCATGGAATTAAGATTGGATCAAGAAGAGAAGAGAAAATTTTCTAAGTCAAAAATTTCTTTAAGTCCACTTCTTGAGAAGTCTATGATTGTTCTCAAGAAGTAGAGTTAGCAGAACTCGAGAAGTTCACCTAATTCTTGAGAAGCCGAGACTAGTTCTCGAGAAACATTCTTATAGTTGTCGAGAACGTCAGTCTAGGATCTCGAGAAGTCCCATCCTATATTTCTCGAGTAGTCAGAGACAGACACAAAAATATTCTAAGTCCCTCTCTCGATAAGTCCGTTATAGTTCTCAAGAACTTAGATTCTAGTTCTCAAGAAGTCAGTTCAATTCTTGAGTACAAGTTCTGGCTTTCGAGTAATAGTTCTCTAGAAGTCTAGTTTGTTCTCGAGAAGCTGTCACAACCCTCATTTTCCCCGAGTTTAATAAGAACCAGAGTACGAGAAAACACTTGTTGTGATTCCACGTTGAGCAGGGGATAACTGCTGACGCTCAGGCAACGTACTAAGACTTCAAATCACAAGTTTTAAAATAGTAGGAAACTAGTTTATTTAAAGGCCATATCCCTTGGCACAGTGAATCAGCTAGTCCACGATGGGAAAATATATTTGCTTGCAGCGGAAAAATACTTTGATTTAGCTGATTTGACACCCTAAATGAGTATAAGGGACCTCTTATGGCATGCACGACTCCTAATGTGAGTATAGTATTTATATATGAAAGATATTCTTTACGTTTAAAGAAGATAGTGTTTTTGTTTTACAAAAATGATATGTATGAGATACATATAATAGTTAAACTTTTAAAATACCTAACATACAACCTAGCATAAAACCTTCCCAGAAGCAAGTAAGCAACCCCAAGAGGGCAAAAATAGAAGTTTTAATTCATATCCAGCAAGACAGTAAGCCACCTGTGGGCGTCGATAACCCGACAAGAACCCACAGGTGAGTGTGCATGTCCATACAGAAAAGAAGAATAACTACCTCATAAGAGGGAACAACCGCTCTATCGGCTACAAGTTGGACCTGAGGCATTCAAGAAAGAACGCCTCAACACAATATCAAAGCATGAAGAATATATGATTTAAGTGCGAGTAAAAAAAAAGTTTACCAACCCGGTAACAAAATCAACAACTAACAGTAAGTGAAAAGTATGAAAGTAAGAAGAAAAATACTATCAAAAGGACAGTAAAGGTAAATCACAACAAGTGTAAGAACAAAAGCTACCTGCTCGGCAGAAAGAAATAACCTGCAGTAGTAAAGCATCAGTATACCAGCAGGAATAGCCAAAATCAGGAAAAGAAAGAGCAAACAATCCTAACTTTGTGGGCAAATGACCGGGGTGTAAATAATAAGGGGCTTGAGTGGGTGGCTGTATCAGCACCAACAACCAGACCCCAAAATAAATATTAAAGGGTGAACACAACCGGTGGCAGCCTTAGGTTCCACACGCTTAAACAAGTCGGCCCCATTGCCAAGACTTCGTGGCGTCCACAGCTCAGCACACACATTTCACCCCTCTAGAGTCCAGAAAACACCCCCTCCGGTAATAGTCCACGAGTTGGCATGCAAAAACTAGCCGAACACCCCAACATCCCCCTTAGGAAGAAAAAACTCCTCTAACAGTCCTAAAGAAGCAGACATCCCAAGGCTAAAGCTTAGCCTAAAAAAACTGCAGCGTTGAGTGAGTCTACCTCACTCAACGCCAAAACAGCCACTGCGTTGAGTGAGGTAAGACTTAACCGCAAGCCCTTACTGTGGCGTTGAGTGAGTCTACCTCACTTGACGCCAAACCTTCTTTGGCGTTGAGTGAGTTCGACTCACTCGATGCCAAACCTTCTTTGGCGTTGAGTGAGGTCGACCACTCAATGCCAAACCTGCTTTGGCGTTGAGTGAGGTAGACTCACTCGACTCCATCAGACTTAACTGCTGAAAAGACTGCGGCGTTGAGTGAGTCTACCTCACTCAACGCCAAAACAGCTGCGGCATTGAGTGAGGTCTACTCACTCAATGCCAAAGACTTAGCCGCAAGAAAAACCATGGCGTTGAGTGAGTACACCACACTCAATGCCATAAGCCTAACAGTCTAGACGTTGAGTGTGGCACAATCACTCAATGCTTTTGACTTAGCAGAAAATCCAGGAAAAATTCCTAGAGCTAACCCGACCAAGCTCACTCAACTCCTCATAACCTGAGAGCTAGAATTTAATTCCAGCTCTCACTCGTACCTCTACTACCCGACCACAGTAGACCTAAAATAGCTTACCACTAAGCTAAGCCTAATCCTAGTACTAACCAGCAACCTTGGCACCAGCCAAGACAAACGTACAATTGAGAAAAGGGAAAGATAACCTCGAGATTTAGTCTAGCAAAAGAAAAAGTGCAGCACAAGCTATGATAAGAAATAAAAACAGCAAGGGGCAAGGGAGCCACTTGCCTCACCACCAAGCTTAAGCAGCAGCCTTCACTTCATTGGCTCGGCACCGGAAGCAAGGCTACCTAGGAAGAAACAAAATCTGGAGCTTCTTAGAGAAGAGGAAGAGGAGAAAACAAAAACCCTAACTCTTATGGATGGCCCGAGAGGTTTAAGAACAAACCTAGGGAGGAAGACAGCCGGATCGGCCCTTCCCGAGAGGAAAAACTGCCTACCCAGCTCAGCAAACCGCCGACCGAAAGCTCCAACACCACCGCCTGATCTATTCCTTCCGCTGGAAGCCAACCAGCCAGCTGCTCGGGAAAAAAGAGGAAGGAAGCTAGTTGGCATCTTATAAAAACTGTCCACTAACCCCTAAAACTGGATAGAATAAAAGCCTAGCCTAAGAACTAACTAATTAAAATAAAAGCTAAGCCTGCTGAATTGACTCGGCCCATTACAGCTTCTCTACCTCACCCGAGCCCCTCTAGAAACAAATATTTATATAAACTTATATATATACCGATATATACATATATATTTATATATATCCAGAACAATTATATAAACACATTTATATACATATATATATATTCAAACCTATATACATAAGCTGAAAAAGAAAAGGGCCAACCGCACCACATTATTACAAGCACAAATAAATATATATATATATATATATATATATATATATATATATATATATATATATATCAGATTAATGAATTTCCGCGCAGCGTTTTTTGGACAAAAAAACGCGCTCCTCGGAAAAATGAAAACAACACCCCTTTAACAGCATTTTTAGAAAAAGTGGTCAACATAAAAGTTGTAGATCTCGACGAGATCTACAACTTTCATGTTGACCACGTTTTCTAAAAATGCTGTTTAGGGGGTCTATTTTCAAAAGGCGCGAAGGGGGTTCCGCCCGGTAAATATTACGAATTTTTTTTTTGCGCGGACCCCCTTCGCGCCTTTTGAAAATAGACCCCCTAAACAGCATTTTTAGAAAACGTGGTCAACATGAAAGTTGTAGATCTAGTCAAGATCTACAACTTTCATGTTGACCACTTTTTCTAAAAATGCTGTTAAGGGGGTGTTTTTTTCATTTTTCCGAGGAGCGCGTTTTTTTGTCCAAAAAGCGCTGCGCGGAAATTCAGTGCCCCCTATATATATATATATATATATATGTGTGTGTATATATATATATATATGTACATATATATATAAATATAATAAATGGCTAACGTTTTAGCCTGAAACCAAGCAAAAGCCTTACCAGGCTCGGCCACACAATGCTACGCATAATAAAGGCAACAGCCTGGCTACACACTACCGGCTAACAAAACGAACGTCGAAATGACGCGAAAAAAACAAACGATCGCGTATTTCGAAAAAACTCGCACCGTAGCTAAACACCCAATCTACAAACACAACGGAGAAGTCAAAAATAACATCCGACGTTCAAAACTCGGGCTAAAACTACCCGAAGCCAAAACACAAGCATTCCCTAAGAGGCTCAGCCGGGTCACCACAACAGACTCCGGCTAACTGGGGAATCTTGCAAATAGGCTACTAACAGGCCACTAAAAGAACCTAAAGAGCTATGAACACGCTCAAATAACGGAAAAAAGGTCGAAAACACGTCATCGTAATGCCAAACTTCTATCATACAAAACACAGAAAAGCCGGGGGCGTTACAGTCACCCCATAAATGAAAGTTTCGCCTCGAAACTTTACACAAATCACTTCTATCAAGATGGAAAAAGAAATAGCTAAGCCAAAGCTATGAAGAAAAAACACAATACATACCAGGCAAAAGGTCAGGAAAACAGATGAGGGTAAGCCTTTTTCATCGACGACTCTAGCTCCCAAGTCGCACTTTCCACATCCTGGTTCTTCCAAAAAATCTTAACCATGGGAATGGTTTTCCTCCACAATACGTGATCCTGAGTGTTGATGCGCGAAATCCGACGGGGAAAACGGGCACCACTAGCTAACCGTTCGAGCACTGGGGAAGGTATTGGGAAAAGACTATCGACTAGTCGGTTACTAGCGGCTAGGAATGGCGGATAGGAAAAAGGGAGAAAGGGCCGCTACCAGCGGCAACACCAGAGTTCGCCCGCCGCGGCCTGAATGCCTCTCCTGCGGCGGGCTTTACTTTTATAGGAAATTAAGCGATTACACTTAGAAAAGAAAGAATAAAGGAAGAAGCCGGCCGGACAATAGACCGCAAAGGACTAGAATCGAGGCCGCAGCTCTTAACAAGCGAGCTCTTGGACTCGAGTCAGCGTGCTTTGGGTGTACTCCCGCCCCCTATTTATAGGCTGGGGGCCTGCCCAAACGGGCAGGGCTAAAATTACCGGCTGCCCGAGGTACAAGAGAATCGGGCAGCGGTGACGGGAATCGAGAAGAAAAATCAAAGCCAAGAGGTAGGCCGAGCGGCCTGGCGATCTTCTTCTGCCGAGCTGTAGGACTTGGCCTCTGGGCGGGCTGGTCTGGACCTCCTTTGACGGTGACCTGAGACATAGGTTGCACAGCTTGGGCAAGGACAGGCCGGCCCTTGGGATGATGGCTAACCTTGGAACAGGAGGCAGCCTGACGGAGAGGCCGCCCGACTTACCTGACAACAAGCCGGTTTGCTGAGAATGACGGCTAGAAAGCACAAGCCGTCCGAACTTGAAAACCTGGAGAACTAGTCGCGGATTCCGGGTTAACATAATCCCCGCACATTTTTAAGTTTCTGAAAAAACTTCGAAAATGTAGAGTCAAGCCGGAGACCGCGACTGCCATTAATGCTTCTGCGTCTATAAAATGCCGAGGGCTCTGCCATTTCGTCAAGATTTCTGTCAAGCCACGGGTCACTATTCGCCACTTGCGGTTAGAATCCTCCAAGCCGACAGAGACTTCTACAAGATGGACGTCATGTCCTCGATGATAGATCGCGAAAAGAAGTCGTCTGGATCGAAAAAGAGGAGCAGAAAAGCGGATAGTTCCGACCAACAGCCTGAGAAGAAAACTGAGAAGCCGATCCCACCGGTGGCTTCTGATTCTGGAAAGAAACCGATGGAAGTCGTCGCGGAATGCTCGCAGGCCGCGATCAAAGTCAAAGCGGTTTCCAAATCTGCTCTCCCGCAAACTGAAACCACCAAATCTTTTGACATTACCTACTCACCCTCAGGTGAACCCCTCTTGAAGATCGCCGGGGTGGAGGAGAAGAGTGTCGACTCTTCCAAACCGCGCGAATTTCCCACATCTGCCGACTTGATCATCGTTGAAGAGGACAACTCGGAGAAGCTACTGGAGGCCGAGCGGTCTCTGATCGAGAAAAGGAGGCGGACAGAGACAATCGTCGGCCACTTGAAGCGACATAAGAAAAAGGTCAAGACCCTCGAGGAAAGGATGGAGAGGAAGGGGCGGAAGATGCGGGTTGATAACCGCAATGTTTCTGTGAAGACCGGAGCGGCTAGTCTCCAGCATAAACCGCGAGAGAAAGAAGTATCTGAGGGTCTGTCGACTCCATCTTCCAAGCCGGACGAGCCAGAGAGTATGCCTTTGGTTAGAGAATCTCTGAGCGATATCCTGAAGGGCATGGAGAAATTCCAGCAGCAGGACAAGTTACTGGCCACTCCGCCATCTTCTGCGGAGGTCGCCGACACCGATGTCGAAGTTACAGGAGAGAAGCTTGGCGAACCGGCTCCTGCGGTTTCAGAAGGAGCTGAAAAACTAAAACTCAGAGAGAAGATAGAGGAGATGAGGAAATTAATTGCCGGGAAGCAGGTGGCAACTACATTTCCTGCCCTGCAAGGTAAACACGAAGGAGTTAATCGTATTGTAAAATTCTACAAGCCGCGGTCACGGAAGAAGGGAGCGGACACGATATTTAATCCACCGGCGAGCTTCTTCCTGACCACGGCACAACTGAAAAGCAAAGCTAAAGAGACTGCACGGCTATGGAAAGAAAAGCTGAAGCGAATAGACTCCGAAAGGTTTAGGCGACCAGCGACTAGACTTTATACTGCGGCTTTTGAAGGAAAGATAATTACGGGTTGCGGTCTCGTTCTAACGAGATCTTTTAAAAGGTGCCGGTCATGTTACTGAATCTAACCGCTTGTTTGTTCGCTGCAGGTGCACCTGAAATTGCCATCAAGCCGGGCGATCTGACCACCTGCCTACTTCCCCTGATACCACCGTTACCACCCCATATCTACGATCAAAGGACAGCTGAATTCCAGTGTGATGTCGCTGCCTTGCAGGCTAGGATAAGGGAGCATGCCGAGGCCCTTCGAGCCAGGGAAGAAGAGTGGCGACTTCAAGAAGAAGATCAACGGTTTATGCTGGAGGCCGCTGAAAAGAGAACGAAGGAAGTGCTGGAAGACTTAGAGCTGGAGAGAGGAACGATGCGGTCTGAGGTGGAGGCCGCTGAGAAAAGGACGCAAGAGGCCCTGGTCAGCTTGGAGTTGGAGAGAACGACGATGCGGATTACGCGGGAGACCGCTAACAAAAGGGTGCAGAAGGCACTGGCCAACGCAGACATGGAGAAAACGTCAAAGCGGACTGCGCTGGAGGCCGCTGACAAAAGGATGCAGGAGTCCCTAGCCAGCTGGGAGGAGGAGAAGAGAACGATGCGAACTGCGCTTGAGGCTACTGAGCAAAGAACACTGGAGGCGCTGGCCCACCTGGAGCAGGAGAAGACAGAGAAACTTGACCTGCAGGCTTTAGTGCTGATGCTCGGCCGGATAGAGAGGGAAAGGGCGGACACCGCTCGACTTGACGAGGAAAGGGATAAGGATCGACCAGAGGAGGCCGGCAGAGGCTTGCGACCTGCTGGGACGACTGCTGAACAGCAGCAACTACCAAATCGCCCGGCTTCCGGAGAGACTTCAGATTCACCAGTAGTCGCGGCGGTTAGGCAGGTCGCTGCTTCTGGCGACCCGGCAGATCGCGCTCTACCGCTGGTTCCATTTGCCTGCGTAGAGCGTGATACCTCGCGAGTTCATCGGACTTTGCACTCTATCCACAACCTTGTCAGTCAAGTGTATGTACAGCTGGTACAGGCCGGCGACCAAGTCGCGCGGGTTGGGCGAGACGCTCCAGAGAGTGGAGAGAGATAATTATGAGAACTTTAATTGTGCTTTGTAATAAGCATCAACTCGTGATGTCAGACAGTTTGATTCCTGTGGACAATTGTTGTATGTTCGATTGTATATTACTGCGAATTGAATGCGGCTTTGTGCGGTTTGAATACTTTCTAGTCGCTGTCTTTTCTTCTTTAGAAATTTCGCCAAGTACTGGAATTTTAGTCGCTCGAACTGCCGAACTAGAATGCAGTTAGAATACTTTACCTTGCAGGTTGAGCCGTGCGGCCTGATATCTAACCGCAATTTGACAACTACTACTGTAACTGCGTAGGAAATCTATAAATTGAGATGATCCCGGAGTCTTCGGCACAAAAGATCAAAATGCGAGCTAAAGCAATGGCGATGCGGTCTGACAAAGCTCCAGTCGTTAGGACCGATGCGGCTTCTGCCTTCCATTCGGCGGATCATAAGGAAGGCCGGCTTACCCAAGCCGAGCTCGACAGCTTTGCAGAGAAGCATATGAAAGACAGCCTGCTGCTCGCGCGACTTCCGCTACCTCACGAGCGGATTAACACCTCCGCAGTCAACCATATCGCTATCCAAATCGATCACTTTGACTGTGGCTTCGGCTTCCCTGTGCTAATGGAAGCCGTTGCGGTCTTTGACCACTACAGAGTAGTGCCAGGACAGCTGCCGCCAAACTCTATTGTAGCGAATTACAGCTTCATCTCCTACCTCAGGTCGGAGAAAGTTCGCTTCTCAATGAAGCTGTTCAGAGAATGCTTTTCGGTCCAGTCTATTCTGGACTCTGGGACAAAGATCTTTGGAGGTCATCTGTACTTTGGCTGTCGGGGGCTAAAGGTCGTCAACCTGGGGAACAAAATCATGAATTGGTCAGAAAGATACCTGATCTTCGAGGGTAACCTCGGACTCCTGCCGGTCCATCCGCAAGTTCGCGACGAAGCCGCTTTTGGCAGCAGCGGACTGGACGGCGTGGAGAAGGAGATCTTCAACTTCTTCAAGGGCGAGCGGCTCGACGTCACCCACTACCTCCCGCTGCTCCTGACTTTGGACGATGTCCATGCGCAGGACAGTAAGTATCAGCCAGCCGAACTACTCTGCTAGCCGCGCGGCTCATCAACTGACTTGTTAACTTTGCCTTGCAGCTGCCGTCGCGGTCCCGCTGAACAAGCCACTAACTCATGGCGGCCTAACCCTTACACAGCGAGAGAAGAGGGCCAAGAGGGCCAGGCCGGAGCAGGCTGAAGAGGAAGGAGCATCGGACTCCTCGAGCGACTTCACGCTGCATGGTATGGGCAGCCGCTTAAAGGATCTCCGCGGCAACCCCACCATGCAGTGGAGTGCCGACGGCGAATCGGTTCAAGTTTCCACCGCCCTCCCTAACTGGGGGAAGGAAACGATAAGCCGCCACGCCTCCGCAGCTGGCGCGGCTTTGTACGGTAGGCGCAACCTAAAAGCGCTGAAAAAGATATCACCAGAGGACTTCTCGCGGTTTGCCGCGCAGGTCGGCGCGAGAAGCTTCGTGGCTAACCACTATATGGGCCTGGCCCATAGGCGGTTAGTCGCAAGTGAAGGCGACCTGAAGCGGCAACTCGCCGGAAAGGATGAAGAAATCGCACGGCTAAAGGAGCTCAATGCGGTAAGATATTACCTGATTTATGCGACCTCATTTAACAAGCCGTTCGGACTGACCTTCTTCCTTCCTTTGCAGAAAATGTACGATCCGGCCAACTCGGCCTTTCAGGACGCGGTCTTTCCGCAGCTTGTGCAAGGGATCGACGGAGCGCTGAAAAGGCTTCGAGATCGCAGCAGCCTCGCCCCGGGATTCACCGACTTCACCTGCGCCGACCTGTATCCACCCTCGAAAAAAAGGGTGGCCGCGGTTTATCGAGCGCTGAAAGGCAAGGAGAAGATCGACGGAGAGGGCGAGGGCAAGGCAGAAGAGGAAGAGGAGGACAGCGAGGGAAGCAGGAGCGAGAGCGCTTCTTCAGAAACCGGCAGTCAAGCGTCTGAGACCGCACGGGTTGATGTCGTTGGGTCGGAGACCAGGGGCACTGGCAGTTCGCGTTCATCCTCGTCTGACAACGGCGACTACTCGCCTTCTGAGATCGACATCGACGGTGAACCGGACTCCGGCACTCCTGCGTCCAAAAGACTGAAGCCGAATAGCTTGGATAGATTACTTGTAGTAGTTTTTACATTTTTTGAGACCGCCGGTAAGATTTTGTAAACCGCGCGGTCTACCTTTTAAAGTTGACATCAGAAATGAAAATATTTTACCTTTTGTGAGAATCTATTATAATTTTACTTACTTGTTTGTTTATGCAGCTTAATCTTTCTTACTCGTTTCCGGCTTATGAAATCTCATCGATGACTTCACCGAATAATAACTACCTTTGCTCCGGTTAAACTCGAGTAGAATACCGGTAACCGGATATATTAGTCGTCTACGAAATTATAACAATCCGGTCATCCTTGAGCGTATATAGAGCAATAAGCCGGACAGTCAGGAGATTATTCGCCAAGAAGATAAGGCAGTTCAACTGTTGAAGGTACCACGAAGTCCCACGATTAATGTATAGGCCGTAATTTTATTGGAGATGAAGAAGATACATGGCGATCGACAAGCCGCTCGGCTAAGGGGATAAACCAGATAAATATTGTAAAAACCAAGTTGATTGCGGAGGCCTGTCCGAACTTTAATACGAAACTCGCTTCCCATAGGAGAACTACTGAACGATAGAGTTAAACATATTGCGACTTCTTTACATAGCAAGCCGCGAATTGATTTGAATGAATACCATAACCCGGCGGACTAGAATTAGTTGACAGGATCAAGTCGGCCGAATTCCAGAATATATTAATAATAATCCGTGAGAGATTTCATAGCCGAATAGAATAAACCGAAATAGGTAACCGCGCGGTCTGCGAACTGTGCAATATAAATCGGCTAGGTTGTAAGACCGTGAGACGGTGGACAAGCTGGAACGGATAATTGCGAGGTCTATGAACTGACCAGCATATCGATAATCATATGTGAAAACCATAATTTATCTACCACTGTAACTTGCAGGTTGAAAAGATAACGAAAACTCTGCATGTACTGTCTTTCAACATAAACTGAGAATCATTACTCTTCTAAAGAAGATCTCATTTCAACTAATCTGCGAATGATTCGAGCGGGGTTTATGTCTGCGACTGATGTCATGCGAGATTGCCACTACACATCTGCGACTGATGTCGTGCGGGATGTGGAGGGCCAAAAAAGTAATATTGTTTTTGTTATAATTAAATGTCCACACACGTATGTCAATATTAAGTGTAAAGCTAAGAAGCAGAATTTATAGGGCATATGAATGCTTATTTCTAGAGAAAAGCTTAGTAAAAGGATATGGGCTTGAAGCCTAATTGAACCCAATTGTCGATGATCGTTGAGAGATATTTGTGAAGCTGGATGTTGGTGAGGACTGGTTTGGGGCTATATCTATTACAACTGTCATTATTAAAAGAAAAGAAGCAAATGCAAGAAACTCCGAACACATGGGAGATATACGAAATATGTAAAAGAAAGACAAACAAGATACTACCGCTTCTAACACTTCACTATTTAACAACAAAATCTTCATTTGAAACATCGGCTTTATCAGTGGAAAATGTGCTGGAAGATCATAGGACAACATAGTCTTGTAATTTCCCTGCCCTTGCAAATTGATCTGCTAGTTTCCGGAGAGCCCGACAATCTTCTGTGTTGTGACCAATATCCTTATGATATTTACAAAAAAGTTCTTCATGTCGATGTTCAATCTTTGATTTCATACGTCGAGGCTTTTTAAATTCTTTCATACTAGCAGGAATTGGCAGAAGATCTTCCATAGAAATTTTGAACTTGACATATTTGTCCGAGTACTTTTCATACTTGAGTGTTTTAGGATCAAAAGACATGATAGGGCAAGCTTCTATACACTCTGATGATTTATCCTGTTGCGGAGATTCTGAAGCATTTCGGGAAGAACCGGGCTGTTGATGATAAGAATCTTTCTGATATTCCTTAGCCATTTGATTTAAGAAGGATATATAGTTGGCATATGCTGCTTCACCCATTATGAACTGATTAGCTGTTTTAATAAGATCTCCATAGGTCTTCGGCTCCTTTTTGCTAACTTTAAATTTGAGAGGACCTTCTAGAAGTTCGCTTATCAAGGCATATTTGTAAAAGACAGGATGAACGTTAACGATATCGAGCGTTTCCTTTTGAAACCGATCAACGAAATGAGCGGTAGACTCATCAACTTCCTGCTTGATTTGGAAGAGAGCTACTGGTTTTCTCTTCCGCTTCCTGAAAGTATCAAATCTCAAAAGAAACTGTTTTTGAAAATCCCCAAAGCAAGTGATGGACCGAGAAGGTAAACCATGAAACCATTCCTGAGCAAGACCGTCAAAGGTCATTAGAAAAAGCTTGCATTTGATTCCATCTGACATGGCTTTTAGAGAAGCAGCCGCTTCAAATGCTTGCAGATGTGAAACTGGATCACTAATCCCAGAATAACGTGGCAAGCGAGGCTCTCTAAAATCATCAGCAACGGTATCCCAGCGAATTTGATCAACGAACGGCAAAGAAACTTCTTCTTCTCTATAGAGAGGTGTCTGCTTCGTGCCAGCCTGAAATGCATCCTTAGCTACATTCTCGGGATGAGAACCATCTTGCCTCGTTAAGGAATCCCGCATAGATGATAAGAAATTTCTGTAATTCCTCGGGAGATTCATTGCAATTGATAGATAACAACCAACACGAACTTAGAGACCGCCGGACAGTTACAGTCTGACCGAGCGGATAGAATTTCCAGCGGTTACTGAGCAAGTTAACCACCCTTGCCGCTGCTTGCTCGACTAGCCTCTAAGCACTAGCGGCCGAGTGGTCTGACAATATCTAGCCGTGGATTTCGCCGGCTAACCGAGATCTGAAGGCCGTGTGTTAACTGTTGATGCGCGAAATGCGACGGGGAAAACGGGCACCACCAGCTAACCGTTCGAGCACTGGGGAAGGTATTGGGAAAAGACTGTCGGCTAGTCGGTTACTAGCGGCTAGGAATAGCGGATAGGAAAAAGGGAGAAAGGGCCGCTACCAGCGGCAACACCAGAGTTCGCCCGCCGCGGCCTGAATGCCTCTCCTGCAGCGGTTTTCCTTTTATAGGAAATTAAGCGATTACACTTAGAAAAGAAAGAAGAAAGGAAGAAGCTGGCCGGACAATAGAACGCAAAGGACTAGAATCGAGGCCGCAGCTCTTAACAAGCGAGCTCTTGGACTCGAGTCAGCGTGCTTTGGGTGTACTCCCGCCCCCTATTTATAGGTTGGGGGCCTGCCCAAACGGGCAGGGCTAAAATTACCGGCTGCCCGAGGTACAAGAGAATCGGGCAGCAGTGACGGGAATCGAGAAGAAAAAGCAAAGCCAAGAGGCAGGCCGAGCGGCCTGGCGATCTTCTTCTACCGAGCTGCAGGACTCGGCCTCTGGGCGGGATGGTCTGGACCACCTCTGACGGCGACCTAGGACATAGGTCGCGCAGCTTGGGCAAGGACAGGCCGGCCCTTGGGATGATGGCTGACCTTGGAACAGGCGGCGGCCTGACGGAGAGGCCGCCCGGCTTACCTGACAATAAGCCGGTTTGCTGAGAATGGCGGCTAGAAAGCACAAGTCGTCCGGACTTGAAAACCTGGAGAACTAGTCGCGGATTCCGGGTTAACACTGAGCATCCAAGACGTAGACAAGCACCTCCATAAAAGAAAGGTTCTGCTCCAACTGGGGCAAAGAATCCAAAACTTGCCTGTCGCTCAGCACACACTTCCGCAACTGACTGACGTAAAAGACATCATGCACACCAGGAAAATTTGTAGGCAATTCTAACCTGTAAGCTGATACTCCAATCCGCTCAGTAATCAAAAATGGCCCCACGTATCTCGGGTCCAATTTACTGTTCTTGCAAAACCTCTTAATCCCGCTCATCGGGAAAAGCTTTAAGAACACCTGGTCCCCCACAACAAATTCCAAATCTGATCTACGCCGGTTGGCGTTCTTTGCATATCTCTCCTGGGCTATTCAAATCTTTTCCCGAATAAGCTTCACCAAAATCTCCATCTCCTCAAGTGCTTCTGGACTCAATAAGTTTCTCTCGCCCAACTCAGCCCAAAACAAAGGAGTCCTGCAGCGCCTCCCATACAAAGCCTCAAAATGAGCCATTTGCAAGCTTTCTTGATAGCTGTTGTTATATGCAAACTCCATTAGCCGTAAATGCTCGTCCCACGCCCCACCGTGGTCTAGAATATATGCGTGTGATAAGCAGTGGAATACCTCAAATCTGTCTCCAACCCCTCTTGAAGACTCTTCCAAAAACGAGACGTGAACCTGGAGTATCGATCTGATATGGTGCTCATGGGTACACCATGCAGTCTAATGACCTCCTCCAACTACAGCTCTGCTATCTTCCTCATCGGGTAGTCGATCTTGAATGGCACGAAGTGAGCACACTTCGTCAGTCTGTCCACGACCACCCATAATTAATCATGCCCCCAGGAGATCTTGTCAAGCCTGTAATGAAATCCATCGAGATGCTTTCCCACTTCTAAGTCGAAATCTCCAGGGGAGTTAGCTTGCCACTGATCTTCCATGATCAACCTTCACTCGCTTGCAAGTGTGGCACTCAGAAACAAATCTGGCAATGTCTCCCTTCATCCCATACCACCAGGTAATCTGCTTCAAATCACGGTATATCTTGGTGGATCCTAGGTGGTAGGAAACGCGAGATCCATGGGCTTCTCTTCACACCATAACCCTGATGTATCCAACCGCGGGAATGCAAAACCTAACACGGTACTTCAAAGTACCTGTATCATATATAGAAAAATCTGGCAGTTCACCTCTCTCAGCTCGAAGATACAAATGCAAAAGGTCAGGATCATCCTTCTGATGCAATCTCGTGAGCGCAATCCAAGAAGGTTCTGCCACTGCCAGGCTGCTCTGCACATCGTAGCTACCAACAGAAATTCCCATCAATAGAAACTCCTCTACTAACAACTCGGCTGTGAGACAAAATATCTTCCCTGATTTCCGACTCAGGGCATCGCCACCACATTGGCCTTGCCCGGATGATACTGAATCTCGACCTCATAGTCGGCCACGTACTCTAGCAATCGCCACTGACGCAGATTCAACTCCTTCTGCGTAAACACATAATTCAAGCTCCTATGATCAGTAAAAATCCTGCACTGCACACTATACAGCAAATGCCTCCACAACTTCAGTGCATAGATCACGGCAGCAAACACTAGGTCGTGTGTAATGTAATTCCTCTCATGAGTCTTTATGTGTCTCGACCCGTATACAATCACCTTCTTGTCTTGCATCAGTACGCATCCCAGCCCGATATGCGATGCATCCACAGATACATCATACTCAACACCTTCAGTAGGCAAGGACAAAACAGGAGCTGAACATAGCCTTCTTTTTAGCTCCTCAAAAGCCTCTTCACATTTGCAATCTCATACGAAGGCTACATTCTTCTGCGTCAACTTGGTCAACGACGCAGACAGGTTGGATAATCCCTCCACAAATCTTCTGTAATAGCCCGCCAAGCCCAAGAAGCTTCTGATCTCTCGAGGAGTAACAGGTCTCTCCCATTCCATAACCGCAACGATCTTTTCTGGGTACACTGAGATTCCCTCCTTGCTAACCACATGGCCGAGAAAAGATTCCTGAGGCAGCCAAAATTCACATTTGCTCAGCTTGGCATAATTCTTATGGTCTCTCAGAGTCGCCGAGACAAGACACAAATGTCGATCCTGCTCTTGTGCATTCCGGGAGTACACCAAAACATTGTCAATAAAGACAATCACAAAATTGTCTAGGTAATCCTTGAACACGCAGTTCATAGAATCCATGAAAGATGAAGGCGCATAAGTCAAACCAAATGACATGACTAAGAACTCGAAATGCCCATGACGAGAACAGAATGCCGTCCGCGGAACATCTGACTCCCGAATCCTCAACTAATGAAAGCCTGAATGAAGGTCTATCTTTGAAAACACAGCACTACCCCGCAACTGGTCAAACGAATCATCAATCTGAGGCAGAGGGTACCTGTTCTTAATTATAACCTTATTCAGCTCTCTGTAGTCGATGCATAGCTTCATCGACCCGTCTTTCTTCTTTACAAACAGCACAGGCGCACCCCAGGGCGACGAACTCGGCCTGATAAAACCCTTTGCCAACATCTCATATAGCAAGATCCGCAACTCCTCCAGCTCTCGCAGGGACATGCGGTACGGCGCCTTAGCAAATGGATGTGTACCCGACTCCAAATCTATAACAAACTCGACATCTCTATCGGGTGGAAGATCGGGAAGATCGTCAGGAAAAACATCAGAGAACTCACAAACGACAGGAATCTCCTCCAACCGCGGCACACTAACATCTGCCCCTACCAGAGAGACCAAACAGGCAAAACAGCCAGAATGAAGCAACTTGCGAGCACGTACCGCAGAAATAACCGGAGACTTTTGGAGTGGATCAGCATAAATGCTCCCGGGCTAACCATTGTCCTTCACGAAATCCAAGCGCTTACCCTTGCACTAGATAACCGCATCATATCTAGATAACCAGTCTATGCCTAGGATAACATCGAAGTCCTCCAGATTAATCACCTTCAGATCCGCCTTTGCTAGAAAGTCCCCCAACAAGATTTGGCAACCCTGAATACCCAAATCTGAAATCACAGAGTCATCAGAAGGGAATTTGACGCAGAAAGCTCCACCAACACGATCCAGGCCCAAGCAGAATCGCTCCATGAAAGCCCTAGTAACAAAAGAGTGGGTAGCGCCAGAATCCAAAAGAACGCGCGCCCAACGGTTCTTTACCTTAAATATCCTTATAAAGTAGCCCACGTAACTAAGGGAAAACAAAAGCTAGACTATACAACAAGTAAAATATTCTAGTTAGGAAGAAATCTAACCTTAAATAATCTGGGTTGAGGTCAACGCTTCCTCCGAAGAGATAACATTCAGCTTCCCCTTGCCTTTATCCACGCGTGGGGGTGGCGGCAACGCCTGCAATGGAACTGCTGGGAGAACGGGCTACGCCTGAGGGCACCTCGTCTTGAGATGGCCCTTTTGCCCACACTGAAAGCAAAATTTATCTTTCAACCAGCAACGGGCCGCATCAAGCCCCTTCTTTTCGCACAAAGTACAGACCACATCCCCTCTGGAAGCACCTTGAATAGCATGAACTTGCTCTTTCTTTTGTGCTGCCAATCTCTTGAAGCACTTCTCCAAAGGATGGCCCGGCCGGCCATAGAAGCTATAAGTCCCCTTGGTCCTCTTCCTTAAAACTGCATCAGGTTCCTGGGGGCCTTTCCCTCCAACAGACTTTCGCTTCTCTTGCCTCGCCTGCTGGCCTCTATTCTTAGCATTCTCAATGGCCTCGACCTTCAAAGCATCTTCAACCACACCGACATAACTAACTACTCTGTAGGCATTTGGTAACTGCTGAACGTCGCTTCTTAGCCAACCCAGAAACTGCTTAACCCGATCTGCTTCCACACTCACAAGTCCAGGAGCAAACCAACTTAGCTTGCTAAATTAAACCTCATACTCACTGACCGTTAGTTTCCTTTACTTCAAATGCAGGAAGTCGTTCATCAACCGGTCCCGCTCGACCGAGGGCAGATATTTACTTAACAACGTTACCTTAAACGACTCCCAAGTGCATCCTGCCACCAAGCTTTCTTTCTCCCTTAGCCACCAACTTTTCACAAATCCCTTGAGCTAGTAGGCAGCGAGCATTACCTTTTGATCATCCGTAATCCCAGAATAGGAGAACATATTATCTATGGAAATCAGCCAGTCATCCAAAATTATGAAATCCACTTGCCCGTCATAAGTAGGGGGCCTAAGCCGCTGAAACTGGGATATGAAGGCCATCTTCAGGGGCACCACTACTTGAGGCACAAGAGGAGCATGAGGGGGAGGAACAGTTACACCCCCAACGGGGTCCTGAACTCTCTGAGCCTGCCCTTCCACTACTACAACCAAGGACCGAATCTGGGTCTGCATGTCCACCATCTGCCTAGATAAGGCTTCATTACATAGCGACAAACTTTCAATCAGAGCCTCGCTTTGCCCTCTAGAAAACTTTCCCTTAGATTGGGGAGTCGATCGCGTCGTAGGATGCTTCGCCATCCGATAATCGCACCAGCTCTAGTTAAAACCCAGCCCAACAGCTAGAACAAAACTACCCGGTACAGACAAGCATACTTAAATATGAATTTCAACTACAAAACTTGCTCTGGGATTTGTTTTATAATGATGATGTTATGCTTAACCTGAGATGGTCCACCACCATCATACTAACTAAAGTACATAAACCATGAATGCATGCTTTTATATTCGTTTTGACTCAAAACCATGTGTGTACATATGTCATCATGCAAATCTTTAGCTTGACACGTTGTGCTTATGCAACGTTATGCTATGCATGTTGTGCTATGCATCCTAAAAAAAGCCTTAATGCATGCTATAGGCGGCGTATACATGAAAATGTTATGCATCCCATACTACATAACATTCCCATGCAACGAAAAAAATAAAACGTGCTAGCCGCATTCATGTGTTGAAGTTATGCATCCCATACTGCATAATCCTCACATGTTTCCTCCTATGGTGGATCCATATACAAACACATATTATGCATTACACATCGCATACTACATAATATGCCCCATATACTTCTTTATGCTTATGAGTCTAGTGTTTGTACTTTGGCCAAGACGTGCTAATGACATATCGGTGTGTGTATGCTTATAAAGCTAAACTTCTAATGCAATCAAAAGGAAAGGTTGCCTGACTAACTTGTCAAGCAACCTCCCTCTGATACCAACTGTCACAACCCGCATTTTCCCGAAGGTTAAGAAGTACCAGAGTATGGGAAAACATGTGTTGTGATGCCATGTCGAGCAGGGGATAACATCTGATGCTTAGGCAACGTACTAAGACTTCAAATCACAAGTTTTAAAATAGTAGGAAACTAGTTTATTTAAAGGCTGTATCCCTCAACACAGTGGATCAGCTAGTCCAAGATGGGAAAGTATATTTGCTTGCAGCGGAAAAATACTTTGATTTAGTTGATTTGACACCCTAAATGAGTATAAGGGACCTCTTATAGTATGCACGACTCCTAAGGTGAGTATAGTATTTATAAATGAAAGATATTCTTTACGGTTAAAGAAGATACTATTTTAGTTTTACAAAAATGATATGCATGAGATACATATAATAGTTAAAGTTTTAAAATACCTAACATACAATCTAGCATAAAACCTTCTAAGAAGCAAGTAAGCAACCCCAAGAGGGCAAAAACAGCAGTTTTAATTCATATCCAGCAAGACAGTAAGCCACATGTGGGTGTCGACAACTCGACACGAACCCACCGGTGAGTGTGCATGTCCATACAAAAAAGACGAATAACTACCTCACAAGGTGGAAGATCTGTAACTCAGCTACCCTGGAGGCTATCAGTAAAACCCACTAAAAGGGAACAGCTGCTCTATCGGCTACAACCTGGACCTGAGACATTCAAAAATGAATGCCTCAGCACAATATTAAAGCATGAAGAATATATGATTTAAGTGCGAGAAAAAAAAAGGTTTACCAACCCGGTTACAAAAGAAACAGCTAACAGTAAGTGAAAAGTGTGACAGTAAGAAGAAAAATACTATCAAAATGACATTAAAGTTAAATCACACCAAGTGTGAGCACAAAAGCTACCTGCTCGACAGAAAGAAACAACCTGCAGTAGTAAAGCATCAGTATACCAGTAGGAATAGCCAAAAGTAGGAAAAGAAAGAGCTAACAATCCTAACTTTGTTGGCAAATGACTGGGGTGTAAATAATAAGGGGCTCGAGTCTACGAGTCGGCATGCAAGGGTGAACACAACCGGTGGCAGCCTTAGGGTCCACACACCTAAACAAGTCGGACCCATTGTCCAGACTTTGTGGTATCCACATCTCAGCACACAGATTTTACCCCTCCAGAGTCCAGAAAACACCCCCTCTGGCCATAGTCCACGAGTCGGCATGCAAAAACTAGTCGAACACCCCAACATCCCCCTTAGGAAGGAAAAACTCCTCTAACAGTCCTAAAGAACTACACATCCCAAGGCTAAAGACTTACCCTAAAAAAACTATGGCGTTGAGTGAGTCTACCTCACTCAATGCCAAAACAGCCACGGCGTTGAGTCAGGTACCCTCACTCAACACCAAAGACTTAACCGCAAGCCCTGGCTATGGCGTTGAGTGAGTTTACCTCACTTGATGCCAAACCTGCTTTGGCGTTGAGTGAGGTCGACTCACTCGACGCCAAACCTGCTTTGGCGTTGAGTGAGGTCGACTCACTCGACGCCAAACTTGCTTTGGCATTGAGTGAGGTCGACTCACTCGACACCATCAGACTTAACTACTGAAAAGACTGCGACATTGAGTAAGTCTACCTGACTCAACGCCAAAACAACTGTGGCATTGAGTGAGGTCTACTCACTCAATGCCAAAGAATTAGCTGCAAGAACAACCATGGTGTTGAGTGAGTGCACCACACTCAACGCCATAAGCCTAACAGTCTAGGCGTTGAGTGAGGTACACTCACTCAACGCTTTTGACTTAGCAGAAAATTTAGGAAAAATTCCAGGAGCTAACCCAACCCAGCTCCCTCAGCTCCTCCTAACCCGAGAGCTGGAATTAAATTCCAGCTCTCACTCCTACCTCTCCTACCCGACCACAGCAACCCTAAACTAGCTTACCACTAAGCTAAGCCTAATCCTAATACTAACTCGCAACCTTGGCACCACCCAAGACAAACGTACAATTGAGAAAAGGGAAAGAATACTTGGAGCTTTAGGCTAGCAAAAGAAAAAGAGCAGCACAAGCTATGATTAGAAATAGAAATAGCAAGGGGAAAGGGAGCCACTTGCCTCACCACCAAGCTCCAGCAGCAGCCTTCACTTCTCTGGCTCGGAACTGGCAGTAAGGCTACCTAGGAAGAAACTAAATCTGGAGCTTCTTAGAGAAGAGTAAGAGGAGAAAACGGAAACCCTTACTCCTATAGACGGCCCGAGAGGTTTAAGAACAAACCTAGTGAGGAAGACAGCTGGATCGTCCCTTCCCGAGAGGAAAAACTACCTACCCAGCTCAACAAACCGCCGGTCGAAAGCTCCAGCACCACCGCCCGATTTCTTCCTTCCGCTGGAAGCCAACCAGCCAGCTGCTCGGGAAAAAAGAGGAAGGAAGCTAGCTGGCATCTTATAAAAACCCTCCACTAACCCCTAAAACTGAATAGAATAAAAGCCTAGCCTAAGCACTGACTAATTAAAATAAAAGCTAAGCCTGCTGAATGGACTCGGCCCATTACAGCTTCTCTACCTAACCCGAGCCCCTCTAGAAACAAATATATACATAAACTTATATATATACCGATATGTATATATATATATATATATATATATATATATATATATATATATCCAGAACAATTATATAAACACATTCATATACATATATATAAGCAAACCTATATATATAAGCTGAAAAAGAAAAGGGCCAACCGCACCCCATCATTACAAGCCAAAATAAATAAATAAATAAATAAATATATATATATATATATATGTACATATATATATAAAATAAATGGCTAACGTTTTAGCCTAAAACCAAGCACAAGCCTTACTAGGCTCGGCCACACAAGGCTACGCACAATAAATGCAACAACCTGGCTACACACTACCGACTAACAAAACGAACGTCGAAACGACGCGAAAAAAACAAACGATCGCGGATTTCGACAAAACTCGCACCATATCTAAACAACAAGCAACAAACACAACGGCGAAGTCGAAAACAACATCCGACGATCAAAACTCGAGCTAAAACTACCCGAAGCCAAAACACAAGCATTCCCTAAGAGGCTCAGCCGGGTCACCACAACAGACTCCGGCTAACTAGGGAATCTTGCAAACAGGCTACTAAAAGGTCACTAAAGAAACATAAAGAGCTATTACCACGCTCCAACAACGGCAAAAAGGCCAGAAACACGTCATCGTAACGCCAAACTTCTATCAAACCAAACATAGAAAAGTCGGGGGCATTATAGAAGCTGAGTTTTGTTCTTTAGTAGACTCAACGCCTTTTTCTCGAGTACTAACTTAAGTCCAGACAGTATAGCTCTCGAGAAATCAGCCTTGTTTTCGAGAACTTATTCATACTTCTCGAGAACAGCAGTCCATTTTTCTGAAAAATTTACTTAAGTCCAGATTGACAGGATTTTCAAATGAGACATCGTGATTGGTCCACGTGTTGTCATTAATGTCAATTCTAACTGTTAGGGTAAATCCTATATAATGTATTTTCGTTAAGACTAACCCTAAGTAGAAATCTGTACCGTCTATTATTTTGAATCGGCCGTCTATCTCCAAGAACGAACTTCAGAAGCCGCCGCCGCTCAACGTGAAGATCGACACATCGGTTTTTGATCAAGAAAGGCTTGCTGTTCAAGGAATCTTCATCTTATCCTTGATTGAGTAGGTCAAAGTTTTCTCAGATCAAATCTACCAAGTCTTCTTGAACAAATTTCTGAAAAAGACGCATTGTTCAAGAAGAAGACCTAGAGTTAAATTTCTCTAGATCTGAGACAAATCTCTGTTTGTATTTTAAATCTCTTTGTAAATTTTGTAGGAGATTAATCTCCGAGTTGTAAGAAGTTTTCATCTTCCGAGTATAGATCTATTTAGATCGAGATTGTAGGAACTTGGTTCCGAGGCGTAGGATTGGTTTTCAATCCGAGATAGTGGAGTAGCCGAGTCTAGTGATTTACTAGATCGGTGAGAGAAAGTGGACGTACCCAAGGTTGGGTACCACTATAAATCTTCTTGTCGTTTGTGATTGCTTGATTGTTTGTGCAAGTTCTTTAAAATTTTTTATTCCGCAAATAGACGCACAATTCACCTATTAACCCCCTCTAGGTGATTTAGGTAGACAACTTAAATCTTTCATCTTCAATTATTCATGTAATATGGTAATTTACCTCCTTTTGACTTCTCTTTTGAGAGATTTGCATGTGTTCACAAGTTCACCTCAGCTACTCTTGTTATATATTTATTTACCTGCTATTGACTTCTCTTTTGTGGAGATTAGAAAGTGTTTGTGAGTTCTCTTAAGGTACTCACGTAATATTTTAAATTTACCAACATTTGACTTCTCTTTTAAAAAATTTGTAGGTGTACATGAGTTCACCTTAAGTACTCATGTTTTATCTTTATTTATATACTTTTGACTTCTCTTTTGTAGAGATTAGTAGGTGTTTCTGAGTTCTCTTCTAGTACTCACATTATATGTTAATTTACAAGATTTTTACTTCTCTTGTGCAGAGATTTGCTGGTGTTCGCGAGTTCACCTCAGGTACTCTTGTTATATGTTTATTTACGTGATATTTTTTTTTTATTTTGCACAGATTAGCAGGTGTTCACGAGTTCTCTTCTGGAACTCGGGTTATATTTTAAATTTACCTGCCTTTGACTTCTATTTTGAAGAGAATTATAGGTGTTCGCGAGTTCACCTCAGGTACTCGAGTTATATGTTTATTTACCTGCTTTTGACTTCTCTTTTGCAGATATTAGTAGGTGCTCGAGAGTTGTCTTCAGATACTCGCATTATATTTAATTCACCTGCTTTTTACATCTCTTTTGAAGATATTTGCATGCGTTCGCGAGTTACCTTAAGTACTCACCTTCTGTGTTTATTTACCTATAATTGACTTCTCTTTTGCCGAGATTAGTAGCAGTTCACGAATTCTTTTCAGGTACTCATGTTATATTTTAAATTTACCTGATTTTAACTTCTCTTTTGCGGAGATTTGCAGGTCTTCATGAGTTCACCTCAGGTACTCGTGTTATATGTTTATTTACCTGCTTTTGACTTCTCTTTAGCAGAGATTAGCAGGTGTTCGTGACTTCTCTTCTTGTACTCACATTATATGTTATTTTACCTGCTTTTTAATTCTCTTTTGTAGATAATTGAAGGTGTTTATGAGATCCCTTCATGTACTTGCATTATATGTCAATATACCAATTTTTGACTTCTCTTCTACAGATATTTCCAGGTGTTCACGAGTTCACCTCAAGTACTCATGTTATATGTCTATTTACTTGCTTTTGACTTCCCTTTTGCAGAGATTAGCAGGTGTTTGTGACTTCTCTTCTTTTTCTCGTGTTATATGTTAATTTACTTGCTTTTAACATCTATTTTATAGAGAATAGCAGGTGTTTACAAGATCCCATAAGGTACTCGCGTTATATATTATTTTAAGTTTTTTTTACGTCTCTTAGATAGAGATTTGTAGGTGTTCACGTGTTCACCTTAGGTACTCATGTTATATGTTTATTTACCTGCTTTTGACTTCTCTTTTGCATAGATGAGGTGTTCGTGAGTTCTCTTCAATTTTTCATGTAATATGGTAATTTACCTCTTTTTGACTTCTCTTTTGAGAGATAAGCATGTGTTCACGAGTTCACCTCAGCTACTCTTGTTATATATTTATTTAACTGCTATTTACTTCTCTTTTGCGGAGATTAGAAAGCGTTTGCGAGTTCTTTTCAGGTACCCACATTATATTTTAAATCTACCTACTTTTGACTTCTCTTTTCAAAAATTTGTAGATGTACGTGAGTTACCCTCAAGTACTTGTGTTATATGTTTATTTACCTACTTTTTACTTCTATTTTTCAGAGATTAGTATGTGTTTCCGAATTCTCTTCTAATACTCACATTATATGTTAATTTACTAGATTTTTACTTCTATTGTGCAGAGATTTGCAGGTGTTCGTGAGTTCACCTCAGGTACTCGCGTTATATGTTTATTTACATCATATTTGCTTCTCTTTTGCACAGATTAGTAGGTGTTCGTGAATTCTCTTCAGGAACTTGGGTTATATTTTAAATTTAGCTGCTTTTGACTTCTCTTTTGAAGAGAATTACAGGTGTTTGCGAGTTCACCTCAGGTACTCGAGTTATATGTTTATTTACCTGCTTTTGACTTCTCTTTTGCATAGATTAGTACGTGCTCGCGAGTTCTCTTCAGATACTAATAATATATGGTAATTTACCTTCTTTTGAATTCTCTTTTGTAGAGATTTGCCAATGTTCGCAAGTTCACCTCAAGTACTCGCGTTATAGGTTTATTTACCTACTTTTGATTTCTATTTTACATAGATTAACAGGTGTTCGCGAGTTCTTTTCAGGTACTCATATTATTTGTTAATTTACCTGCTTTTGACTTCTATTTTGTAGAGAATTATAGGTGTTTATGAGATCTCTTCAAGTACTCATGTTATATGTTAATTTACCTTTTTTGACATCTCTTTTATAGATATTTGCATGTGTTCGAAAGTTCATCCCATGTATTAATCTTACATGTTTATTTACTTGCTTTTGACTTCTCTTTTGTAGAGATTAGCAAGTATCTGTGAGTTCTCTTCAGTTACTCGCATTATACTTTAAATTTACTAGCTTTTGACTTCTCTTTTGCATAAATTTTCTTGAGTTCGTGAGTTTACCTCAGGTACTCGCGTTATGTGTTTATTTACATGTCATTGACTTCACTTGTATGGAGAATAGCTTATGTTCGCAAATTATCTTGAGGTACTCGCATTATATTTTAAATTTACCTGCTTTTGATTTCTTTTTTGCAGAGATTTGCAGGTGTTCGCGAGTTCACCTAAGGTACTCGTGTTATATGTTTATTTACCTGCTTTTGACTTCTCTTTTATAGAGATTAACAAGTGTTCACGAGTTCTTTTCAGATACTCGCATTATATATTAATTTACCTGCTTTTGACTTCTCTTGTACAATGATTTGACATTTTTCGCTAGTTTACCTCATGTACTCGCTTTATATGTTTATTTATCTGATATTGACTTCTCTTTGTGGAGATTAAAAGGTGTTTGCGAGTTTTATTCAGGTACTCAGGTTATATTTTTAATTTACTTGCTTTGACTTCTCTTTTCTAGAGTTTTCCGGTATTTGCTAGTTCACCTCAAGTACTCGTGTAATATGTTTATTTAAATTTTTTGACTTCTCCTTTGTAGAGATTAGCAAGTGTTTGCGAGTTCTCTTCAGGTACTCATGTTATATGTTTTTTTTACCTACTTTGGACTTCTCTTTTGCAGAGATTTGTAGGTATTCACGAGTTCACCTCAGGTACTTGTGTTATATGATTATTTACCATATTTTAACTTCTCTTTTGCAGAGATTAGCTGGTGTTCGCAAGTCCACTTCACATACTCACGTTATATGTTAATTTAGCATCTTTTGGATTCTCTTTTGTAGAGAATAACACCTGTTTACGAGATCTATTCAGGTACTTGTATTATATGTTATGTTGATGCACGAAAAGCGAAAGGAAGTCGAGCACCACAAGCTAACGGTTCGAGCACTAGGGAAAGGAGGGGAAAAGGCAAACTGCAAGCAGCAATCTACTGAGAGGACGAAAGAAAAAGAAAAGTAGAGCCGTGAGCCATGACAACACCAGACTTCGCCCGTCGCTACCTGAATGCCTCTATTGCGATGGGCTTTACTTTGATTGCACAAAGCGGATTACACATAGAGGAAAGAAGAACAGAACGGAGAGCAAGCTAGAGACCGCAAAGCCCGAGATTCAAGTCCGCAGCCTTTAATAAGTAGGCACCTTGGCTCGAGTCAGCGTGCATTGGGTGCGCCGCTTCCCGCTATTTATTGGTTCGGGGACCTGCCCAAACGGGCAGTGCTTAAATAACCGGCAGCCCGGGGTATAGGAGAACTGTGCAGCAGTGACAGGAATCAAGAAAGAACAGACAAGCAGTCAGCGTAAGAGGGGCGGACTGGGCTCATGGGCTGGAGATTCCATCTGGCCGCATGGTACGATCCTGGCTAAGGGTTCGCTATCTGTGTGGACTAACGTTAGAGTCCGCCTGGAGAGCTTGCGTATGACCTGGAAGCTAATAAACTAAGGCTTGACGAACTGGGCGGACTGTATAATTGAGTCCGCCGCTGAAGGAGGAGCACCGGAAATTTGGCTCGAGGACCTGGGCAAACTTATAACTATAGTCCGCCACAGGGGGAGACTTGGATCTTCATGGTCCTGATGATCTGAGCGGACTAAGGAAATCGAGTCCGCAAGAAGGGGAGGAGGATCTGTCCTGCTAAAAATGTTGCAGATTCTGGGGTTAACATAATCCCCGCACATTTTCAATTTTTAAAAAATTTCGAAAATGTTTCCTTAACTGCCGAGTCCGCAATTGTCATAAATGCTGTCAGTGCTATAAATACCGCGAGAAACCCTGCATTCTGTCAAAACTATCTGCGCCACAGGTAGGTTCTCACCACTTGCAGTCTGTACTTTCCAGTCTAGCATGGAAAGACTCGGATGTTTCTTTGGCAACCTCACCTCTAGGACTGAGAAGCCCAAAGCGACCACCAGGACTAAGAAGGTAATCCATAGAAGTGGGATGCCTGTCCGCCATACGTGGGAGAGTTCACGAGCGGGATAGGAGAGGACTGACTCAGTCCGCAGTATTGAACATGAGAAATTTGCGACTTCCTCTGTTGCTAAAAATCTACCAACCAAAAGCGGTGATAGAATATCGAATCCGCCATAAGTTTCTGACCAGAATCCTGCGAGCTCTGGGGGTATGGAAATACACCCTTCTGCCTCAGAAACTATTATGCTGCGGATAGACCTAGACAGGGAGGTTTCGTCCCCCAAAGTCCGGCAGCTAAATACTGTGGAGAAGCGGCCTGCTGATGAACATGTGGAGAAACAAGCAGAAGAGATAGCTGAGGAACGAGCTGAAGAGAAAGCGGAAAAACCGGCTGAAGGACAAACTGAAAAACAAGCTGAGGCACCAGTGTCCTCCATGGCTCTAGTTGTCATTGACTAGAATGCAGTCTGCGCAAATCTGCCGGACTCACAGCAGGTTGTAACAGTCTTGGAGGAAAAAGCTCCTTAGAAGAGGAAGAGGAAGAGGGACAAGTCCTCGATTGTCAAGCGGGTGGAGAAAAAGCTGCGAGCCTATAAGGAGAAGAATATTTCTATGCGGACTGGCGCTGCGAGTTTGCAGCATAGGCCGTGAGAAAAAGAGATTCCCGAAGATGACTTAGTCACTCCGGACGCTCCAATCCAAGGAGGTGATTCTTTATCAGCGGTCAGTTTGTACACTACTGAAATACTTGACAACATCGATAATGAATAGCTTGCCGATATGAATCAATATCTGTTTGAGGTGTTGCAGTCTGATGTTGAGATAGTGGGCAAAACAACTGCTGATCTCCCCCCCTCGCTTGCGGATGAGGAAAGAGAGAAGACGACAAAGGAGCAGCTCGCCATCATGAAGGCCAAGGTCGAGGCGGTATCAAAAAAGCTCGATGTGGACAAGCGAGCTAAAGACTTGTGGACTGCGGCTGAGCTTATGCATTCAGATAAACTGCAATCGGCACCTAGGCAATTTCAGCGTAAGTGGCTTTATAAATCTCCACCCCGGAATTCGCGGCCAATAAAGATTATTACGTAGACTGAGGATATAGTTGCTTCAAGTAGATCAATGGCCGAGACAAGAGCAAAAGTTCATCGTGAATGGAAGCAACGCTTAAGTATTTTTTACCCAAAGCGCGTGAGATGGCCTGTCGTGGATAGTCGCCAGATCACTGCAACGATTTAAAAATGTGATTTTATCTTTACCTTTTTAGTTTGCCGTGACCTGGGAGTTAATGTAAATGTTTTCTTTGTTGCAGTGCAGAAGTCACCACCCAGCTTTGTTGAGGCTGGCAAGATTATGCCATCGCCTGAAGTAGATGCGCCGGTGCGAACTGGGACGGTCTCTTTTGAAGAGTCCGCACAAGGCGAGCCGTCCAACCTGGACAAATATGTACTGTTAGAAATGAAATATGAAGAAAAGCTGAGCGGAGTTAAAGCAGAACTTGAAAAGCGGATAAAGTGATAGAAAATTCTTGAGAAGCAGGTCGTGAGTATCTCTGCTGAGTTAGAGGGATTGAAGAAGGAGAAGCAGCGGTTAAGTGAGGATGCCCGTCACTACAGAGGAAGGTACATGGCTCTGGTGTGGGAAAGAAAGAAGCAAGTCGCTGGGGTCACAGCAGTGAGTCCGCAACCGCAGGTTCAGCCCGCTTCTGTAGTGGCTTCAGTCCCAGCAGCAAGTGGGCAGCCCGCGGCAGATTAGGAGCCGAGATTGGTAGGAGAACCCGTAGTTCAGGTTTGCCAGATCAACAGGGATACCGCCCATATACATCGTACTTTCAACACCATGCACCATCATGTCCAGTAGCTATACAGAGAGATCCTGCGAGGGTGCAACTAGGTGGCTCATCTCGTGAAGGATTGGGAGGAGCGAATTGCCCAACCAGACAATAGAAGCCGCTGAGTTCGCTAATAAGAAAATATTTTATTTGATTTGTTGTATGTTGTATATTTTGGTGTGTTCTTTGAACATTTCTTGTTTGTTTCATTTGTACTGCGATGCGAATTCTATTTGTTCTGTACGATATTGCTCTGTGACTTGAATAATGCTACGATCTACGTGATAAAAATTTTCTGCAGGTTGTTGTTGAATGCGAGCTATGCGGACTGACTATATGTCCGCACATTTTATTTGTGAATTGTGAATATTGAAAATTATGAGCTGGGCGGACTGCCTTTGAGTCCGTAATTACTTGTAGATTTTGCTTTAAATTTGCAGGAAACCTGAAAAGAAGCGAGCTGGGCGGACTACCTCTGAGTCCGCAATTACTTGTACATTTTGCTCTGAATTTGCAGGAAACCTATAAAGAAGTGAGCTGGGCGGACTGAATGATCAATCCTCGCGAACTGGCCGAAAGTTGTCATACTGGTTTTTCTATAAATAGAGCCCTAGTCTTCCTTCCGTATGTGAAATGCCCTTGAAGTAGAAGTCCCTGCAGTCTTAGAAAATGGTGTCCGCACGTACTAAGGCTACGGTCACTTTCCACTCTGCCGACCATAAGAAATGTAGACTGATGGAGGCCGACTTGGATGCCTTTGTGGAGAAGCATATGGAGAGCTCACCAGTGCTTGCTCTCTTGCCTGAAGATCAGGAGCAGATAAACTTTTCCACTGCAACGCAGATCGCTGTGCTCATTGATCACTTCAACTACGGATTCAAGTTTCCTTTGCTATAGGAGGTCGCGGAGATCTTTGAGCAATACAGAATAGTGCCGGGCTAGCTCGCGCCAAATACTATAGCTGCGATCTACAGCTACTTATCATACCTACGGTCTGAAAAGATCAAATTCTCTCTAAATATATTTAGAAAAATTTTCTCTGACCGCTCAATAACACCTTCCGGAGGTCGCCAATATAAAGGCGTCATCTACTTCTACTGCCGAGGGATGAAAGTCATGGTTGTTTGAACACCCTATTACTGATTTGGGTAAGGATCACTTTGTTCTTAGGAATGTGTCTGTATCTCATTGTATAGATTTAAAGGTCAAACTAGAATAAGTCTAAGGATTAGAACATAGGTTTGAAAGCTTCCCCCAAGACCTCCTAGATCAGATTACAAGTGCAGAAAGTCTCAGGCAATTATCATCGAGCTCAGATCGACGAGGCGTCAAACTCAGTTTGACTATCTCTAAGCTCAGTTCAATGAGGCGTCGAACTCGGTTCGACGATCTTCGAGCTGAGATCGACGTTCATGTCTCTAGCCAAAATCCAGAACTCTGAGCTAAGATCGACGATAGTCGAGCTCAGATCGACGATTTTTGTTTCAAGTCAAGTTCCAGTCTCTGAGCTCAGGTCGACGGTAGTCGAGCTCAGATCGACGATTTTCTTGAGAGATCAATGATTTCAGGATTTCAAATTCAGTCAGTTATGAATTCAAATTTCTTCATATCCAACATTTAATGCAAAGGATTTTGTAGCCATTTCAATCAATCTGGAGCATGTTTCAAGGAGACTAAAGGAGAATGTTTCTTTGGACTTTCCTCCAGAGACAGTTATCAATTAAGGAAGTCATTTATGACTGGCCAATGGCTATCTAGAAGATTGGATCTCAATATATCCTTTCAGATAATAGAGACAAAAAAGACAACAACAAGAACACAAGAGAAAAACTAAGAACAATATCTAAGATCTGTGAGACACACACAAGAACTATAGGATTACAGTATCTCATCTCTGATTCAAGTTGTTCAAGGCTTCATTAATCAAGACTCCAAACACAACACATTTCAGCCATTGCTGAAATCATCTATTGCTAGAAATCTCAATCATTCTGAAGGCATATCACCCTGTGCAAAGCTTCTCTTCCTGAACAACTACAAATCTCAGGGGGAGCTTTGACATCATCAATCCACTAGTCTTCTCTTTGACTGTTGACAGAGAAGAACAACTTCACCTCCTTTTCTTTTCTTTTGCTGTAAAAGGGTTACTCAAAACTCCCTTAGAAAGTTTTGTGTTTGGTTTCTGAGACCTTGTCAAAACTCAGTGGTGGCAAGAAACCTGATCAAAAAATCTGTTTTGGTTTTTGAGCACCTTGTCAAAAGCTCATTAGTGCCCAGGACACCTGATCAACTATTCCTGCAGTGGATTCCTAACTAGGGTGGTAGAAGAGTGGATGAACCCAGGTTGATTGGGGAACCACTATAGTTCCTTGTGTCTTCTGGTTGCCTGTGTTTTATTTGATGTGTGCTGTGTTTTTGTTTCTTGCTTACTTAGCTTTATTTACTACAAGCACTATACACATATAAATAAATCAAGTCTTCCACTGTAAAATAATTTTTAATTTGCAAAATTATTTTAATATACTCTATTCACCCCCCCCCCCCCCCTCTAGCATAAAGGTAGATCTTACCCTCACTTTCAATTGGTATTAGAGGGAGGTTGGTTATTCAACAACTAAACCATCATCAGATTGGTTGTTCCTACAGGCTAACACCTTAACCAAAATATTTCTGATCAGATCAATCTTTAATAGAGGGTTATTATTTTTATTATATTTATTTTCATATAAATTTATGGCCCAGTATGCAATCTTTCTAAGTTTGCACTTTGGAAGGCAAGGATTAAATTATATATGAATTCAATTGATGTAGATATCTTTAATTCTGTTTTGACAGTGTGTCTAAGACCTCCAGCAACTACAAGTACAAGTGTTGTTCCACCCCCTTCAGGAACAGATACAGACATCAAGAAGTGGAAAGTTGTTGATGCAAAGGCAATGAACATATTAGCTCAGACAATGTCTGATGAGATATTTCAAAAAGTGGCTGAACGCAGCTCAGCAAAAGAAATATGGGACAAGCTATATGATATTGTGTCAGGATATGCTGATGAAAGAAAGGACAGAAGATCCCATCTCATAACCCAGTATGAGAATTTCAAGAAGGGAGAAACTGAGTAAGTAGCTAACATGTATAACAGACTTAGTCTGATTGTCAGTGAAATAAAGACTTTGGACAAGAAGATCTCATTGACTAAACTCAATGATAAGATCCTAATGTGCTTCCCCAGCACTTGGGACTCAAGGATCTGGCCAATCAAGGATGCCATAAGCTTGAATGAGATCACCACTGAAGCTTTATTGTGCAAGCTCAAGTCTTGTGAGTTGCTCATCAAAAATAGAGAGGAAGAGCAAAAGACAGCTTCTCCAACAATAAGGAAGGAGAAGACAATTGCTTTTAAGGCTACAGAAGAATAGCCTAAAGACAAGGTCACATGCAATGAAGAGCTAATGAGCCTACTAGCCAAAATATTCTACAAGATGGCTAGAAAATACTTCAGGAAAAGGTCATCCAGAGGGCCATGAAAAGCCAAGGTATGACAAATCTAGTAATAAAGAGATTATTTGTTTTGGATGCAGGAAACCAGGACACATTGTGACTGACTATCAAGAAAATCAAAATAAGGACAAGAAAGATAAGAAAGATAGGAGAAGAGACAAAGACTCTAGGAGAAACAACTATGACAAATCCTCCTCTTGCAAGAACAAACACACCACAAAGGGATTTATAGCTGAAACCTGGAGTGAAACTGAAGAAGAATCAGAGGCTTCATCAAGCTCAAGTGATGATGAAGATGATGCCCAAGAGAAGGAGTTCTGCATGATGGCTATCAATGCCTCTCAACATAATTCTGATGCAGAACAAGAGTCAGAATCTGAATCTGAACATAAAGCTGAAGAAGATCAGGTAATAGATTCTTTTGATTTCAATACAGAGGACTTTAGATTTGAATTTAAGGCACTTTGTGTAGACCTGCTAAGTCTGAAAAAGCGATTATCTCTCTCAGAAATCAATGTTCTGAACATAGCACTTAAAAATCAGATAACCTCAAACTCTCTGAGGAGTTGGAATGCTGTAGGGAGGAGATAACTTCACTGAAAAGTGAACTATCTCAGGAAAAGAAGTTTGAAGAATCCCTTAATGGGAGAAGCATCAGACTGATGGACATCACAAGCACAGTGAACTCAAGACTTAACAGTACACTGGGCTTGGGTGCTTCATCCAGCCAACCTATAGTGTTAACAACCCCAATTATGTTTATTTCAGATAAAGGAAAGGGAGTTGTAGAGGTGGCTTGGAAAAATTTTGATTTACCTAAGAAAAACAAAGTTCAACAGAAAATGTCGAACAGAGCTCGATGATATTCGAACGGAGCTCAGCGATCTCAAGCTGAATCGTCGAACTCAGGTCAACGATCTCTGAACTTTGAACTCTGGAAAAATTGATCTTCGAACGGAGCTCGACGATCTGACTCAAGATCGTCGAACTCAGTTAAGAGATCGTCGAACAGAGCTCAGAGATTTGAACATTTTTGTAATGGTTAGTCAAACTTCAATCCAAGAGGTCCTACATCCCAAAGCTTTAACCCTTATGCTGAATGGATAATACCTCCTAGGAGATATCATCCTGAAGGCTATAAGAGTCAACCAGGGATGGCTTTTATTTCAGAATTTAAAGGCTATCAACCTAGGCCCAAGGTAAACTGGGTCAAAAACAAATAATTTGTTTTATGTGCAGGTGAAGACCTATCCAACAATAAACTAGCAATGGATCTTGATAGTGGGTGCTCTAAGCACATGACAGGGAGCAAGGATAATCTTACATCCTTCAAAGCCAATATTGGACCCAAAGTATTATTTGGAGACACAAACTTTGGATAGACCAAGGGATATGGTGTAGTCCAAATAGGGTCATTAACATTCAAGAAGGTGGCTTATGTTGAAGGACTGAAGCACAACTTAATCAGCATCAGTCAACTATATGATGAAGGATACCAAGTGACATTCAACAAATCCTCATGGAAAATTAGATCAGGGGACAACATAACTGTGTTGACAGGTAAAAGGAAAGGTAACATCTATCTTGTAGATTTTCATTCAACTAAGGTAGATATCTGCTTGTTCAATTCTGTTAGTAAACCAAATGAACGATGACATAAGAGATTAGGACATATAAACCTTAGAACCATTGCTAGGCTATCCAAGGACAACCTTTTTATAGGACTACCTTCTGGCCCCTACAAGAAGGAAGGACTCGCAGGGCTTGTCAATTAGGTAAGCAAACTAAAAATAGTTTTAAGTCACTTAATAAGAGTGATTCACCTAGGATCTTGTATTTGTTACACATGGATCTTTTTGGACCCATTACAGTACAAAGCCTAGGAGGGAAATATTACACTTTAGTAGTTGTAGATGACTTCTCTAGATTCACATGGGTGTTCTTTCTGAGGAAGAAGTCTGATAACTTTAAGTGTTTGACAGAGTTTTTTAAATGCATACAGATTGAGTTCAATACTCATAATGCCCTGATTAGAAGTGATCATGGGACAGAGTTTGATTCTCTTCTTATGCAAGAGTTCTGTCAGAGTGAAGTGATCAGGCACACTTTCTCAGCTCCTAGAACTCCTCAACAAAATGGGGTAGCTGAAAGGAAAAATCGAACCCTTATTGAATCTGCTACTACATTGTTGACAGATGCTCACCTTCCTCTATCTTTTTGGGTAGAGGCAGTGAACACCTCAAACTATGTGTTGAATAGAAGTTTGATACATAAGCTGAGGGGCAAGACTCCCTATGAATTACTCAAAAGGAAGAAACCTAAAGTATATTATTTCAAAAATTTTGGTTGCATTTGTTACATACACAATAATGACAAAAATACATAGCAAAGTTTCAAGTCAAAGCTGATGAAGGAGTGTTTTTGGGATACTCCATGATCAGTAAAGTTTATATGGTGTATAACAAATCTTCTCTTTAAATTGAAGAATCTATACATGTACCTTTTGATGAAACTAACATGTCTTATAAGGAGAAGAACACTTCTACCATAGAACCTTTGTAGGTACATTCTCTTTTAGAGAATTTGGACAGGTTGAACTTAATTGAAGAGGGTACCACACCTTCACTTATTCAACACAAAGGTGAAAGAAGTGAAGATAAAGAGGACACTCAAAATCTTGGTGAGAACCACATTGAAGAGACAATTGTTGTTCCACAAGAGGAAACAACAAAACAGGTTGGTGAACAATCAACAGCCCCTGTTGATTTAATAACATCAAGAGATCATCCAATCTCCCAAGTGATTGGAGACATCTCAGCTGGTGTGCAAACAAAAAATCAGGTCAACCGAAATCTTATGCACACCTGCTTTCTATCTCAAATTTAGCCTCAATCCATAATGGATGCACAACAAGATCCACACTGGATCATTGCAATTCAAGAGAATTTACATCAATTTTAAAGGAACAAAGTTTGGGAGCTAGTGCTAAGGCCAAAGGATCACTCCATTGTTGGAACAAAATGGATGTTCAGGAACAAATTGGATGATCAAAGAATTATTGTAAGGAACAAGGCAAAGCAAGTGTCACAAGGATACTCACAAGAAGAAGGAATAGATTATGACCAGACCTTTGCACCAGTTGCAAGGCTAGAGGCCATAAGAATATTCCTAGCTTATGCAGCACATAAGGGATTTAAGGTCTATCAAATGGATGTGAAGAGTCCATTTCTCAATGGAGATATCAAGGAAGAAGTCTATGTTAGATAACCCCAAGGTTTTATCTCTTCTACTCATCCTGATAATGTTTTTAAATTTCATAAAGCATTATATGGTCTCAAGCAAGCTCCTAGAGCTTGGTATGAGACCTTAGCATGCTTTCTTTTGAAAAATGATTTTATAAGGGGTAGAGTAGACCAAACTATTTTCATTAGAACCCATAGGTCCAATACCCTACTAGTACAAATTTATGTAGATGACATTATCTTTGGATCTACTGATTCAAATTTGTGCAAGAGGTTTTCCAACCTAATGCATTCTAAATTTGAAATGAGTAGCATGGGTGAGCTTTCCTTCTTTCTAGGATTGCAAGTCAAACAACATGTTGATGACATATTCATTTCTCAAACCAAGTATGCAAAAGAGTTGTTTAAGAAATTTGGTATGTCTGAATCATCCTATATGAAAACACCTAAGCCTACTAATGCTGTATTTGATGCTGATGAACATGGGAAACATGTAGATTAGACAACATATAGAGCAATGATTGGCACTTTATTGTACCTTACAGCTAGTAGACCTGACATAATGTTTGATGCATGCATATGTGCTAGATTCCAAGTAAGCCCTAGAGAGTCACACCTAACATTAGTAAAAAGGATTATCATGTATGTGAAAAGTTGTCCAAATCTAGGTCTCTAGTATCCAAAAGATTCAGGATTTGAATTAACTGGATTTTCAGATGCTGATTATGCTGGATATAGAGCACATAGGAAAAGCACTAGTGGAACATGTCAGTTTATTGATGACAGACTTTTCTCCTGGTTTTGTAAGAAACAAACAACTGTGTCCACATCAACTGCTGAAGCTGAATACATGGCAACATGTAGTTATTGCTCAAAGATATTGTGGATTCAAAATCAGCTCCTAGACTATGGTTACAACTTAGATAAGTCAAAAATATTTTGTGATAACACCAGTTCTATTTCTATAGCACAAAATCCAGTCCTCCATATTAGGACAAAACATATAGAGATTAGGCATCAGTTTCTAAGAGATAATGTTGAAAAGAATAAAATTGAACTTCAATATATCCCAACTGATTTGCAAAGGGTAGATATTTTCACCAAACCATTGGATGAAAAGAAACACACATTCTTCCTGAATCAGTTAGGAATGTTAGATGGAGGAAGCTTAAATAAAGATCCAAGATTTTAAAACCTTAAAATTGACCAAGACTAGGCTAAAAACATGATTTTTCTAGTCTCTATATGTTATTTCTGATCTCTGAACTGCGCTCGACATTTTTCCCAAAGATCGTCGAACAGAGATCGACGTTCTCAGAAATCGTCGACCGGGGTTCAGCGTTTTCCAAATAGTGCTGGGCTATCTCTTTCCGGTCAAAGATCGTCGAACGGAACTCAACGCTCTCCAATATCGTCAAACGGAGATCGACGATGTTGAAGACCTTTCAGATTCCTTTAAAAGCCCAGATCGTCGAACTGAGTTCAACGATCTTTCCTTTTCGGCATCAAACCCTGATATAAAATTCATTTTTCGGCCGTCGTTCTCCTTTTGCGCATTCATACTTTCTGCAGAGCTTTCTTTCCCTCCAAACCTCTCTGCACTTAGTCTTGTTTGTTCATTTTTGTAGGAAAACATGGTCGTCTCTGTTACCGTCTTAGCCGCAATTAAGTTTGACACCGGTTTTGATATAGACATGGATTCGTTAGAAGGAAGTGATCAGATATTCAAGGATATTCTTGAGCTGTTCAAGGAGCAACAGTTGGTGACAATCAGGACTACAAGGATGAAGTTGGCTGCAGATGAGATTAAAGAATGGGTGTACACAACACACAATCTGGATCAAAATACGGTGGTCGGGAGTATATCAGGAACCCAGGTATCCCTTACTCCTGCACTTCTAACAGAAGTTTTCAAATTAAGTACTGGACATGATACAGTGGAATTGTCTTGAGAAGAATTTTCTACTATGTTGGATAGAATGGGACATTCAGCAGCAAACCCTAACAAATTGCTTAAAAAAAACCTCTCAGTAGAGTATAGGTTCTTGGCTGATGTAGTGGGAAAAGTACTGTTAGCAAAACATTCTGCTCATGATACAATATCTAGGTATCACTTTTGTTTGATGGCTGCAATAGTTGATAAGAAACATCTGAATTGGGGAGAACTCTTTTTTGAGTTAATTAAGAAGAAGATTAACAAGAACTTTGTTAACATTGGGAGGATTTTAGTCTTGCTCTTGCATAACAGATGCCCCCAATTGCTTCTGTCCAATGGTATGCACATCAATGCTTCAAAGAGACTCTCCTGTGCTCTCTTTAGAAAGTGGGATAGGCAAATTGCCAAACCCAGCAGGGGTCCTACAGCTACCACAACTTCAGGAACAAGGATTGTTCCAATCACTTCCCCTCAGGCAACTGCCCCCCTAGAAGAATTTCCTACTTCCTCCTCATCTCCACCATCTCCACCTCCTGTTTCCTCAACCATCCCTACATCCACCATTTCAATTTCATCCCCCATCACAATTTCCTCTCCCATCTCAATTCCATCTCCAACTATCTCTTCACCACCACCAGCCACTCATCAAGAGCAATTCAATCCTCTACATTATTATCCCCCTCTTGACATTGATTCATCCCTTAACCTTTCATCATTCAATCTGGTAGATGATTCCTTTATGGATGATTTTCATTCATCACCCTTAGAGCCCCCATCATCATCTACTTCTTACCAACAAATGCTACAAGAAATTCTGGCTTAACCATCTTTCACACCATCCATCTCGATTCCAGTGACATCCATCTCCACCATTCCCATTTCACAACCATCCATACCACTTCCAATAACATCATCTCTCCACATAACTGCAGCTCCACAAACACCATCAACCTCTTCACCTTTCTCCTCTACCTCTACTCAAGCATCCCTTTAGAAAGTAGACATTCCTGCCCTTGCAGATAAACTATATGAGATGTTAGCTCCCAGGCTAACACTCTTGCTGGATACCTCCATGGCTCCACTTCTTAAATCAATCAATGATTTATCTGCAAGGCTTTCTTCTTTCCATCCTCCTCAGGCAATCCCTTCTTTGGGGTGCCTTGATCCAGTTAATACTGAATCCAGGCAGGGGGAGATGCCAAATGAAGAAGTGATACTGCCTGCTCCAGTTTCAGATTTCAAGCAAAGCTCAGAAGCAATGCCAGTTGCTCTAGCCCCAGCTCCAGTTCCAGCATTCAATGCAGTTGACTTCAAGTCACTGCTTTTAGATTTTGATGCTCTCTATAGCAGATATCTTCCAGCCCAAGATGCTGAAGATCTTCCTAAGGACGTTGTGCCTGCCTCTAGCTGTGATCCCAGCTTGATATTATCTTATATCAATTCTATCAAGGTTGTGGAAATTATTACTACTGTTGATGATATGATGATGACAGAGCCTAGTGTTTCAGAGGCTGCTGATACTATTGAGTCTGATGTTGTGGGTAGTGCTATTTTTGTTGTTGCTACTGCTATTAATGTTGTTTTTGATGTTTGTGCTGCTCCTGCTGTTAGTGTTTCTGTTTCTGCTATTAGTGTTGCTCCTGCAGCTATTTCTGTTATTGCTCATGCTAGTATTGCTACTTCTGCTCTTGCTCTAGCTTCTATTACTGCTCATGTTCTTGCTGCTGCTGCTTGATCTAAATAATCTATATAACAGCAAGAATATATTAAAAGGATTGATAAGATGTATGGCAATCCTCAAAGCTAAGACAGTGATGAATTTAGAACTGATTCTAATGACTCCTCTGCAACCATTGCAAGGAAGAGGAAAACAAGAAGCAAAGCATTGAAGAGAGTCCCTCCAGAAAAAGTCACTAATGATAATGATATTCCCTACTACATTCTGCATGATTGTCCTATCACTGAACACTGGATGCAATTTTTTAAGAATAAATTGAAGGCTATGAGGAAGAGAAGGAAGTATGACAAAGTCACATCTCATCAGAATCCTCCTCCTCCTCCCTCTCCAGATGCAGAATCTGGTTGAAGTTCAGTACAACAAACCTCTCATGCTAACTCAAAGTACCTCTGAGGTTCAAGATAGTTCACAATCCAGAGGACATCAACAAAGAGGCTACCAGTCTAGAAGAGGCCAATATAGAGGAAATCAAAGAGGATACAGAGTATATTCAAGAGGACAATCCAGACAGCATCCTTATCAAAGGGAACGATAAGGCCTAATTGATTCAACTTCTGGTCCATTCCCATATAAGCTCAAAGAAATTGTTCCCTCAAGAGATCCTCCTGCTCATACTATCAATAGATATGAACCTCCTGTTCCCCATGAAGATCCAAAAAACAATTCTATCTCTTGGACAACAAGGATGAAAGAATTAGCTGCTTTAGACCAGATAAAGAAAGCAAGAGAATGAGGTAAAGATACTTCAAATATTACTACATTATCTTAACAGAGAAAGAAAGAGCTTGAGAGATATTCTTCTAGAAAATTCTTTGACCCAGAAAGTTACATGAAGTTGCACCCAGAGGAAGTTGTCCCCAGACCCAAATCTCAAACCTCCCTAGGTGCTGCTGATAACAAAAGATCTAAGAAAGAAGCTGAAAATCCCAACAGAGAAATTCTATTCAAAAAGGGCAAGGAAAAGGATAATTATGTAAGCTCTGAATAATATATCTCTCTCTCTCTGACAATCTGCTGTGATCATTCATTTGCTTCTAAATATGCTGTTAATTTCATTATTCTGCAATGTTGTATGTGCTTTTATTTCTGCTTGATGCTTTTACTTCCTTTGTCATGTAATAGAAATCCTAACCAACAAATTAATGGGAGGTTGTTGGAACCCCCTCTTACTGATTTTGGTAAGGATCATGTGTTCTTAGGATGTGTCGGACCTCC